>WHYT01014782.1:175147-211145 GCA_009806455.1 Tetrax tetrax | reverse complement strand
TTTTTTTTTTTTTTTTTTTTTTTTTTTTTTTTTTTTTTTTTTTGTTTTTTTTTTTTTTTTGTGAAGATGGACTGAACCACAGTTTGATGTTATGGAAGTACTTTAGCTCGGTTAAATGGGAGGTTTCCTGCTTCCCTTGTATCTCATTGAATACTGTCTCATTCATATTTCATTGTGCTGATGATTATATTTGCAAAGAAGTCTCTTTGTTTAATGATCAATCAGGGAATTTAATTCATTAATCTAAAAGCACTCTGAAGCATAATAAAATATCATCTACAGTTTACAAATAGAGTATTAAAATAGGAAAAGATGCTGTTGCTTGGTCACATAAATCTGTTGCCCAGTGAGAAACAGAACCCAGATTTCTTGAGTCTCATCTCTCTGCTTGCTTCATGAACCGTGGCCACCTCATCACTGTTTGAGAATGATAAATGCCTCCCATTTATAAGTGCATATGCATGTTCTGGTAATACAGTAAACAATGAAGCCTTTCAGTATTAAGTGAAAGTATTTGCAAGAGGCGAAGCCTGTGGTCCTTACACAGACAAAGTTCTTGTGGGCTTGAGGCAGAATTTTGCTTTGAATGATTACTAGACCAAGCTCATAATGTGTGTTTAAACCTTCTCAGGGGAGGAAAGGATCTAGCTTGAAACAAATCAGAAGTGAGATTTTTTTTTTTAAATTTTTTTTTTTCTTGTGGAATGAAAGAAATAAATGTAGTATCACTATGAATCAGATCATACGAGAAAGCCACTTCCAATGGATGTGAGCTGACTTTTGCTGTTCCTAAAATGGCTTTCCTTGAGGTCAGTTAGTACATTTAACTTTCGTAGTTCATCTGCCTATTGACTTACAGAAGAGACATTGCTTTTATTTGCTCAGTAAATAATGCATGAATGTAATGGGTGCTATTCCTAAATAATATTCTACAAAATAAGATAAAAGTTCAGTGAAGGGTCTCACATTTTGCATTTTAGCAGACACATTAATTGTACTTCAGTTTTGAAGGTTAAGTTTCAAGTCAAAGGTATTGTTTCTTAAAAGCCTTTTCCAACCTGAATGATTCTATGATTAAATCGGCTACTGTGTTCTCTAGACTAGTATGTTTTAAACGTATAGAGATTAAAAAAATTATTGTGGGCAGTTGTTTTAAAAAACTGCAACAGCAATCACCACCTAAAACACCCAGGCTTTACCAGAAAAGCATTCTGGAGCTGAAAGTACTTTAGTGTACTTTGATAATCCAAAATATGAGAATAGTTATTTTCATCTCCCTTCCTTCCTCATGTAAATGGACATCTATGTTCTGAGACGAATTTCTTCCTGTTGTCCTAATAGCAAGTTTATAGCTGCTTGTAAGAAACTATAGTGTTTATGTTTCCATGTTCTGCTTTGACAATATAGTCTGTCTTTCATTCCTATTGTTTTTTGTCTTTAACCTTTCTATGATTATCTTTGAGTATTCTGTACAAAGAAAAAAATTAATAATTCAAGAGGAAATGGAATCAAACCAAATAAGGCTGGACTTAAAAGTCAGGACCTGTAACACAAAGTACTTACAAAGACGATATTGAAAAAGGTTAATTCTTCTTTCTGTTATTTGTTCGTTGTTGTTTTTTGGGTTGGTTTTGTTGTTTTGGTTTTTTTTTTTTAAATTACTTATCATCATAGTGCATATGCTGAAGAATTGCCAAGTAGCTAAATGTAAGCATTCAGTGGTGGGCTGTGGTGCTTATATGGGTCCCAGTTCACTGGTCTTTTGTATCTTGCTCATCCCAGGAGCTTGTTAGCAGCAGCGAGGGTTCTCTGAGTGTGGAAATTTGCTTTCATGTATGTGTTTCAGAGCAGAGCTTTTTAGCAGTTTGTACCTATCCGGAGTGTTCGTGCCCATATTTACATGCGTGTAGCATACACATACATAATTGGCACAGCTATTAAATGCACTTGCATGCTTTTGCACTGGGCTATTTGTAACAGTGGCAGAGCACAATAATTTTATTGAAATATCATATGCAGCCGTGAGCAGTCTTTCAACTCTCTCCTTTCCTATCCATACAGACAGATCGTGCCTCATGCATATACTGTCATAACAGCTCAATGTTTTTTTCCAGCTGACAATATAGGGCTAGTGTATGTGTGGAATATGAAACAGGTTAGAATATCAGAATCCGTGATTTAAACACACTCAACAAATTAGTATTTTTGAAATACCAGATGGTAAGCTTCCAGTAACCCTGTTTTTTGGGATGACATTCTTGGATTTGTATGCTTAAGCATAGATTGTTCATTTACTTTCTCACAGTCACTCAAATATGTATGCACATGCACACATCTTGTCAGTTTTGAGAAGGGATTTCAGTCTTGATGTAACAGTATTTTTGAGCAGAAAATTGTTTGGTGAAGGATTTTCCAATCAACTGTAATCTTATATGTCCGAGCAGCTTTGAAGTCATTCTGGTTTTGGAAAAGAAATAAGTTTCCTGCTTCAGATATTGAATCCTCTTACTGAAAGCATCTCTGTCCAAAGATGAAGAGGAGTAAAATTCAATCAGGGATGACTTCCCTGTTCTTAAAAGTATCATAGTTTTAAATTGATATAGTTGGTACCATTAGGAAATGCATCATTGATTTTTAAAGCTAAAATACCAACAAAGCTTGGTGTAAGAGTTTTATCTCCTGGGAAAGAGAAAACTCCCACCTTTCCATTGAATCTTCAGTTTCTGTCCTAGAAGGATCAGGATTAAGGTTCTAAAACTGCCACATTTCTTTTATATATAGGAAAATAAAAAGGTCAGATCCTTTCCAGGTGTACATGCTAAAGTGCGGGACAGCCTTGTAGTGACCTTGTTTTTTAGAAGTTTTCTCATTTTGATGTTTCCAAGCTCAGGCAATTTAGATTTGCAGATGACACTATATGGAAAATCATCACAATAGACGTTTTACACTCCTCCAACTTCCTACACTACCAACTAGTGTAAATGATGCATAATATGTTAGAGTGTGGGGCAGTGATTTTATCATCCCATTTATAGATGACATCTGTAATTATTTCCTTAGTTTATCCTGTTTTGTCATTGTCTTATTGCACTTTAAGTTATGGAATAGCTTGCCATGAGACACTGTGGATGCTGAAAACGTACATGGATTCAAAAAGTGACTGCATAAAAAATGATGGAAGAAAAATCTGCCAAAGGTTATTAAATACAAAGGCACCTTCTCTGGCTCAGGAAGTCCCTTTACCACAAATAGCTGGAGTCTAGGAAAGTATTCTGAGGAAGTATCAAAACATTTATCTTGTTGCCGTACTCTTGTCAGGCACAGGCAGTTAGAGAGATGGTCTCTGGTAAGACAGAAGTCTCGGTGGAGGTCTGGTCTTACTTGGTACAGTACTTCTTTTAGTAGTTCTTGCATTTGTAAGGATATTGGCTATGAAATTTTATCCTTAAGAAGCGAAGTAACTTTATTTGCAGCAAACTGTCGGTCAAAATAAGTAGATGCGAATGTAAAATACATGTTGAGTAGAGAGGGAAGGGAGTAGTATAGGAAGTCTCTGGGCTTAGTCCCAATTTGCCTGTCTAATATTACTGATATTTTACATGTACACTGAATACTTCTTATTCAGTGCCATACTTCTTACACTACCACTTAGTCGTGCCCCATATATGAATATTAAGACTAATATTTAGACCAATTCAGGTTTATGCTCTGAGTTTATGAAAGTAGTTACTCATCCGTTTACTCCAGTGCGATCAGACCAGGTCTAACCAAGGTTTGAATTCCTACTTTCAACACAATAGATCTGAACTTCAAAAACTAGAAAGCAAGCAACAACCCCTCCTGAGTTTTGTTAATGAGATGGGGTGGTGTACCTTGCATGAGATTTTATTCTGACGGAACTGGAACGTACTCCTGCTCTAGAGATGTATTTGATAAGTAACTGCTTCATGTTAACAAAGCACCACAAGGGAGGAAGAAGGATATCAAGTGAACCTTTATCAGACTTGTCAATATTTCAAAGAAAGGTGATTTCCTTTTCCCTGGAGCTATGGCAGAGAAGTCTGAGGACAGTGAGAAAAACATCTATGAAGAGCCTAGATATTACTTTCATAGATACAGGGATGTTAATATATTTTTTTTCATTATTTTTATTGTGTGAAATGAGTTTTATTCCTTAATTTGAAAAAAATGGTTAAAAAAAAAAAAAAAAAAAAAGATTTTTCCAGATGATTAAACCATTCAGCAGGCTGGAATACCATACCTTGGCTTTTAGCACTTGGAACTGGTATAATGTTTTTTCCTCTTCTGACACAGCATTATTAATCAAGGCAATATTTTCTAATAATTTCTGTGAAAAGTAATTTGCTTCTTTCTTGTCTCTTAAGTGACAGATTGGTGAAGTTGAACCTGTGATGAGGCACCTCTTCGACAGACAGTTTCATATTTCAGTGAATGTTTCCCTGGCCTGGCTGGCTTGATTTATAATAGCTGAGGTTGGTGTGAAATTAAAATTTAATTAATTTCAATGAATTTGTAATCAAGCAGACTGGCCTGAGCTGTGGAGGTGCTAACAGGTCTCCTGTCTGTCTCCATCCAGACAGCTGATCCCTCAGAGCACAGGGCAGCTGCACAGGGCAAAACTGATACCTGGACATAGGCAGAGGGTCAGGGGTCTGTCTGTCAGTCCCGCTGGGGCCAGGCTTCCTCCTGACGTTACAGGTTAAGAAGGAAAACATAACAACTTGTTAAAATAACATGTTAGTAGGATGGTCATGGGGGAAGCCTCAGTGAGTAGTCATCAGTGTTAAGCTGGTATCTGCTGTTGCCTTCTGGGATGCAGATGTCTCGGTACACTTAAATACTTGAAGGACAACTTCATTGTTTTGAATACTTACGAGTGATATATTAGGTTGTATGCTGAACTGGAGGGTGAAAACATCTGGGGAAACAAAAAAAAAGGCTTTTTGAAGTGAGTAATTTGGTCCTTACTGTGGCTTGTGGGTGGTGTCTAGCGCTTCAGAAGCCTCTTCAGGAAAAGTATGTTTATGTAGGTCGGGTAAGTCATTTACAGAAGCTACAACAGAGATTTGGATGCTGTGGAGTGCACACTTGTGCAAGCTACAACCTCTTTCGTGGCAGACAAGTTAAAAACAGTCCAGTCAACAGTAAAAGGATCCCTAAATGCTCAGTGATGTGAAGTGTTCTGTAGAGGAAGATGTCATAATATCTGACATGACTGAATCCATCCTGTTAAAAAAAAAAAAAAAAAAAAAAAAAAAAAAAAATCTGTTTCACAGCAATTCTTGTATTGTAGGGAGGTCATTTTCTGGAAACTGTTCCTGTCAAATGGAAACATGCAAGACATGATGCACTGGTTCATCAGCTCCTCTCTATTTTTCCTGTGAGAGAAGAAAATGGTAGAAACAGATACCGCAGAAGATAAGCCCATTGCTTATCTCAGTTGCTTTCTGAAACACTTATGTGATGTATTTCAGTGCAAGATGAGCAATTAGACCCCAAAACATTAAGATACAAAGTGTTTCCTACCTCCACTGAAACAGTAGGTTAAAAAGGCAAAATGTGTGTTACTAGCCTGATAAACATCCCTTTCTTCCCCTCTGCTTTTCGGCATATTTTCACTTTTCTGGTGGCTTGGATTCTGATGATGTACAACTTTAGAGAGCAGGACTAGCTGTCCTGCTATATTTAAGAAAAAAAAATTCAAGAAGAGAGGGTTGCATTTTTTGGATACAAAAACTTCAATGAAATAGTAGCTGAGTTAAGCCATGTGATTCCATGGAATATTTTTTAAACTTCTGATTTTAAAAGAAAAATACTTGTTTTTTTAGATGTTTTAATTTAGGTATTTACTGAACTTTTCATGTTCGTACCTGTCTGAGAATAAAACAGAAAGGGATGAATTAGTGTGAGACTAATTTAACCAACTGAAAAGGTACAACTGGATTTGAAACGAACCTATTGTTGGAACATTTGACCAAATAGTGACTAATTGTTTGACTAAATGCTTCTCTGACAAAAAAAATCTACTGCCATTAGTCTGATCAGGCTACAAACATTAGGCAATTATGAGTTATGCATAAATGTTTCTCTTATAAATTTATCTCTTCATTGATGGATTTCCATTGACTTTTGCTTCTCCCAGAGGACCATGGCCTGTCTCTCTGTTTTGAATAAAATTTAAATCGATCTGTTTGGTAACTCTGTTCATACTCAAGAGCACAGAGTCATCTAGTGTATGTCTGATCTAAATTAAAGTGGAAGGAGTCAGTCTAGCTCACAGGGATGCTAAACTTTCATTATTGATTCTGTGACTAGTAAGAATACAACCATGGCTCGATCTGACTGACTTTGAAGGTCACTTTAATTCTTTGAAGGCTCAGGACAAATGTATGTATTAATATCTGTCCCATCTTCCTACTGTACTGCATTTGTTTATTTATTTAAGAATCTGGACAGAGTAAGAAAAGCAGAGGAATAGGCTGATGTAACATCCCTTTAGAAATACCTTGATTGCCAAAATACAATCCTGTATGTACGTGTGTGTGTGAGTGTACATATGCAAATGCTTATATGTATGCACGTATAACAATTTCTCTAAAATTACTGTGAGATTTCCTTTGTGTTGAAGGAGGCTAGGTTATTTGGAGCAAAGCTGGTAACAACGATGTTTTACCTTCTCTAGAGTTGTTGCATGAAAAACAAAGACATTTTAAAACATCAGTATGAGATATTTTCTAACATGTAGATTCAACTGTAATGAAGCAAGTCAAATATAAATCTGTACATTTGAAATTTTACCTTGAGCTGAACATTCAAACAGCAGCAAATACTCAAATGAGTTACCAGTATGTGAGATGGGAGGAAGCTAAAAGATAAAGATTAATAGAATTTTGTTTTTCCCCCCTGTGGGCATACTCATGACAAGAACTGTTTGGTGCTTGTTTTATTTAAATGTTGTATATAAGTTTGTCCAAGCAGAATTGGTGTATCTTCACCCAGCAGCTTAGCAAACGATAGAAGTGTGACCTGGCTGGGCTAGGAGTGTCATATGTGAAGGATGTGTGACACGCAGGAATTGATCGGTGCTGCTTCTAGAGGGACCGATTTGGTGGACAGAACCACAAAGGGTAACCTTCCCAGCTTCTGCCTGCTTATTACAGTTATAAGAAGAGATGCTTACTGGGATAAATCCAGACGGAGCCTTTATTAATGCCCTGTGTGTGCATTGCTGGTCTTAATTTTCATTTTTACTTAGGTTCAGAAAGTATCTGTTTCAGGTTTAATGGAGTGGCTTACAAGTGGACATGAGGGTTTGTACTTGAAATGTCACTATATATTATTATTTGCATGTAAATGTACATATCTTTGATCTACTTTGAGATATACAGATTATATTCTTGTCTGGTAGAGTAATATTTTTTGCTATTAATGATAATTACAGTTGTCATTTTACTAATATTTATTATGACATTCAGTGTGCTTTTAACAGCTAGATACCTTATAAACACAGGGGGACAGATGGGTTGCTTCCCTGAACACCTTGCATCCTAGAGTTTGTTTTTTTTTTTTTCACCAGCCCAGCATAACACAGAAATCCTACAACAGCATGACTTAGTTTTTTTTTCTTTTATTTATTTATTTACTTTTTTATTTTCAGATTTTTTTTTTTTTCTTTCCTTTGGAAAAGCAGATCTCTACATACTGAATTTAAGTTTGGCTATGGGCTTCTTTTGCATAAATAACTTCTTCAAAGTACCTTACAAGTGATCAAAGAACTATAAGTTGAAAACAAAATGCATAAAATACATAAATGTTTTTATTTTAGACCCTTCTTTCCAAAGGTTTGATAGTTGATACTGAGATTGATGATACCTTTGGATTCTGACTGTATGTTTATTATATATTCCTGAGAACAGAAATGTATTATATTTTAAATATGTTGTGCTGGGTAGTAATAAGAATTTAAATAACCAGGATTTTTGAAAGAGTGAGGAAAGCTGCCTGATCTGACTGTGTAGGGTTGATATATGGAAGAGATTTCAAATATAATCTTAATAGTTTGGGTATATTCCTCCCACAAAGCATGCTTCAGATGTCACATGGGAAAGACTGAAGGATGCCATGAGGCTGCTGTTGCTAAATTGTTTAATATTCTAAACAGTATTCCAGTAAACTCCACAGTAGTATAAGCCCATCTTTAGCAATTACTGACTCTAGTAAATCACCAGAATGAATCTGAAGTCTAATTTTTAACACCTAGTGAGTTTTATCTCTTCTTATTTAGAAATAAAGTTCAAATATGTTTTGATATGAGACCAATGCTGTGGGCTCTCGATGTTGGTAATGAAATATTCGGTCCATATTAATTACAGTACTGTGTTAACTGTAGGGCATGGACTTCTTTGTCTTCATGTTTAAGATGAGCCTAATCATACTATTTTGGATAAATCTCCTCTCAAATTCATTTGGTTTAAGGAAACGTGGGAGTCTCAGGGTGTTTTTTCATCCTCCTTCAGTACTGTTCCCGGGTGTCATTCAGTTATTCCCGGCGATAATGAAAGATTTATGCACTGACAAGTGTGGAGGTGAAACAGTCATTAAAGCAGTGCTGCAAGTGATACTCCTGATCCCAGCAGGAGTTGCTGGCATGCTTGCATTTTTGGAAGATTTTGCAAAGTTTCCCTTTGTGAATAACCATAAATTATTTTCTGGGGACCTTTTTTTTGTGGAAGCTAATGTGACTTCTTCTGTCCTAGGGATTCCTGAGGTGCGTAATGGAAGTTAATCCAGTACATTTGTGCTCAGAGGATCTGAAAGGGTTTTAGTATATGAAAAAAAAGAGGATTTTCAGGCTTATGAAATAAGAACAATTACCGTCACATAATAGTTTGAATACTTCTTATTCCTTTCTCCCACCACTTTCTTTAAGAAAGGAATTAAAAAACCCTATCCAAACAAAGAGAAAGAGAGGGGAAAAAAAAGAAACCCCAAACTTTTCAGGACTCAGAGTAAGCCTGAGTTGCTGTGATCGTGCTCTCACTGCAGTTACTCTCCTGAGAGCTGGAACATGGATTGAATTTATCAAAAGGAGAATGTGTGCCAGAAATGACCCTCTGCATAATGGGCAGACATCAGGTCCTGGTTTCATGGTATATTAAAAATAAAGGCCAGTGTCAGGTCTCACATACAAAGAAAAGAGGGGAAGCTTTTGGGAAGATTACAGAATCAAGCAGTGATGTTATAAATAAGCGCTTGCCTTGATTAGTAGAGCACAGGCTGCACTTCCAAATATTTGTGGTTTTGAATGAGCTTCAAAAGCCCTTGCTGATAGCAGGAAGATTCTCAGAAGAAAAAAACCCAAACCCATAAAGTGCAAACCATAAATGTTTGGTCTGTCTATTTAGGGTATGGTGGGTATCTTTAAGAAATATTTTAGTTTCAGCTGCCCTTTCTAGTAGCTTTTAAAAACCAACAACTCTCATCCTACACTGTGTCTCAGTTGTTTCAAAGGCAAGACTGTCCTCAAAGAGAGCCTGCAGATAAGGTATGTATCTTGTTTATTTTTAATAGCTGGGAAAATTGAATTTATGATAGTCTGAACTGCACAGGGCCTTTCATCCACAGATTACATAAATAGAAAAGGAGGAGGTCTGCCTCACTGTATACAATGATAGCATCCCAAACTATGGACTTGCAGCTTAAAGATTTTCAAGTCTGAAGTGAAAAAGATTTTAAGCTTGAAGGGCTGGGTGTCGATATTTCAAAAATATCATCAGAAAATACTGGTGAAGATCACAGGGGCTCCTGGATTCCACCTCCTGTCCTCACACAGGCTGATAGTGGCTGTGTTATCATTGCAGTTGTTATCAGTGCAGGAACTGGTCCGTTAACCTGCTGTCAGTCAGCCTACTGTTGATGTCTTTTCCCTATGTGTTATGATTTTTTTTTTCCATACAAATTTTATCCTGTGTGGCTTAAAGGAAGATTTCCTAGATGCAGCAGTTTTTTGTTTAGCAATGCAAAGAGAATGAAGCATGCCTTCTTGAGAGCACTGTGGTCATTCTTCAGGTCACTCGCACAGTCCCTCAGATTGCTGCGCTGTGAGAAGGTTCCCCAATATCTGTGCAAGTCTGTCCTCTTGCTCAGATGGTTATCTATTTCTCATTTCTTCCGAAAATGAACCACAAGCTGAAACATGGGAGAGAATGAGATGAATATTAATTTTTTTTTTTTTAATTGTCTTTTATACTTCAGTGTACCTGCTTGTTTTGATCCTGTCAGAGTCAGATTCAGGAAACTGGTGAGGGAAGAAGCAGGAAAGGAGGCAAAAACCAACAGAGAAAAATCACGGGAGAGAGCCAGAAAGTGGAATGAGACTTGTGGGCAGCTGTTAACTGGGAAATTCTTTATTAACTCCAGGCAGAATTAACAGCTCCAGATCACCATTAATGCGTTTGTTTCCCCAAGGCTGGAATGAAAATTGCTCCAACCATTAAAAATGCTCATCTAGGGCCAAAAGCACGGCCTGGGCACGTGTTGCTGGACATGGAAGAATGGACTGGTGCAGTCTGTGTCTTCTGATGTGACCAGATAATACCTACGCTAAACAGAGCTTGCTGAAAATGTAGGATATAAGTAGATGCTTGCTGATTTGCCTCATTTTACAGTTGTTCTGTTCTCCTTTGATGGAGGGAGAGGTGCCTTTCTCAAGAAAGGTGGGTACCTTTGGGAGCAAACACAGGTGAGTAAAAAATAGTATAGCTTTGGTCTTCCTGACCGATATAGATATGGGGGGAAAGAGAGGGAGAGAGGACTATATGAAAAGCAGCAAAAGAAACATAGGAAAACATGTATATTTTTTGCAATATGGAGTGCAAATAGTAAGCGTAGAAATGAAGCAGGTGAAGTACGATGATCACTGACCTTGTAATTTGTCAAACTCCCCATGCATAACGTTGTTGCACTGCTTCACTACCTTATGATATATTCTATTTTGCTCAGATGCTGAGATCCTCCTACTCAACCTTTAAAGTCCTTCAAGAGTAGTTGACCTTTAAAAAATATTTAAAACAAAATGCCAAACGAGAGTTTTCTTAAGTTAAACTCTTTCCTACATCCTTTTCCTCAGATATTATTCATTGCTTAGACAAATTTTATGCTCTCTTGCTGTTACAACACAGCCAGGCTTGCTGGCAGGAGCTGAGAAGAAGGCAAAAAAAGAAAAAAAAAAATGCAGACCCCAAGACTGCTCTTTTTCTTTGGTAACTAAATTGTAAATGAAACTGAGTAAAATATGTAGCAGAAAATTAGTAGAAATCAAACTGGATCACTGAAAAACAGTAACCTTATCCTCAGAAAGCCAAACTCTGAAAGTTACAGAAAATGTTTCAAGGCCTCCAGGAGTAATTTAAGGAGCTGGTGAGCAACATTATTGTTTGCTTTGTAAATGAATTCAGTCAGCTGTCTGCTGGTGTGGGAGCTTGAGTTCTGGGTAGGCAGTTTGCTGTACGTTCACTGAAAGCATGTAATTAATTATCTGTGGTTATTTTATGCAGTGGATAAATCAGGCATTACTGGGCGAGCAAACAGGAAAGAACTACGTTGTAGGAAACAATCAGGCACTAACCCAACAAGGAAGGAGGGAGGGGAAGCCAAGGCATGGGCTGGGTGACCCACGTCTTTTCCATCTCAGACTTCTATGAATCTATGAAATAGGCTTACTGGGGCCCTGGTATATTTTCATTAAAAAAATGAGGAGACGGCAAATACTCCTGAGGTGCACAGCATGAGCAACCACACTGCAATTCCCACTGGAAATCGGAGAGGGGAGTGATAGAACAGGAAATAAGTGTCAGGAACGGCTGAGTTCAGGCCTTGGTGCACCAGTCACAGGGAGGGCATCGGCTACATGGTGTTACTTAACCTGTGCTAGTTCAATTCAAAATGCTTTCAGAAGTTGCCATGGTAAATAACAGGGAAGTATTCTGCGCTTGTGGTGTCACAACCTGAAGATCTGCTTTGTGATTGACATTTGTGTTTAGCAAGCGTATGCTGTTCTGTTGGCTCTGCCCATTTTTATGGGATTTGATTCACCTTTGGTGAAACTTCCCTTGTGGTTACTTTGGACCTTACATGAGGCCTGTGTACTTTTTTTTTTTTTTAAGCTTCTTAGATCTGACCTGTGACGTGGGTCTGTACCTGTTTCTGATTAAAGAATGGTCTCAATAGGTCACCCTGGGAAAGCAGAGCAGGTGCCGTACCGTGCCGGGATACTGTCCTGTCTCCTCCTCTTGCCTCAGCATCACCTTCCTTCAGTCAGCCTCCACGCTCTGGGACATGGAGTCCCTGGGCTACCGGTTGGGCTGTAGCACCTGTGGATAAGAGAGGAGGGCCGGCTCCCAGGACTGTCCCATTGGCCGGTGCTCTGTGTTTGCCCTAAATGCAAAACCCAGAGGTCTACTGGACTCCAACTGGTTTCTTTTTACACATGATAAACAAACTTTTTACAGATGATTCCTCACCAGTCAGGAATGTGAAAAATCAAAGTGTTCAGGTTTCACTGCTTGTACACATTGATTCTGCACCTCTGTCGCGCTTCTCCGTCTTCAGTGGTTATGCAGAAGCATTGGTATGAAAGAAAGTAGGGCATAATTTTGATATGAAGTCATTTATTATACTAGTTTCAGGATCTTTTCATAAAACTGGTCCAATTCTTTGAACAAAACCAGAAACGAGGTTGGAGAAAATCTCTTGATGGCATGAGTGTTATGTGGTCTGCATTTCAACAGAAGCATTTCCCACAGCATTATTTGTAATAGCTACTCAAGGCTGAACGTGGATCCTCCAAAGATCAACTTTCCTCTCTTTTAAAACAGGTGAGAAATGTTCTTCAGAGGGATCTATTTATTTTACCATGACAAGAATTTTCTAAAGAAGCATTGTCAAGATTTTATTTTGATTATATAAATTTGTAGAGACCACGTTCAGACATTTTAATATTTTCCAAAATTAAATGAAGCTATGAAGACCATTCAAAACCAGACCATCATGCTTATAGTGTTAAGCATTTAACTTTCAACTACTTCACAGTCATTCTAATGTTAAAAAAAAAAAAAATTTCTGATGACAAATTTAGAAATGTCTAAGCTAAAGATGAAAGAAGACCTACTAGTTCTATCTTTCTCTTTCGTTGTTGATTGCTCCCTGCGGTACAGTATTCTTTGTGCTTTGCTTGATCCTGCCTTAAATAGATCTGAAGTGCTGGATTCCATTGTTTCTTTTGAGAAGTTATTCCGGGGTCTAAGAGATGTCAGTCTTACGTACATATTTCTTTCTCCTGGAACTCATGAAGTCTTTTCCCTGTAGTTTCAACCCCTTTTGCTTCCAGTTGATACTACCTTTTTGGTTTCCCTTCGTTTTCTTGGTGTCTGATACTCTTCAGATACATTTGATATATACTGAGCCTCTCAGTTTGCTAAACTTTTACATGACGTGGATGGTCAGACCATGGCACGATCAATGCTTTTGTTTCACACTAGCGTTTCTATGTGTTGCGAGTAGTGTGTTTACTGGCTCTATTGTTCCTCCTCTTCCTTTGTACTTATCTTCTTACAACTGCTCCTTGCATTTAGCGTTCAGGGGTTGGGGAGTTGGCATGATAATATGGAAGACTTAGAGGAAGGCCATCGAAATGAGATGCTTGTTACTGTAGGAAGGTGTTTGAGTGTCATGTGTAATATAGCTGGGCAAGTAGTTCAAAGTATGAGATACTGAATCAAACATGTTTGCATCGTACTGTAAAGAGTGCACATTTTCTAATTAGAGCTACCATTAATTGGCTGGTTTTCCAGTATAACTGTAGCTAAGAGAGTTCTGCTGTTGCCTGTCCTAACAAAGCTGTTCAGAGGATTGAAGGAAGGAATGGTTTTAATAAACTATTGGTAAGGGTGGTAAGGATGATCCATCTTTGTGTTGTTTCCTTCCCCATTTCTTGTCCACTTGATAGCAGTCTCTGTGTTCTGTGGCCTTTCCCTCCTTTCTGATGGTTTTGTTGCAGCATCCTTTAGCATTTTATTTTAAGGACTGTTTCTCCTCAGACTTTGAGTGTCTTTAACCATTGTCTACATTCCTAGCTCTTCCAGCAAGTGCACTATGTTCATGCATAATTCACCTGAGGTTGAAATGAGGCAGGAGGTTGCACTCCTGCCTTTCACTGCATAGAATCATAGAACCGTAGAATAGTTAGGGTTGGAAGGGACCTTCAAAGGTCATCCAGTCCAATCCCCTGCAAGGAGCAGGGACATCTCCAACCGGATCAGGTTGCTCAGAGCCCCCTCCAACCTGGCCTCAAATGTTTCCAGGGAAGGAGAATCAACCACCTCTCTGGGCAACCCGTTCCAGTGTTCCACCACCCTCATTGTAAAAAATTTCCTTTTATCAAGTCTAAATCTACCTCCTCCTGTTTTAAAACCATTACACCTCATCCTATCACAACAGGACCTGCTAAAAGAGTTTCGCCCTGTCTTTCTCGTAAGCCCTCTTTAGGTACTTGAAGGCTGCTATAAGGTCTCCCTGGAGCCTTCTCTTCTCCAGGCTGAACAGTCCCAACTCTCCCAGCCTGTCTTCACAGGAGAGGTGCTCCAGCCCTCTGATCATCTTCGTGGCCCTCCTCTGGACTTGCTCCAACAGGTCCATGTCCTTCTTATGTTGGGGGCTCCAGAACTGGATGCAGTACTCCAGGTGGGGTCTCACGAGAGCAGTGTAGAGGGGCAGAATTACATCTAGAGCTTTGAAAAATGCCAGATTTTCTGCCAGCATAATCACTGTAGCTCTGGAATGAAAACACTGGAATCCCTTCCCACTGCTGGTATTTACTAGGCTGAGTCAGAAAAAATGCTGCCAAAACCTGCTACCTCTCACTTCACGAATGACAAGGAATGATGTGTTTTTGCTCATACTGAAGTGCTAAGCCACTGTTGTTTCAGGAAGAAAAAAAAGTGCCTTGTTATCAAGGGTTTGAGCAACTCCCCATATTCTCCAGATGATTTTGGTGACTTACTGTTTTGGCTTCAGTATTCTATCTCTACAAAAGAGCTATTCTGGTGCATGCATTGCAACAAGAAGTTGATTTCTCTTTATGATACCTCAATAACACGATGGGCTCACATAAACATGGAAAACAGAAGGAACTCCATCAGATCTCCTAAGTGAGAATGCAGTGTCTTTCATCATAGCCTTTGATGGTCTCATTTGCATTGTGGTCTGAGTTACTTTCTTCATTGTTAGTAGAATGTCTGTTTGCTGCTCCTTTTTACTTTCTTTCCAGTACAGGTATTTAGAGTTTAGGCACATCCCTCAGCTAATAATGACTGAGATAATGGAGGAAATCTGAGCAATGTTTGTGTCTTGAATTCAAGTGAGGAAACATCTTAAGGTGTTGTGTTGGTTTTTTTTCTGGGTGGTGGTTTTTTGGGTTTTTTTTTGGTTTTTTTTTTTTTTTTTTTCCCCAGTGACTCCTTTAATTTTAACAAGTCATGTTCCCTTGAAAAGAAAATGTGTCTTTTAACTTGATATTTTCCAAAAGGATCAACAAAGGTTATGAATAGGTAGCTACGGTGAATATCTATGTGTAGTAACTTCCTGATGTCTTTTTTGTTCACACAGCCTTGTCTTCTGTTCCTGAAAATACTGTGTTCTGTCTTGTGGGAGGGAGTGTGGAATAGATTATAGGAGTCTTTCTTTGGGAACGTGATGTTCTAAAGCAAAAGTTATTTGCACTAAATAATGAAAGCTTGAGCTCCCTCCAAGGTTTTATGAAAACTTTTTTTGGAATGAGAAGAAAAAACGTTTCCTATCATAAACAACTGAAGTACAGTTTCTTTACCAGTTTTGTCAGCAGTTTTCGTAGAGCGTTACTTGAGATTGTGATATTAAACGGTTGGAGTTTTTTAACCTGATGGACCAAGACAAATGCTAAGTGAAATAAGAATATGACAGTTGTTCTAGGTGGATTTAGCCTTTGCACAGTGATGCTTGCATGTAACCACAAAACCTGCTGTTTGAAGTCCCAATAGGGCTTCCAAAGGGCTAATAGGATACTTTCACTGTTAAAACTAAGGCTGTTGTAAATGGGTTATCATCTTACTTGTAGTCACATGAAAATTCCCTTGAGAGCCATTGGACATGAGTATGAAATGTCTCTTTTTTAAAAAAAAATATTTTTTTATAATGAGCTATAGGTTACCTTTTTATTTAAGGGACTTGAGAAGCACAGCAAGACTATAAACTCCATTTCATGCCCAATTTAGAAAGGATTAAATGTAGCATTAGAAATTTGTTCTTGTGCATCTCTTGCAGTCCTGAGCTGTATTTAGGCAACTACTGGTGGCTCATAGACTCTGTCATTGTTTTGAGTAAAATCAATTTGAATCACTTGAAAGGAAAAAGTTCTCTGATACTCTCACATAATTGCTATATTTGATTGGCAGTACATATTTGAAATGTTTAAAGCTGGTTTTAACTGTGTTTGGTTATTTAACCTATGTTTACAGTTTTTCTATACAATCTTGATTTCAGTACAGGTCCAGTTTGTACCTCACAAAACAGAGCAGAATAATCTTCATCCTTTACAAATTTTAATGGAGGATTGAATGGACTCAGAGACTGACCCTCTCATTTCTTAATGCTAGGTGTCATTCCAGCTTATGGTGCTTTGCTGAAAAAGCTGGGAAATCTGTATCTGGAATAAAGTCATATTGTTTTGTCAACAGTGCTGTGAGTTGACTGCCATGAGTTTATTTCATAATCCACCTTAACTTCTGCGAATCCGAAGTCACTATTGCAATTTGGCCACCTTTGTCCAAGTTACAAATCAATAGGAACAGGGTTTTATGATGGTAATGCTGGCACAACCTGACCTATAGCAATGAAAATACTGTGCTGTTTGATAGGCTGTTTAATAAGTTTTGACCAAGTTCTCGGTGTGAGGAAAGAGCCACGTGCCATGCTGAGACTTCACATCCAGCCTTCATGGGTTATTGATCGTTCTACCTGCCACAAGCTGACACTTACGGGCAGGGCAAAAGGTGACTGAATGGAAGAGATTTTTTAAGTGATTGCCTGCCTGTGGGGAGAATAGTATTGTATATCCTTTATACCATGTGCCTAATTAAAGCCTGAATGATAACATATGCGAAGGTAACTTACTCTCTTCTGGTTTTGATGCATCTGTCTCACATGGGCATATAGATTAAAAAACACCGGAGCTGAAAGCAGCAGTGAACAATACAGAGCTAGTTTAACTACTTAGATGTTGTTTGAAAAATGCCTTGTGAAATAAGTTTGATTAAGTAAGAGAGTGAGTTTTACTGAGCTTTCTGCACTTGATAGGAAGATTTATGAAAGTAAGCTGACTGGTGCTCCCAGGAAGCCATAGTTCCTGCAGAACGCAGGAAATCACGTCCTTTTTTTTTTTTTTTTTTTTTTTTTTTACTGAAGTGCAGTATTTGGTCTGAGATATTTCTTTCCTCAACTCAAACAATTATTGTTTGAGTTTTTACTGGGTGCACTTGTGATGTTGTTGCAGCTGATAGCCACATTCTGTCCCTGTCATCTGACAAATCATGAACACTCCAAGTGAAATGGAAACTCTGATTTAAGATATGTTATTTCAAGCTTGCTTTCAAAGTTACTGTTTAATTTACAAAATATGAACATACATTGTTACAGAAATTCCAAAAGATCATGTTTTGGCTAAAACTAGCTTTTTTCTCTTATCTGCTCTCTCTGCTTACATTTAGTGAGCATGGCATTGAAGGATTAAACTCGTAGCTTTTAATGCAGTAACATTTTTTTAAACTAATTGTCTTATGAAATTACCTTTTTTTCCCTTAAAGTTTTATAAATTGGAATTTGTTGTGCAGCATGAAATCAACAGGCTTTGCAGCTGAGAATCATCTCTTCCTGGGAAGACCAGGCCCTCATGTTTAAAGGGAAGTCCCACTGTGGATTTTCTAGTTGACGTATTTTTTGTTATTGAATGGAAAGCTCAAAATCAAAATCTCTTAAGAAAGTGGATAGAAGAAATCAAGGATGAGTTCTTGAGCTACAATCCTGGGCTATGATTAATTCCAGAGAATTCTGAAAAGAGTAGTTTTACAGAAAAAAATCAAACTTTTTAATGTTTCAGGTATTCACGCAGCTTTTTTTTTTTTTTTTTTTTTAAACAGGTAAACAACTCTTGTTTAATTTAAAAAGATACACAACTGAACATCTTAAAAATGAGTAGACACAACGTATGTAGCATAGATGTAGATGAGTATCCATTGCTTTAGCGGAAAGGACAGGATGAGATGTTTAGAGTGGCATTCAGCCCACATCAGAGAGGCCAAGCATTTCTCTGAGTTGTTGCATTATCCTTTATAGTAAGGTTCTGATTAGGTGATTAAATAAGGATATATAAGAATATGAGCCAACAATTTATTAAAATAGGTGCGTTAAGGCACATGTCACGGCAATGGTACCAAGACTGTCATTGCATCTCAGAAAGTGTTAATATTGATAGCAAGTAGTTGCATTTAAAATTATCACCTTCTCCTAACTCTGCTTAAATTACAGAAGTATTTCCACATACCTTTTAAATTTTCAAACAGAAGTTGGTACTGTCTTGCAGTAACGAGCTGTCAGCTTTTTACAATTTTTTACCACTTCATATTTCAGTTCACATCGATCTTTATTTTCCCAGATTCTAAGATCACAAAAGGCTTCCTTTTTAATTTTCATCCATTAACAGCATAAGTCGGTGTTGTTTATCTTAATTTCTAACTGGTTAAGACCAGAAGTTGAATACATGTTTAGTTCATCCACATTTAATAGTAATTTGCAGTATTAACATGATAGAAGATGAGTTTTTAAGCAGTAAGGGGTTTAAAATTGTCTTGAGCCATTCTGAATAAACCCTAAATTAGTGGGATTAACACAATTGGATCTGTGTTCTACCTGGTAAAGACTCTCTAGGGGATAAAAATGGCAGAGAGGAGGGAAAAAGGCATTCATCTAGAATAGCGCTTAAGTATATGCCTCACTCTGTAGGATGTAGGTACGTGCTTAAATTAAACTATACTTTAAACAGACTTTCTGAATCAGAGCTATGGAGAGCAAGAACTGCTGGAGTACATACAATAAAGACTGAAAAATAAGGAGACAAAGAAGTCAGACAAGGAAAGGGAACATAATTCAGATATTTTTTTAAAGTATGAATAGTATCTGTTATAGAAAGAACAGCCGGTCATGCCAGTTCGTATTTTCAAAGCTTTGATCTAGGTTCAGGACATGACATTTCTGTCTGTCTTTTTCTAATGGAGAAGAAAGCGACTTGTCTTTGAAAAATAGTTTGGGGTTGAGGAGAAGGTTACAAACCTGAACTTTTGATAAATCTAAACACAAATTGGAGAAATTCACAGCAACTTGATTTTTCACTAGCTAAATACAATTGATATTCAAACAATGCTGTTTCTGGAAATTTTGTGTGAGCTGTCAGTTCAGCTAACAAAGTTTTTAACCTTTATGAGAAGAGTGGCAACGTCTTATTTTACTAGGTAGCTCGTCATGCTTCACTGTACAAAAAGAAAAAAAAAAAAAAGATTCACAGATGATACTTGTCTTTACTTTTAGAAGCTTCACAATGAGTTTGTACTTTTTGCAGTATGTCCTTGAAATAGCACCTTTTTAATTCCCCTGAAACCTTTTAAAATGGACTTCGGTAGCTTTGCTGCTGAATGAAGATTACCCTGAAGACAGATTTGTGATAACTTTTCTTGATTACCTTTCCCTTTTTGAAGATGTATTTCTAATCCCAGGCACACTGGAGCATGATTCAAGGCATATTGCTTGATTTTATTCCGGTGCTGGTTGCCTATCAGTATCCAAGCATGTCCTAGCTCTTGAACAAAGGCAGCAACGAGCATGTGGTTAGCTCTGTAGGTGGTTTCAGGTCGAAGAAGCTGCCTTCTTTCAGGTGGGAAATCAACCTGTCAGACTGAGTTATGGAAACATGATTAGTTTACAGAGTTCATTAAATGAAAACTTTTGCAGCTCTGGGTTCCCATTGCTCGCTGTGTTTGTTACAGTGAAACAATCCAGTTTTTCATTCACTGAGTGCAATACCATGTGTAGACCCAGCGGGAGGACATTCCAGATTCCCCGTTGATTTCCTCCTCAACCAGAAAGTTGTTTTGTGATCTAGTTGGTGTCACGTACAACATCTGTATTGTCACTTTTCTTTTGTCCTGCTCTCTTGCCGTTATATATACGTACAAACTAATGTTTAGATAAAATGTGGAAGACTGGTATGTAACAGAACATCTCGATCAGATTATCAATCACACTTGCCCTTAAAATATTTTGCTCAGTACAGAAAATATGTATTGATACCCACTTAGTTATGGGACATTTGCAATACAAAAGGGTTGTGGCCCCACAAGAAATCTTTAACACAAAATACGGTGCAAGATTTGATAAAGAATGGTCTCTCTAGCTCCAGATGTTGCTGTCATTCACTATTTTGAGCAACTAAGGAGCTCCCCAGGTTAGACACAGTGATAAATTTCACTTATTGTCAGCAAGGAACTGAAATGTGGTACCTGTTGCCTTTCATCGTGGGTTCACTAGTATTTGCTGCCCTCATTCATGAGGTAGTCCTTCCTCAGTGACTGGGACTACTTGGGGAGAGAAAGGGGCTGCAGGATTGGGGGAAAACTCTTCAGTAAGGGCCTGTTGTGACAGGACTAGGGGTAATGGTTTCAAAACAGAGGGAGGAGATTCAGATTGGACCTTAGGAACACGTTTTTTACAATGAGGGTGGTGGAAAACTGGAACAGGTTGCCCAGAGAGGTGGTGGATGCCCCATCTCTGGAAACACTCAAGGCCAGGTTGGAGTGGGCTCTGAGCAACCTGATCTGGTTGGAGATGTCCCTGCTCCTTGCAGGGGATTGGACTAGATGACCTTTGAAGGTCCCTTCCAGCCCTAACAATCTATAATTCTATGATTTGGCATCAGCCTGCCATGGTGTAGCCATTGCAGGGCTTTGTAATGGCGAGAACACAGTCTGGGAAGTCATTCGTAGCAGAAGTGCTGACGCATGTAGTTTTCATATTTTCCATTTTGTTATCAGCAGTGTTATTGAAAATAAACAGAAACAAATGGAAACTATTTATTCAGGCTTTCAAGGGCACTTTCAAGATGTTTATCTGACATCAACATTCATTAGGAGTGAGTTGTCTTCATTCCATTTTGCACCTCTTAAAAATCATCCCTTAAAAGGTTTTTGAAGAGGGGCAGGGTGCTTTCTGTTGTTACTTATTTATATGTTTGTAACCAGAAAGAGTGACCTTCTTCCTAATGAAACGTATCATGTTCTGTTAAGTTAGAAGTGGCCATTTCTGACCTAAAAGCAAATGTTTATCAGTTAGGTATAGATTCTTCTCCGAGCGGTAAGCAATATACTTAAAAGGTTGTGCAGTCCTGGCTGATACGAAAGCTGCACTCTGCTTGTCTTTCAGGGAGGAGATGGAAAAGGTCAATGAGGTACAATTGCTATACTATAATATTTACAGATGAAGTACCATATAAGACCTAATTTATAAAAGAAACATCAAGATCTATCTGTCATTAATTAATTTTACACTTTCCTTTTAAGCAGCTGTCTATAGATAATTGGTTAAGGGCTTAAAGATTTGTTTAATAAATGCCTAGGGTAAATGGAGCTGAAAATTCAGAGAAATGGCTCAATTTGCTCAGTATTCAGTGAAATAAGCTGGTGGTGTGTCAGCCAGTTGTACGCATAGGATTTTGACTAATTGATCAGAAGTGACATTCCACTGTTTCTTAAATGAGGGCATTCATCTTCAATAGTGTCCTTTAAAAGTGCATAGTTCATACAACATCTACAGGTAAACATGCATTATGCCTTTTAGGTTCTGTACCCTGTCCTCATTAATTTTTAGCTTGAGCTAGGGTTGAAGCCTTTTAAAACTAGATAAGATGCCAACACGTGAGTACTGAGTATAGAGACCATCAGGAGTACTGGGTAGCATCTCCAGCATAATTGCATGCAAGACTGAAAAACACTCTCTTTTCAATCTGCTTTGGAATGTTTTAAAAGGAGAAGAATATATTGCTTGAATACAATAAATATGCCTAATCCCTTTTAAATCAACACAAATGCTGTTTCTTGATGATAACACTGTTTTGCAGCTGTAGCTTACTTTATTTTTTCTATCCTATTCTTACCTTTAAGAATTAAAATTTAATAACCACTATTTTTCTCAAATTCCCTAAAGAAAACTTTTTTCCCTCCTCAGTATCTATTATGTGAAGTTAATAAAACCCCCAAAAAATAGTAAGACAAGAACTGTAAACCTGGATGTCTGGACCTATTGTGATCCGTTCTTTAGGAAGTACAGGGCAAACTAAAAAATTCTAAAGGGTACTCCTGATCCATAAACGTGTGGAGTGGCATTAAGTGCGTCACTTTTACTCATGTTATTCATTATTCGGTCTCTGGAAAACCCTCTGTAATTCTTTCAGTACAATTATATTTCATGAAAGTGTCAGTAAGTTGTTCCTCAGAAACTGAGAAAAATAAATCTAGAAAGCTGAGACCTTTTTACATAGATTAAGGGTAAATGTTGCATTAGACAACCCGTCTGCATCCTCAGGACGGCAGTGTAGGGGGAGCTTCTCAGATTTAATGCTAGATCGATATGAAGGTTGCCAGAGTCTGGTGAAGCAAACCAGGGGACACACTGTCGTCTTGTCTCTGCTGCCTGTTGTACAGCTCACACAAATCAAAGCGCTTTGGCAGTGACAAGTGATGTTTCTATTCTGATCGATCTCAACTGAGTGAAGTATCCTGGAGGGAATGACTATTTTTCAGTGTCAGATGTCCTATGATTGGGTTTCAGATGTATTATGAGCCCCATCAGTACAGCTGTTAGAAATGGTTGGAGTTCCTGTTGATACCTACCTATCTCTGCATAGTTGCACGTGTGTAATGCACACAAGCGGTAGAGTGCTTGCTGTATGTTTTTTATCCAATTGATCAGCGTCCTGAATGAGGAACCAAGTAAAATTATGTGGGAATTGGCTGAAAGCCACAGGTGTATTTGCAGTGTTGGTGAGCCTGGCCTGAACCAAGACCCCTTGGTTCTTCCAGGTGGCCTGAAGGCAGATATGCCACATGCAGCCAACAGAGCCAAATTTTCAGATGTTTGAAGGTTCAGCCTCAAAAGCAACACATGAAGATGAAGATAAAAGATGGGAAATGGTGAAGCTCTGTTGGTTTTGGAAGTAGTACACTGCCTTGTATCAGCGGGTCATTTCGTCAGACACTACATTTTCAGCAGAGGTCTTCTGGCCTATCGTGGTCTTCTAGACCAGTTAGAAAACTCTTTCAGATTTTAAGTAGATAAGCGAGTGTACCTCCTCCAGAACTTTCCCAGCAGGAGATCAACCTCCAAAGATCAGCTGGCCTCACCATAACAGAAATTTAGGCATAATTTTTTTTTTTCCAGGATAAGACGACAAACCAAACCAAATATTGCTTCAGCTGATTTTTCTATTTCTCAAACAAAAATTGAATTAAACGAGCTTGAGTCAAAGTTGAGGCTGAACAGCAACTGAATGAAAATCTTATTGGAAGAGTTACCTGTTTTCAGCACTCTAACATAGCTCATCCTATGGGATTCAGATTTTTCTGTGGGAATCCTCTGCAGCTACGGCACAAAAGGAAGGCATCTAGCCACTTGTGCGCACTGCATCAGCTTTGAAAAAGGTTTGACAGTGAGAAATGAGTTTCTAACTCGCAGAACAAAAGAAGTCTGTAATTGAATATTTGTGTGTTATCTTAATATATTTTCTGTTTGAATTGCTACCTGCAATTTTGATGTTCAGTTTCTAGTGTTTTGACAACGGAAAGTATTGAGTGTTGTAATATTCTGGTGAGGAAGACAGAAAGATTCAGTCTAGTATTTTTCTGCTTGGTGACAGCCATGAAGAATGGAGTCCTATATTTATTTAAGGTTTTTGCTAATACTCTATAGACAGTAGCAGTGAAATTTTCCCATACTGGTGAGCTTCAAATGGAGATCAGCTGTAAAACAAAGATGATGATACAATTTTATATGGTTTTGATTTTTACCAACATCTGTGAGCATTGTTATCTAAAGTGTTGATATGTTCTGCAGCATGGAAACTCATCCTCTGAAGACTGAGATATTTGCCAAATGTTTCTGTGGTGGTGTTAGCCCACTGGGGCAACTAAGTAATCTGAAAATACCAGATCTGTTGTAATGACTGTTCTGCTCAGTCATCTGGTGCCTGAGTCATCAGGATTTTAATTCACTGTAAATCCTGCTTTAAGGAAAGTGAAAGGGGAAAAAAAAAAACAAAACAGCATTATTAACCTGTAGAGATCTAGGTGGCACTGTGATAATCACATACCATGCATTTTATGTCGTTATTAACTCCAGGAAGAAGAAAATGAAGAGTATGACACTGGTAGTATTTTATCAAGCTTTGCATTCATTTTGCACTGGTTTCAATTGCTGTGTGTCAAACAGCACAGGAAATCCAGCTGAGCAGCACTAGGCAGAAATGATCCTGCAGCATACAGTTTTGGAAAGTGATAGATGGTAAATGGATAGTCATATGTTGTGCAAGTTTTACAATAGCTGAAATGGAGTGTTTGATTGACACCATTTCTTCTTCACTCCTTATTATGGGATGTGCATGTAGGAACTGTTGGATTTTGAAGCATAGGAGGACATCTGCCACAGTAGATCTATTTCTGAAAAAAAGCCTCTGTGCCAAAACTATAGAATTCTGTCAAAGTGTGTTTCTCATAAGTTACATGGTCTGTGCCATTAATAATGACTATTTTGATGGGTGGCAGTGGTAATTGTTGCCTTCAGGATAGAGACTTTAAAGCTACCTTTTTGTTTGCTTGTTTGTTTCTTTACACCTTCCAAGGTCAGTATGTTGCAGTTCTAGTCAGAATGAAGAGATTAGACCTTATTTATTTATTTACTGATTTTATGCAAGCACTTAAATTCTGTATTAAATGTATACACTGTTTGACTGTTTCCTAATTGCAGTGAGTTAATTTTCATAAGATATTCAAGCATCTGAAGTTGGGCTGTTGGCAGTGGTTAGTGTAGCTAGCGCTGAGTGCCTCCAGAAACCCGGTTTTAGCTCTAGCACACCGAAGTGATAAAGAGGAGAAGGCGGTAAAAAGATAAGTTGCAGCTGGCAAGTGGGAACAGAGGCTTCTTGGCTCCCTTGCTCCATCTTTGACTTGCTGCATAACCTTAGACGCATTATTCATCCTTGCGGTGTCTCAGCTACCACAGATACACACTAAGAACAATCCCCCCTTGTGTAAATATCTCTAAGACGTGTAGAAGAAAAGTGACAGAAAATGCAAAGTAATGTTATTTACACTCTTCCCGCTTCCTTATCTGTGGTCGTCTTGCAGGGTTTAAAGCTTTATCCCAGCCCCAGGGTATTTAGCATCCAAGCAGGCCGGTGCTGTTTTGATACGAGTGCTGTCTTTGGCGCAAAAGCATTTATGATAGGCTCTTTGTTCTCTACTGGCAAATAACTAAAAATATTCCTGGTTCACTGATGTTCTGTAGTGACAACTCAAATCATTCTGTCTCTGACCTTCCTTTAAATTTATTTGCCTTAAAATATCTATTGAGGCAGTTGAAGTCTTTTTTTCCAGTAAACAGCTGAAGATAAGAAATCACTCCGTCGACGCAGATTTGAAAGAGGTGTGGTGGCCCTTCACAAAACGTTCCGTTCGGGACAAACTCACTGGTGGTTTAGAGGGAGCGATGGAGATACCATGCGGATGGAGATGCCCAGGACTGCAGCTGTGAATGTTAAAACCTTGTCCTCTGGGTGTTGCCTCAGTATAGTGTGTCTGAATATCACTGTATTACAATATAGTCATAAGCGTTTGTTACGTATGCTAATAAGATTATATTTACACACGAAGTGTATACACATACACTGTTCTGACTTTCTTAAATATCTACAGAGCAGGATTCACTCACTAGTAAATGAAGCTCCTAAGGATTATGACACTTACTTTTTCTGATTTTTATTTTAACATAAAATGTATTCTAAAATTGTATATGGAAACCAGAACTCCTGTAAATTATTTATCTGAAGTATATTTATTTCTTCTTTCCAATTTTTTTTCTGAATTATATTACATAATAAAATACCTTAGGATTTCAATAACTGACTAAGTTTTCCATTAATGTCTTGCAAAGAATGACTAAGATTGACTAGTAATTGATGCTTAATTTTAAAATTAGAAAGTTAAAAAGCTTAATTTCAGGATGATCTCCATTTTTGTATCCAGTATACCCTTTTTGGAGAGATGTTTCTTGATAGAGTTTCAGTCTGAGTTTAGTGGGATTTTTGCTTGTTAAAAGGAGGTTACTTACACTGGCTTGTGTTTCGTTGCATCAGAGTTGTCCTGCCCTAGAGGAAGTTTGATGACTGAACACACTGTGAAAACTCAGGAGAAGGCAGCCAGATAGAGGAAACAGAATTGTTGCTTTTTCTGGTTGGCTTGTTACCTAGTGTGCCAAGTTTAGTATTATTTTTGTGTTCTATTTTCTAGACTGCCAACCAAAAGAAAAGTTTCTTGTTCCCAAGTCTACCATTAGGCTTGCTTTTACAGATGATATTATCAAGATAAAAGCTGTAAGCTGACTGACACGTACTTGAGAGGACTGTTATTGACGTGAGATGAACCATAGTCTAGTCTTCATGCATTTCTAAGTACCCAGTGTAGCTCCTTTCTACGTATGCATTCCTGGACCTTCTCCAGTGATGTTCAGCAGTCCTTAATGGTTTGAAATTGAAAAAGTAATTGATGTAAATGCTATTAAAGTATTTTTTAACTTATAACTGTGTCTGTAAACAAGAACATCTAAAACTAGTTGGAAAATTGTTCTCTTGCTCTTGAGCAAGATTTCTGTTTCAGTAAGTCATCACAATGATAAAATACTCCAGAAGACAGAGGGGCATACCTTCTAAGTCATTGTGGAGTTGGGATTTTGGTGTTTTTGCAGTTTTGTTTGTGTTGGTTTTGTTTTGGTTTTGGTTTTTGGTTTTGGTGTTTTTTTTTTTTTTTCTTATTAAGTCCTGTTTTTAGTTTTCTAATGGCTAGACCACTGGAATTGTAAATAATAGTTGAGTTGAACAATAATAGTTTTTAATTGCAAAGTCTCAATGTCATTGATTTTCAGCATGCATTCCAGAATCTTCTGAACTTAGTTTGCAGGTTATCCTGCAGGAGTTGAAAGGAAGAGCTTAGCAGGAAGGAGTTTTTACTGATGTCTAATTGTAAACTTTTTAAGGCTTTTCTTGGAATGTGGGAAATTTGTGTTAACATCTCTCTAGACATTTTTTAATGTTAAATTTAAATATTTGGTTCTGGCATATTGCTTCATGTAAGAGCATTCTTTGTAATTTAATACGGTTGGGATTATTTTTTTTCTATTCTTCTTATGTGTTTTGTTTCTCTGAAGTGGTTTGTGCAAGATTCTAAAGTGAAGTGTGTCATAGGTGATGTTTTGGAGGAAAACATTTGGGTTTTTTTAATTTTTATTATGGCTGTCTAGATGATTGATGTAATAATGACTTTATTATATCTTTCATTTGTTCTTTAATTTTTCCTTTTAAAGGTGAGAAGTAATAGTCTCATCTATAAATCCCTGAGGTTTGTGTGGTTGAATTTCTGGCTCCCTTGGATCCTTTCGGGAGCCGAATTCCTCAGTTGCCTGTCTGTGGTGCCAAGCTCTTATCTCTGATGGCTAGCAATGGCTTTTGATATTAATTGTGGTGTGACTGAATTCCATTTAATGTAGTGTATAATGATGACTTGTTTCTTTTCTCTGGTTTTCCTTTTCTGTTGATGTGTGAACATATTCTTAGCACAAGTGGTTGGTGTGAAATGCAAATGTGCCGGTTGTCCTGGCGCTAGCTACCTTACATAACTTCTTAAAAAGCTGTGATTCTAGAAAGAGCTATGACTGTGCAAGCATTATGTGCGTTTTCAGAAGCCAAAATGTTAAATTATTTGTGGCGCTGATGAGAAATTATTCATCTAACTTGGAACTGAGACGAATTATAGATTTTCAAACTATGCTTCTACGATTTACTATAAACCATCTTTATTCTTTACAGCAAGTTTGGCATGACTCTAGTATTAGTCAATAGAGGTTAAAAGACTTTACCTGTGGGTAAAGCTGGGCTTCAAACCGTAGTGGTTTTGTATGACTTACAAGATCTGAGTATCTTGAATTGACAGCTTTGATGCCTTAGCTCTGATAGGAAGAGCCCAGCAGTTTGTTTTTCTTAGACCTGATCAATAGGAGTAGATGGTGTTAGATTACATGTTAGGGAGTGACCTCTCAGATGAAGTAATTTGGCACGGACTCAGTTTTAACAACCTGATAATTATGTGGAACAGGGTGATTGCCTCACGGGGTAGAAGGCTGGAACGGTGTGCTGAAGAGACATCCGACTGGCACCGTGCAGAGTACGTACCCAAACGTGGGCTCTGCGCCACCAGAAAAGGACCTCCTTCTCAAGGCTTTGGCTGTGCCCAAACCTTGTTCGGGAACCAGAGTGGGGTGTGCCAGGATCCTTTCCTTTGCTCTCTGAGCTAAGAAATAGCAAAGAATCTCTCCACTTGAAGGGGCGAAGGATGCAATATTTGTGTGTTTTTACACATTCGCGTCCTTCCAAAGGAGATAATACTCAAGAGCTGGTCAAAAATCCCAGAATTACCCTGTATAATTTACAGTGATGAAACAGGTTTCTAAACCACCTCTAACTATAAATATGATTGTAACTACTACAGCGTGTTTATGTGCTTGCATGAATGTGAAGAGGGTTTCAAAAGCGATATTTAGTAGCAAACTGTAGGACATTATTTCAGGCTTGTGATACTGGAGCATTGTTCAATTGCAGATTTAGGTCTTTGCCACTGGAATTGCATTAAGTGCAAGTTTTTGATTCTCTCTTACTTCCTTGTAGAATAAATGTTACTGGTGTGAACATTCATTAATGTAATGGTGCTCATCGTATAAAGACCACTGTGTTTGCCTGCATGCAAGCACTTCAGTACAGTAGACTGCATATTCTCTACAGCTATTTAAGATGTAAATGCCATCGTGGTACAGCACCATAGTACTTCATTTGTGTCAGAGAAGGCACGTTACCAGTTAAGTATTTAATCTACCCAGAAATTGTATTTGGCAGCCATTTAGGCAGATGTTTTAGAATGAAAAGCATATTATGAATGAGATATACCTCTCAGGATGTCACTGGCTATGAAAAATGTGTCAGTCATTAATAGACGAGAAATGCTATTGTTTTATAAATCTAACAAAGTTAGGATGATATTTTGATGTACAGTATGTACATGTCAGTGTGTGTGCATGGTATAGTTTAAGACCTGTGGCAGTGCAGTGGTAATAGAGACCTGAGGGACGAAAAAGCAAAGGGAAAAAAAATTAGACTTTTTGTGGGGGTCTTTTTCTTAATGCATGCTTTTTCTTTCCTTTCAGTATCAAAGGCTGAAATCATACTATACTGTGTGATTTGTTGGATTGGCAGCCTCACTGCTGTAACAAGTACAGGAGGAGCAGTGCAGTGCATTTTATCTGCTCACTGGACTACATCAATATAGAATGGATGTCTCTAGGTTACAGTTTAGTGGGATTCCCTTGAGTGGCCTAGTTGGGTGAAAACTCTGATTAATAGCTGATAATTAGTTGGAACATTCATGTGTTTTCCATGAGGTTGTCATCACATACCTTTCCCCAAGAAGATAATGTTGGTTAAAAAAAAAGAATTTCCAAAAAGTAGCTCACCATGCAATAGGTTATTTTTAAAGTGATCTCTCTGCGGTCTCCTGTGGGAGAGGGGGCTGTTGATCTGGTCTCTCTGTGGACACGCAAAGCACCCCACAACCACACACAGGAGTGGTATTGTGTAGGTATATGTGAAACAGCAAAAATTAAGTTGTGATGTTTTTGAAGCCTTTGAATATATGTTTTACATGGCCTTGCTCCAGCTGACTCTTTAGAGAGCCACAGGGGCTTTCTGATATAAATATTTGATGGAAAATTCAGGCATCAGCTGAAACATCAGAAGACGTGTCATTATGTCAGATGTAAAATACAGGCTATCAGGAGGTCTGTAAGTAGTTTCTACCATTGACTGTTGGTTTGAGTTAGGGAAAAGCTTTTAACCTTGTCTTTTATTTTAAAGCATTTATGAAAGTGTGGTGATGGTACCACGCTACTGTCTTAGATTAGAAAGAATTTCAAGGAGTTTGATCAGTTTGGACCTGCATATGAATACATAAAAAGAGAAAAGGATGTGCCTGTGCTGAATTCTGAGTCTTGTTTGGTTTGCTGATAAGGGTTTTCGGTTTCCTGCTGAAAGGCAACCTTGCCTTTACAAGACCAAGTGTATAATAAATTTCTCCTTGTTAGAAAGGATATGGGCATAGGGTAGGACCTCAGTGAGAAATCAGGCTTGGAGTTTTAACATCTGTGCAATACACAGGCTGCATTTTCTTCACATGGGACTTGCTAAGCTGTGGAAACACGTACATGGCAACATAGGGATAACTCTACGCATAGAGGTACGGCTGCTACTGCTTAGAAATAGTATTCCAGAGCTCGGTTACACCAGAAAAATATTTTTCTTGGTTGAAACTTTAATTACGATAAATGTCTGCCCTGAATGGAAATCTTTAACTTTTTAATACAAAACTGAACGCTTTAAATTGGAAAAAAAAAATTGTATTTCAATTTGTACAGAAAGTCTTGATTAGAAAATGTCATTTTGTCACTGTAATATGAATTCTGTTAATTTTCTATGTTATGCTGCTTGTGTAGACAGACTGCATGGCATTAAAGCATTGTGTTGTTGAAGGTATTTTTTGACCCTGAAAGTCCCTGATTAAAGCAGTTTTCTGAACAGCTCTGGATCAAGGACCATGTTTAACACCTTGCTTTTCTCTTAACTATACCTTTAGTTTGGTCTTGAGGGGAGAGGTTAGTTTGTTAAGCTTTACTTGAAGCTTTGTCTGGCAGAAATTAGGAGCTTCCCATTGCACACACAGAGTGAACCGCTTGGAAATGCCTTCTCTGTTTTGGCTGCCAAGTAAATCAGGGAAATAATACATTTATACACAAAAAATATTTTATACAGAAGAACTGTGCCTTATGCCCAAGCAAAGCTGAATTATAGATTTGAAAGAACTGGTCCTGTATTTTTTGAGGCATTGTTTCTTAGAGGGAGGGTGTGTAGGTTTTCTTTTCTGCACCTGAGTATAAACTTACAGCATTTTATCCGTAAATTTGGTAAAGTGTATTTCAGCTTTTTTGGGCATATGTGTAGGATTGAATGAGTTTCGATAAAGTTTTGTATAAAAGGTTAATGTCATCTCTCAAAGTTCAGCTTCTGGCCATATGCAGTTTGTAATGCTCTTGCTTTTTAACAATATAATGTGAGATAGAATGTAGTCTACCAGCACAAGTTTTTGCCTTGGAAGCTGAATTTTTGTAAGCCTAGCTGATTTTCTGGAACCCAGGATGCTACACATTTCTGTAGCTTTGCAAAATGGTAATAAGTTAAAGGAATATATCCTTTTTGCATCATCCATGAGAACATCCAATTTGTGGCATTTGACCATGTAAGTGAATGTAACTCAGTGTATAAAGGTTAGTAGTACAGTTAAAATAAATAAAACTATTTCTTGTAAAAGTTAATAGCTTAACAAGCACCTTATGCACAAGAAGGGATTTTCGCAGATAAATGCTTTCAATATTAGGAAATAGTAGAGCCTTCTGCTAACAGGACACGATGAGTTAGAGGCATCTGAAGGCCTTCTTTCAAAGCTGGGAAAATGGGATGGAACCAAGCGACATGCTCAGAGACTTGAGTCAATGGACAGTGATGGTCCACCTAGTCCAACCCCCCTGCAAGGAGCAGGGACATCTCCAACTAGATTAAGTTGCTCAGAGCCTCATCCAGCCTGGCCTTGAGTGTTTCCAGGGATGGGGCATCTACGACTTCTCTGGGCAACCTGTTCCAGTGTTCTACAACTTGCATTGTGAAACATTTTTTCCTAATATCCACTCCAAATCTACCTCCCTCTATTTTAAAACCATTACCTCTCGTCCTAGCACAACAGGCCCTACTGAACAACCTCTCCCCATCTTTCTTGTAGGCCCCCTTGAGCTACTGGAAGACCGCTATCAGGTCTCCCCGGAGCCTCCTCTTCTCCAGGCTGAACAGCCCCAACTCTCTCAGCCTGTCCTCACAGGAGAGGTGCTCCAGCCCTCTGATCATCTTTGTGGCCCTCCTCTGACTTGCTCCGACTGGTCCATGTCCTTCTTATGTTGGGGACTCCAGAACTTGACACAGTACTTCAGGTTGGGTCTCACCAGGGCAGAGTAGAGGGGCAGAATCACCTCCCTCGACCTGCTGGCCACGCACCTCTTGATGCAGCCCAGGACGCGGTTGGCCTTCTGGGCCGCAAGGGCGCATTGCCAGCTCATGTTGAGCTTCTTGTCCACCAGCACTCCCAAGTCTTTCTCCTCAGGGCTGCTCTCCATCCATTCTCCGCCCAGCCTGTATTTGTGCCTGGGATTGCCATGACCCAGATGCAGGACCTTGCACTTGGCCTGGTTGAACTTCATGAGGTTGGCACAGGCCCACCTCTCCAGCCTGTCCAGGTCCCTCTGGATGGCATCCCTCTCTTCCAGTGTGTCGACGGCACCACATAGCTTGGTGTCATCGGCGAACTTGCTGAGGGTGCACTCTATCCCACTGTCCATGTCGCTGACAAAGATGTTGAACAGGGCCGGGCCCAACACGGACCCCTGAGGGACGCCACTTGTGACCGATCTCCACTTGGACATTGAGCTGTTGACCACCACTCTCTAAGTACGGCCATCCAGCCAACTCCTTATCCACCGAGTGGTCCATCCATCAAACCCATGCCTCTCTAGTTTAGAGAGAAGGATGTCATGCGGGACAGTGTCAAAAGCTTTGCACAAGTCCAGGTAGATGATATCCGTTGCCCGTCCCTTGTCCACCGATGCTGTCACCCTGTCATAGAAGGCCACCAAATTGGTCAGGCAGATCTGCCCTTGGTGAAGCCATGTTGGCTGTCACCAACCACCTCCTTGCTCTCCATGTGCCTTAGCATGGTTTCCTGGAGAACCTGCTCCATGACCTTGCCAGGCACAGAGGTGAGGCTGACTGGCCTGTAGTTGCCCGGGTTCTCCTTGTTCCCCTTTTTAAAAATGGGGGTTATGTTCCCTCTCTTCCAGTCATCGGGGACCTTACCAGACCGCTGCAACTTTTCAAATACCATGGCCAGTGGCTTGGCAACTTCATCTGCCAGTTCCCTGAGGACCCACGGATGGATCTCATCAGGTCCCATGGACTTGTGCACCTTCAGGTTCCTCAGATGTTCCCGAAGCTGCTCTTCCAGTACGGTGGGCGGTTCTTCATCCTCCCAGTCCTTGCTTGTGCCAGTGTCTGGCCTGGAGAAAAATCATGATGTTCTAAACCCACGGAACCTAATTATGTAGAACAGCTTGATGTATATGCAGAGTGCTTAAGGAAAGTAATAAATGCACTTTTAGTTCTGAACAAAAGCCCAAGCCTGGAAGAAAGGGGAGGAAACCAGAGAATTTTTTACAGAATATTTGAATAATGAGATCAGTACGAGATTGCAGGTTGAAGATACCTTTTAAGCAATTTAGGTGCTTAGGCTGAAGAGTTATTATTAAACCCCTAACTGAGGACCTTGAAGTGCAATGTTGCATGAGATTATGTGCAAGGATCATTTCCTGCACTTCATAACTCTGTCGCGTACTGACAACAAAAGGAAAGAAACTTTGTTGTGCGTGGCTAAAAGTTTGGGCTGATTTATGTGACGTGGGTGCCCAGCTGGCATGATATATGAAAACGTCTCTTCTCCTGATGAACTTCTTGTTCTTTCGCAAGACGTTTGATGTATTTTGAGCAGGTTTACAATCTGTCCTGTGACGGTTTCAGTGCCCAGTCAGTGCAGATAAATTGGAGATGGCTGGCAGTGAAATCTTAACAAATGTGCTGACATCCCAGCTGAACCACAGGCACATGATTTGATTGATTTTTTTTTATTTATTTATTTTTTAATTATTATTTTTTCCCTGGGTGGATGCAGAGACTCACTGTCACTTGAGGTCCCTCTGCTCCATAAGCCTCGGAAGGTGAGCATTTTTAATTGATGTATGCTGAAATAAATCAAGAGCGTGCTTGTTTCTCTCAGTACTAATACTCCTGTTACAAACTTTGCTAGTTTTCTCTCGCTGTTGTCCACAGAAGGCTGGGCAGCTTTTTGGTGTAGTATGCTCTCAGATGTTGAAGTACGTAGTCAGCACTTTCTCGTCTGTTTCCCTCTAGTGTGATTATAAAGCCTTTGCAGCCTGCACCATTGCTTCTTTTCAACCTTCTTTAGTCAGGCTTATTTCTGAAACTAAATAAGGAGAAGGAACTGAAGAATTAATGCTGGCACCTGCCAGTGCTTGAGTTAATAGGCTATGTGAAGGAAATCCTTGTGAAGTTTCCCTTCTTTTCCCCCTGTTTTAATTATTCTGGTTATCCTATAGCACTAGTCAGCACTCAAATTAGTGTTAATTTATTTTCCACAAGAAATCCCATAAAAAGAGCTACTTCCACATGTAATTTCAACTCTTGCTTTTTTTCTAACATCTGATACAATTAAGGAGAAAGCCTACACCTGGCATTTCTGTCTCTTACAAAAGCAGAGCTTCAGTGTGAGACGTTTCTCTGCTGTACGCTGAGCTGGGAGCTCTGAAGGCAGTAACTGACCCTTCAGTTTTTAACTGACCCTCTTCATTGCAGCTCTTTGACTCCTCTCATTGTGTTTCTGATCGTCTGAGTACAACACTTTATTTGTGCTAGTTGCTGCTTTTGGCCGCTGCATAAAAAGGGGATATTTGAACCCCAAATCCTACACAGGATCCGGCTAAGCCGATTTGGAAAGGACAAGTCCTGCAGTGCTTCTGTGCTGAGTATTCAGGAACAACTTTGTGAGTTGCACAGGTTTTGTTTTGTTTTGTTTTTCATATGACTGATATTTAAAATAAATGAATGGTTAAATGACACACACCAAGGTGAACGACATTGCTGTCTTGCTGGTCACCTACACTGCTTTTGTGTAGACTAGACCGTAATAGGCAGCAACCTGTTACCGTTAATGCAAGTTAGTGACTCCTATCAAAATGTCTCTTACCTGTTACGTTTAAGCATCCAGTTACCTCAGCTTTTTGAAAGTCAAAGCGGCAGCACCGTATTGGGGAAGCCTTTGATCTTAGATTAAAATAATGCTCAGCATGTAAGGGTTACACTCAGAATGCTGTGCTGAGTTTTGGAAAGGTGACTCAGGAAACAAGAAATATCTAAAGAGTATTTTTGTCCACATAGTCATCAAATAGTGTCTTCATCAATCCAAATGCCATGCAGACAGTGAAAAAGCCATCTCAAGAGGATGCTACTTACTAGTAAGAGAAAACCAGCTAATTAAAGGAAGACATCAGTATAGCGTGTTAAAGTGTCAAAATGACTGTTTATCTGAGTTGCCAGCAGATTCCTGCTAACTCTTCATAAATATAAAAAAAATTATTCCATAGTAGAGTGTTTGCCTAACTTTCTCTTTATAGAGGCCGAAGGTATAAATTCCAGATTCTATGTTTTTAAACATGTACTGTAACTATGGTGTAAGTACAATAAGAAGTTCCTTTTCCCGTGTTCCTGTGTCTAAAAGGTAAGATGCCTTTTTTTTTTTTTTTTTTTTGA
>WHYT01014782.1:40370-162752 GCA_009806455.1 Tetrax tetrax | reverse complement strand
TTTTTTTTTTTTTTTTTTTTTTGACAACTTGTTCATTTTTTAGTACCGCAGAAAAGACACTGCATAATTTTGGAGAAAATAAGTTATATATTTGTCATGGGGCAGTGAATAATGGCTTTATTTTACACTTCATTTCAAAAATGAAAATTGCATCTTCAGCTTTCTAATAGCATTTTTTTTTTTTAATTGTTAATCTCTCCATTGGGAGTAGTTGAGTTTTTATCTTAATTTTTTTCTTTCTGCCACTGTTTTTCTTCTGCTCCTGTTTTGAAGAATTACATCCCATCTGCTTATGCATTACTGGTTCAAAAGTCATCCTATTTTAGTACTTGCAATATAGCAGCCTCTTCCTAAAGTACAATGGCAATGTAATAAGGAACTATGGCATCAAAAAGGAAATTAATTTTCTCTATCTTTACAGAGAATGGTTACTTAAAATGAAAGAATTTAATTTGAAAAGTTTGGATTGTTTGTGATATAGCCCTAAATAAAGGATTTGGGGTTGCTTGTGCTGCTACTTTGACACTTTTCTTTAGGATTACCAAACACACATGTAATAAATAATAAATAATAAAATAAATAATCAGAGAAGGGAGAGAATGTCTTCAAACTTTTCCACAGCCAAATAAACAAAATATTTCTGGTGTAATTCATGTGACTCTATCACAGTATTTATTTGTTTTGTTCCTGTAACTTTTATTTTCTTTTTTGTCAAATTTACTATTGATAGTTAAGACTTAGAAGCATCTCACTGTCCTCTGAAAATATCGATAGTGGACTGCAGATGATGCTTTGCTCAGTCTGAAATCTACCTGTAAAATCCTCTTTTTTATTATGCATTTAATTATTATTATTTTTTTTTCTTTTTTGGCAAGAGTCCAAAGTATCTTGTTTATGAGAATATTAGGATTAAAGGGCATGATTGAAGGATATTAACTTTCAGTGCAGTTCCATCACTTGGGCCTGTTCTCCCTGTGCATGCATGAATAGCACCAGTTCAGCATCTGACGTGACTATTTAAAATAATAATGAATTTAGTTCTTAGGAAAGCCAAGGATTAACAACAGTAGCTCATGCCAGGATTAGAGTAGGGAAGTACTGCCGCAACGTTTCCCAATCGCTCTGCCAAGACACTTGAGTTTTAGCTGGTAAGAACAAAGCTGTTCAAGTAATTTAAATTACACTTGCAAGAGGAGACTCCAAGGTCCCAGAACACGTGTTCCCAATACGTGGGTCATAACCACGTTTTCAGTGTCTGGTGCTCACACTTGCTTGTCTGACGGCTGGCAGGGAGAAAGGTCATTATGCTTCTCTGTTTATAACAAAATCATGTCATGGCAAAGTTGAAAGTAAGGGTCAGAGATATTAGGACTGAAAAAAAGCTTCTAGAGTCATTTTGTACTTAGCTTTGGGTTATTACACGATAGTGCTGCTAGTTCTTTACAGTAGTTCTTTGTCAGATCCAACCTTGAGACCTCTGCTTGAAATGGTGATCTCAGGATCTCCTTTGCCAAATCATTACGCTATTTGTTTTTAGTAGATTTCCTTTTCATCTTTTAAGATGTTAGCTTTAGTTTCTTTACTACAGGCATTTTTCTCTTGCACTTGCCTCACTTTTCATGAATACCTCCTAGGCTTTTATGAATAATGTTCAATTTTAGCAGTTTTTTTTTCTTTTCCTCTGTCTAGCTGTTGAAACCATTTTTAAAACATCGAACTTTCTGAAAAAAAAATGCAACATTTTGTTTTCTGACATTTTCTGGATGCTTTTCTGGACAGAGTTGGTGGGGATTTCTAGGGCAAACATTGTACACAGGCACTTCAACACCAGGTGATGGGTAGGTGCACCAAATTTTCCCAGCATACTGGGTGAAAGATTAGACATGCCTGGGAACAGTAACTTTCTTCAATTCCGAAACAGGAATTTCACTGTCCTCTCGCTAATACACTGGTATTTATTTTAAAGTTTCAGTAAGAATGTAAGATGCTCTGTTTGTAGCTTCACACTAGCTGTCGCATGAAGTTCAAAAGTACGATCTTAAAGCCACACATCTTTCTACATACCAACCCTGTATTGGCTTTTTTTTTCTGCAGAAGTATCCCATTGCACAGATATTTATGTCTTTAGTTCTTTCTGCTTTTGGTTAGCTTGTCTTCTCTGTGCAGCCTTGATTTCTCTGAAATGCCCCATATGGACTGACTGAAGTTTTAAATCCATTTATCTAGTCTTGTCAACTGCATTTGCCACATCTGCAATAGAATTAGCCCAGGATGGGCTAATTAGGGGGATGGCTAGTGGTCCTTGGAGCATTCAGATACTGCCTTGATGATGTTCCAGTGTGTCTCTGAATGTGGTTGTATTTATTTTCACATTAGTCAATGCATGTGCTTGCTCTGCCAGCTTACTCCTTTATCCTGGGAAATATTTTCCAGGCAGGTTCTTACACTGTATTTTGGCAGTGCTGTTCCAAAGCACTGTTTTCTTTTCTATTTGATGGCTTACATATATCCAATCTTTTCTATTCAAATAAAACTTCAGCAGCTTATTATAACTGATCATCATTCTCTTTCTTGCTCTTTTTTTTTTTCTTTTTTTCTTCTCTCATTCATTATGAATACCAAAGTTCACCAGTAAAATAAACCAGAGAATGTTGTAGTTACCTTTCTTCTGTGCCAGGTCTTAATCTTGGTGGGAGAAAATTCATAGGTGGGATAAGAAAGGGAGTTTGCATTGCCTGTGCCCAGCTCCAGTCCTGTAGCAGCAACCTGCAACCTCAGGAGCTGTGTAAGGAGGAGTCATAGGTTTTGGAGTTGTATAAAGAATTAATATTTCTAAAGAGATGGAACAGGCTGGAACTCAGTAGCAGTAGACCATTTCTCTGAGCATAGGATAATAGAAATCTTGAACTCCAACAAAGGGCTACTCTGAAATAAGGATATGTTTGGTAATCTGCTGCTTGAATCAGCTTCACATGGAACAGAACCTGAATTTCTACACAGTACCACAGGTTGTTCTTAGTAATATCTGGCAACTCCATATCTCAGATATTCAAACAACTATGTTTAACTTCATTAAACAGCAGATAAGTAAAGGAAATCAACATACTGACACTGAAAATGATGGTGTTGAGTTTCTAATGTTTTATGTTTAGAAGTGTAAAACAGTAAATGGAATGGAATATATACAGTGTTCTTCCTAATAAGAAACTCCCACAACTAATGTTACTGCATTTATTTATTAGTGCTTATAGATTTGTCCTTATATATATAAAAACATATATTTATACATATAAATAAATATATTTGTCTGGGCAAATGTCAGTTAACAATAACAATTTGAATCACCACAAATCATGCAAACAGAAATCAATCATTTTCCAAATTGGAAGTTAGCCTAGAAACAGCTGCATTCGCCAAACTTCATGTTAAAGGAAATAAAGCGCTAAGTAAAACAGCTTCCAAGTAAGAGTGCAGGATGGGTGACTTGCACTTTAGAGGCAACTGGGAAGGTGAAAGTCTCATTTGTCAGAGAGCTGGGAAACCCTTCCTAGCCACCGCCTGTAAGGAAAATGAAAAATTCTTATTTGCAAAATCAGGGAAGTGTCCTAGTGTACCTATGTGATAACAAGCCTTTAGGAAATCACAGAAAAACATTCTTGTAACATAATGGCACAGAAGAAAGGAAAATGAGAGCACAACTGTGATGTTGTGGTATGGTTTATTTTGCACGCTGGGGTGACCAGTGAGGGCAGCCCAAATGTGTGAGAGCTGTCACAGGAGCTGTAATGATGGTGTGGCTCTGAGCTGAGGAGGAAAAGTACAGAAATGCTCAACTAAGTAGAGGAAGCAGAGTGAAAAAATAGAGAAGTCTTGGGATACTATTGGGGAAAGACAATGAGAATAGAAAAATAGGACAAGTTGGGACTCAGCAATCTTGTCCTAAAATCTGTGAATCAAATAATTAAACTACTGCTGTAGAATTTATATCTTTGGCCTCTTTCCAGTGTGTGTTGGGATTTTCCCACAGAAATTTTAGAAATGCCAGAGTCCGTAATTTTGTAATATGTATTTTAGCATAGATTTTTCATTAATGTTTATCAGGAAATCCAGTTGGTTCACATCCAGATTTTCCAGTAGGTATGCTGATGTCCTGATTAGTGAGAACAGCTTAATTAGATAATTGCAAACACATATGTGGACATTATTCTGATTTAAGAAACTCTTACTTGGATTTAGTCCTTATATTCTTGTTTAGCACATCAGCAATCTGTGTAGCTTTAGGTGAGGTTGTTGTCTGAAATTGATTTATTTAAGCTAGTGCTGCTCTTGTATAGATCCTGGCTTAATTTTAGGTTAATTTTGTTTTAACTGGAATTGATTAAGAAGCTATTTAAGATAAGCTGATATAAACGACTGTTAAGCAAAAGATGTGCAGAGATTTATAGTCATGGAGCTAAAATAGGTTGATACACACGTTTAGGTGGTCCATCTTTCCCCAGTAGTAACCTGAAACATGATTAGCATCAGCAAACCAAAATAAAATTGTATTAAGTGTTTCCACAGGGCACAGATGCATGGTTGAATTACTTTGGATCTGCTGAAACCTCTTGCAGTGGCTTAATACAGGTTGCAGTTGCTCTTTTAGAGTTTAGCTGTGCATGGGAGTTACTGCAGCTGAATAAGCTGTTGTGCGGAGGAAGGGTGAAGATCTGCCATACCTGTAGGCCACGGTAAATGATGAAGGAAGCTTACACAAGTGCATTTTACAGTCTCATATTTATATCAGGTGAAGAACATACACAAATGCAGATGCTATTGCTCATGATAACCTCTGATGATGTGGCTAGTCAGTCATGTTTGAACTGTGTTGTCTCCTTCTAAACATAGCTGAAGCCCCTCAAAACTCACCCCCCAAAAAAACCAAACAAAAGTAAGGATTTTGAGATAACTTTTTGAAATTAATTTTTAAAAATTTTTTTTAGGCATACTTCTTATTATGTATCCCTTAGGAGTACGCTTCAGCTGCTGGAAAGGAGGAGTGGTCTTATTTTATTGCTGGCTATAAAAATGCAAAGCTTCAGATTGAAGTATGAAGATCTAATTAAGAAAAATATTGACACACAGAAGTTTCTAGAGCAGTTGCTGAAAGAGAAAAGCATACCTTAGCCAGTTATATTGGTGTAATGCTATGAAATATAGAGAATACTTTCTAGAATGGATGGAGTGATCGATCTGTGAGTGATCGATCTTAGGTGCTTGTTGTTCGTGGTCTGTTTTTCTACTTGTGAATATGTGATGATGCAAATTATTTTTTTTTTCTCATGAGTTTTAAATGCCTGTCCTGGCCATATCTTGAAGTGGGAGAGAGTAAGGAAGGACCTTAGTGCAGGGACATCAAAGTGGGCAGGCAGGGATCTCGAGAGGACTTTCAGTCTCTCCCCAGAGGCGTGATCAACCTTACCTGCTTTTCCTGTACTGACTGGTTATTTTTCATTTGTAATCTGATCATGTTCCCTTTCACTGATGTCACCCCTGGAAGCAACTTTTTAAATTTTCCAGAAGTTAGCTGATCAAGCATTTGGGATCTCTCGGACTCGGAGTTGGACCTTGTTTTCCACATGTGGGCAAAAGACTGACCTGTATAACTTTTTAATAACTTTTCTGTTTTGTATACTGATTTTCTCAGTTTCGAGTATATAATTAGAGAGATAAAGTCTGTAGATAAAGTCAAGCCCCTGCTAATCTGTTTTTGCTACTCAACATTCCTGCAGTCAAAATCAGGCTAGGCAGAAGCAAGTGCAATTCCAATTTATTTTGATGGGAATTCAGGATTTTCAGATCATGGCTGATTAAAAGTGCTCCTGATACCAATTTGTTGTAAATTATTCTTGGTTTGCATAACCCCTGAATATATTAATTTGCTACTTAAAACTGCTGCTGCCTGCTGCTAACAATTAGATAACCAGGTTGTCACTCCAAGTTTTTCACCACCAAACTTGGCAGAAGTCTAACTGGCCTTCTTCTGTCTCATCTCTGAGAGTCTCTTCCCAAAGAGAAGATTTGTTAAATCACATGGATTCCTAACTGCTCACCCAGGCCAACTCCTCCCTTGCTTAAGTTGGAACTGTTTCAAGAGCTCTTATAAAGCTGAGTTATTTTAGTAATCTGGAATTCATAGAACATTTGGCTATGAAAATATCATAATAACTTTTTCCTATGTATTAGGAAGGATACTAATTGGATATTGCACGCAACTTCTACTTTTTACTGGGGCTGTGGTTTCTTAGTGCAAATGAGCATTGAGGTATTTGAAAATAATAAAAATTAGCTGGGTAAAATGCTAATTTAAAATATTTAATCTCTCCTCCTATTGTTGCTTTATGACTACTTACTATTATCTTCTTTATGTGCTAAATATTTCCTTCCCTCTGTTTATGGTCTAGTAGAAAATTCAACTTGATATTTGCTTACAGGCTTCATTTTGAAATTGTCATGGCTGTATAACACTTTTCTGGCACAGAAATTACCTAGTCAGAAGTGGCCACATGTTTCTTTTTTTAAACCTTCACTCAGTTAAAGTTATCTTTGGAAGGAAACCTGAAATAGTCAAAGGGTAAAGAAAAACAGGAGCTCCACTCCATCCTTTCCCACGTGTTTCAGGTGCAAGGGGAAAATGGGTTGGTTCTGCTTGGTGATAGATGCTGTTACAGCTTTCTTAAAGTAGTTGAACGTTAGCCATACACAATGAAACCACCATGGATAAGCATTCCTAATGTCTGAGAGTTTTATTTTCCTTCCCTCATCTCTTCAGAAGCTTTGTTGCAGAGGCTGGAATCGTTTTGCTATAACCTTGTGAGGTGAGCATGTTGTAACCCAGGAGTTTTAGAAGAAAGATGCTTTTTATAGAAAACTTTGCTACTAGCTGAGCCCTAACTCCTACTCTGACTTTGTTGTGCCACACTTGTAAAAGATGGAGAAAAGACTCTGTAAGAAGAATGAGAAATAAATAAGTCCCCAAACCTTATTGGAGACTGTGGAGAGTGCATGGAGAGGGGGGTAGGGGGGGGATTTTCAGTATTAAATGCAAATCTAGGATTTGATAATGTGATATTAACAACTGATATTTTCAGGAGAGTAGAAAGAATGGGGTAACAGCGGTTTCAGTTCTCTAAGAAGTCATGTGTCTGTGAAACTAGCTGTCACTTTAGAGCTGTCAGTAGTGTGGAGATACAAAGACCGATGGGTGCAAATTGTCTACAAGCCAGAAATCTAGAATTTCTGCCCCTGCCACTAGGCAGCTGGATGTTTCTTCTGGTTAATTTTAGGTAATTATTTTCCCCCCTTGCAGATTCAGTTAAAGAATTGTAGCATGTGCATAAAGTGCCCCACATGTCCCTCTTCATCAGAAGAGCCAGATCTGGGGCATGCTGTTCCTTCTTTGCCACGATGATCCATTGCATTTAATCTTTACTTCTGAGCTTCGGAAGTGGCCACATATTAAATGGGATGAGAGTCTCATACTGAATTGATCATGGTGGTATCAGCCTCTGAGTAACTTCTGAAAAGCTGAGGATAGGAGTCGGAGAACCGTTGCTACAGGTAAAGCAGAGCAAAAGGAGAGTGCCACTGAGCACGCAGGGCAGTAACGTTTCCAACTGCTTGCAGGGTCGCAGGGGGGATTAAGTGGCTTCAAGACAAATTTACAAGCATTGCATCACTCTTCTGAACTGGGACTGTTGTGTTGGAAGCTGTTAAATCAGTTGTATTACAGCTCTTAAGTTACATTATTCATCAAGAATAACAAGACTAGTTACTGCTAGCCTATTTCAAGTATTTGCTGTACACGCGTTTAAACCAGTTTTTGCTGAGGTCAAGAGAAGAATTGGGGAAAGAGCAAAGCATTCCTTAACAGTGAGTCCTAATGTAGAAGCAAAGTTTGACTTGTTAGGGAAGAGTTGGAAAGTGAACTATAGCTGTACCTGACTAGCTTCCTGGTCAGAGCAAATTAGTGTCCCTGTTCATAGCTGGACCGTCTGGTCCTGAATACAGCAGTTCATAATCCCTGTCCACAGTGGTGCAATGGAGAAAATTGTGATGGTACTGGAATAAGCTACTTGCCTTTACATTGCCGGCCATGCGTTGTTCAGAAAAGAGCAATTTTTCAGTACTGAAGGCAGTCCAAAGGAGATTCGCTGCACAGTTCATTTATAGAATGGGAACAAGCCAAAATGAAGGGTTGTGTGTGCCATTTTCTTGGCGCCGGGTGGGGATGGGAGTGCTTAAGCAGCTGCTATGGCATGATGTTGGATCTGCGGTGCCAGGTTTATAGCTCTGGGAAGCTGTCTTAGTCTTACTTCATGATGTCAGTACAGCAGACCACAGTATTAGTGACATTCATGTTAATGGAAGATTATTTCAGATTAGTTATGCTCTAATATGGCATTTCACTAATGTATTTTGACAGTGCCTTCAAAATACAGTTATATTTGCCCATCATAATCGCTTATTCTATACTTCTAAGCTGACATACAATGCAGGCAGCAAGGAGAAGAGCAAGAAAAAAATTCATAAAAACTTTACTGGCTTACATGGGCACCGAGGTTTATATTGGCTGCAGAGCATGTTTATTAATGTTTTTGCATTTATTGTTATGAGATTTCTATTATACTTCAGCAAACTGGATTCATCTGTCTGAAGCACAGAGCCACTTACATAGGAGAGAAACTGCCTATGAGATGCTTACAACTGATGTACACACTTACTCTGTGGGTTCCGTCATGAAACAAGAGTTCATGATCTGCTGAACCATGGCTTTGCAGAAAGGCACAGGCTAAGTAACCTATTCTAGTAGTCCAGTGTTGTCCCGGCCTGAATCCTTGAGAAGGCTGTGGATGAACTATACCAGAGCAGCACGTTGCCTCAAGAGCTGGCTCCTGCCTGCGACGCACGCAGCATCCCAGCGTGAGGCTGGGAGCTCTAGCTGTGGCCGCGAAGCTTGTGTATGATCTAACCGATTTGCACAGCCTTTACCTCAGGGGTAGATTTCGATCTATCAGTTTGGCTACTCTGTTTATGTTCGACAGAATAATCTTTGGTGTGGTTAGAAATATGATATATACCCCACGATAAATAATGTTGAGGTCATCTATCCTTTACTGGCTATTGCTGTGTAGGACTGCTGAGAGTGTGTTCAGGAATGTGCTCCGAGGTGGGGGATGCTGTGGTCAGTGAGGCTCTGTGCCTTTGCACTCTGCATTTGTGCTTTGTCTTGAACTTCTGGATGCCCCAGGCTTTGCAAGGAAATTTTTAAGAATCAGGGCAGGGAGAGAGTTTCTTGCTGTGTGGCATACAGGATGGTGCAAGAAAAATGAATAGAGGGCTTGGGTATACTTTTGTTGTAGCCTTGCCAAAAGCAATCTGAGAATAATATTTTTCAGTTATCTGAACTGATTTGTTTAACTTCAGTTAGCAATAAAACAAATATTTTGTGTTCAGTCTCTTGGACACAACAAACATAATATTGTTTGGCTTTGTGTGTTATTTTGTACTATTTGGCTGTATGTTTAGAGTGTGCAGAGTGCTTCCTTCCAGACACATTTTTGTTCTTTAAAACAATATAAATAAATACTTCTTTAATACAAATACAAATTTGTATTAAATACAAATACTGAATATGTGACTTAGCCAAGAAAGAACAAAACCCTTTTCATTGTCTTGAGATTTGCTCTACTTTCTATGGCTGTAACTTGTTTTAATTTTTGCACATAATAGAAGATTTAAGAGGCTTTATTAAATGGTAAAATATAGGCCTCTCACTATAGTTACAACTAGATCAAAATATGTCTGTGCTTGAATATATTGGATATTCTTCAGAGGGCTGATTAAACTACTATTCTATTAATATGCAACAATTTCCTGTGTTTTATATACATCACCAGGATGGTATATCACTTATAATCTCGACAGCAGTGGACTGCCCTGACCCAGTAAGATTGAATTTTGGTTCAATATCCTACCGTATAATTTACTTCATTATCAAATGTTCCATCAGGTTTTATGACCTGATTTGGTCAGAAGTAGTAAAACAGGTCTTTTAGAAACAGAACTCTGATCAGAGTTTTGCTAAGCAGAGTAACCAGCCGTAACTTGACTTCCCTGTTTCCAAGATGAAGCAGAAAAATTAGTTCAACTTAACTGGAGACTGTGTGGCTCAAGAGTCTTAGTCAACTCCGAAGGATTCCAGTGGTAGTGGGTGGGAATATTCCTAGTAGGAAGAGCCACCAGTAGGAAACCACCACAACCCTTCTCCATCTTTTGGTACTGATAGATGGAGAATTTCATTTCTCCTGGTGGGTTTACCTAAATGCTTTCAGCTTTTGAGGGGTTTGTATGTCCTTTCAGCCTCCTTGATTTCTGCTTTTGAACTGTTAAAGCAAGAAGTGGAAAAATGAAAATAAAAACAATAGTTAGTTAAATCCTTTGTGCTTCAACATTCTTCCTTCCATCAGAAAATGTTATCATGTCTATACAGCAAGAGCTTTTGTATAAAACAATGTAGAGTCATGAAATATATTTTAATGCTGTTATTCAGTTCTTTTCCCAATAAAATGCAATGGTGTTAACTTGCTGGTAGTGTTGAGCTTCAGTGGAATTTAAAACTGTTCATTGAACACGTGGTGTTTTAAGCTAGCACACAGTATCATTTTTAAAAGAAAATATATACAGAATGCGATACTGGAAACTTAGTTTTCTCTCCCTTCCAATGAAATTTCTGCATTGCAAAGTGAATGCTGTTGAAGAATATTGAGTTCTTGTTGCTGTTACTGTTTGTAAAGCTTCCCTACTGTAAGGAGAAATTTAATTCTGTAGCAAACACCCTGTAAAATGCAATACATCAAATTCTTTGTTTTCTAAACAGCTGAGATTTCTACCCCCCTTGAATTCACACAGGTATCAGGCTAGTGAATAAAAATGCTGAACGGTGCGGGTTTTTTTTTAATTTGCATTTAATTGGGTTTTTGTTCAGCAGATAATCGCTTACCCCGCAAAGCCTAGACATTTTTAATACATGCATAGAAAATGCATGTTAAGTAATTAAGAGTTCTCTTTTTAAAAGGCAAAATACCAAGGAAGTCCAGATAAAAGCTAAAGCATACAATGTATAATTTACTGCACTTGAGTGGTTAGATAGTTTTGCAAAAGCCTTGGGCTTTTCCTTTCAGCTGTTAGAAGATTGTCAGTGTGCAGATGTCCCCAGAGGCCGTAGCTGTTTAATTTTCAAGCTTTCCGCTGGAAGGATAAAAATACAGGCAGTGAAAAAGGCACATGAAGAAGAGAGGTTGTTATGACAATGATGAAGCCATAATGTTTTGGTGTTCTGGTTAAAGCCTGTCTTTAGTAATCACTGAAACCTCTTTTTGTGCATGTTCCGCCTCCTGTTAAATATGGTAATATACACATCATAATGTCTGTTTATTTGTGGTTATATGTTTAATGGCTTTCCAATAATAAAATAATCAACTTTTTTTCTATTACCACGGTTTTTTCAATCTTTGTTCTTACGGACATATCTGAAAATAATGAGTTAAGTCTACATTAGCAAGTAGTGTGGCCAAGTAGGAGCAGATCAGTAGCGTTAAGCAGTTTGTAGGAAGGACCCTGTGCCAATACCGTAACCATTTCAGCGCTTTATGCTCCGGAATGTCTCTGGTCCAGTCCAGTAGACTCCCTGTAGCAGGGAGTACATCATCCAGTGTACCTGTTTGTGTGCTCTGGAGACACTTTTCATTGTGAACCAGATCATGGCAAGAGGGGAGAACGGGGGTTTTCCTTTAAAAGCGCTCTCCAGGTCTGAACTAAAACACTTATGTAGATATACCGGCTGTTTCTTGTACACTGTTACGAATTACAACCGTGTTCTGATCCACTAAATTACATCCTAGACTTATGTCAGCAAGTAATGACAGCGGCTTAAACCATAGGAATTTTTTCAAACAGGTTTAAGCGCCTGCTATTGCAGGACCATTTCTCTTCTGAAGAGCTTCCCTTTCCCAGCACCACCTCTCAGTGACTTCCAGCAGCAATATGTCAATGGTTCGCAGTGAAACTGAGAGTAAGGGATTCAGTAGCCCTCGTTGAATGAGGCGTAGCCACACGATTCTCGATGTTCGTCTCCTGTTAATCTGAGTTCTTAGAAATGCTAACTTTTTGAGGGTTTTTTGTTTATTTGGTTGGGGTTTTTTTTTGGTAAGAGAGCACAGTATAGTATCTCCAGTACTTGCTTCCTAAACCTTAAGACTTGCATGCATCTAGCCATGTCTTGCCTCCAGTGATTGAATTCAGAAATATCTTAAAATTGAGGAAACAGTGTGCTATCTTTTGGATACCTTTGCAGAACTAACTTGGAGGTGTGAGAAAGTGAGAGTTCATGAGAAATGAATATACAGATATTCTAGCCGATGGCCATTAATTGAGGGTTGGTTTTTTTTTTGTTTTTTTTTTTACCAGCAGCTGGAATATTTCAGTATTATAAAATTGATTATCTTTTTTTTTGTGTCACTGGGCTGCTCTTGACAAGTACCAGATTAACAGCTCCAGAAACCAAAGTTCTCTCTTTTTATCAAGAAAACTGGTTCAGCAAGGGTGTAAGGAACATAAGCTTCCGCCGCGCTGCTCAATCAATATGCCTCAACCCTGACCTGAAATAATAACTCTAAGGGGAAAGGCATTTGTTAAATTTCTTTTCCAATTAATCTGACAGCTCTGCTGAGACTACTAACAGAAGTACTAATTCATGTTAATTGCAGGAGTGGACCTATGTCACTGGGGAACTGGGCTGAGCTCTTTGTAACATCACACAACCCACTAGGCAGCATTTTGATTAGGAGGTGTCACTGGAAGTAAGAACATTGGTTTTGGAACCTGTTCTGCATTATTTTTTTCGCCTGCAAAATGGGGACAGCAGCACTCTCCTGTATTGCCTTAGCAAGGCTGGAAAGTTACAAAAGAATGTTCAGCCTCAGTAAATGCAAAATCATCTTCCCTGCCTCCCAGAGAGAAAATGCAGACTTCTTAGACCTCTGAATTAACTGTTTTGGCTTGGGATATGTGTGTTGACACAGACAACTGGGAGAGGTAAGCCTGGTCAATAGGTTGCTGGAAATAAAAAACAAAACAAAGCCCCAAATGTGTTAGAAACAGAGTAAGAGATAAAATGTAGTCCAATACATAAATGAATCTGTTTCATCAGAAGCGTTACGAAAAGAGTAAGAACATTTTCCACCTTATAAATGACACTGCAGAAGCAGAGATGAGTATATTCACAGGCAGAGAAGATATTCCTATAAAACCTGATTTAAAAGTTTGTGATTGTTCACCACACACAAGATAAGTTCATGCTAGATCTTTGTGAGGTATGGAATGGCTTCGAGAGGGTAGATCAGGAGCAGCTGTTCTCCCTGTCCCATAACAAAAAACCAAGGATACGTTGATTTGGCTAAAAGGCTACCAAATCTGAAAGTCAACTGAAGGAAAGATGTATTTCTTTTTTGCTTCACATTGACTACCTAGACTGGAGAGGAATGTCAGAGAAATTCCTTGAGACCAATAATTAGCAAAAAACCATTGGATATTCTACATGAAGGACAATAGAATGGAGGATTATCATAATTAATCTTTGTTAAAAAATAAATTAGCAGATATATTGAACCTTGGTCTTCCAGGTCTGTGAAATAAAATCTAGGTTGTAGGCATAAGGGTGCAGCAATGAGGGATGGCAAATTATCATTCGCTATTGGCCTTTCTCTTGCACTTTCCTATGGAGCTACCATTAGATGCAAGTTAGGCACCAGGGTGCGTGCCTCGGCTAGATGGAATCTGTGTGATGATTCATTTATTCTTCTTTATTTATATTACCTTTCATGTTGTTAACCTGTTAATCTAGCCTAGTTCAAGCACAGGGAAAATACAGAAACATCCCCAAATTATGAAAGTTGTTTTGTTGTTTTTAACTTATTAGCTAAATCTAGCCTGGGAGGATTACCAGGCACTATCTTGATTTTTTTCCACTGAGCTGGAAAGGAAACATCTTCCCCAGAGTTTGTGTCCTGTGGGACAGGGGCAGCCATGTCTACCAGGTCTGTTTGGTTTGCTTGGGGGTGGGGTGGGTTGGTTGTTTTTGTTTGTGATTTTGGTTTTTTAAAATTTCTGACGTAGAGAGGGACGGGTTGAGGAAAGACTAAACCAGAGTGGTATCATTCTTGTCCCTTTGTGGCACTCAGACTCATGTTAGAAAATATTTTTTGTTTGAAGCTGTTGGGATCCTATGTCTAGTTTGCCTTTGAGGAGTCCATAGTGTAATTTTAGTTCAAGGAAAAAGTATCTCTTTACTTTTTATCCTTGCCAAATGGTCATTTAAAACTTCCAGATTCCTTGTGTGTGATTGTGCAACCTTTTTTTTTCCTGTTCAAGTTGATGGTGGTGGCTTTTGGGGGGTATTTCTTTAATTTAGGTGGGTTTTTTTTTTTTACAGCGCTTCTTGAATTAGGATGTGTGGATTAAATTAAGTTTTTTAAAAAGCAGAACATAGCATTTCTTTGTCTGACAAAATGATAGCTTAATATGTCTGAATGGGTCCAGGCTCTGTTTCGGGAAAACATCTTGTTTAGGGAAAGTGAAAGACAGTGCTTATAACATGAGTTTTTAAATTCACTATTTGAATACTTTCTTAAGTGATTCACTAAGTGTGGGTGGAATTAAGGTAGAACTTTGTTTATTTTGCTTTAATTCTGAATCAAGGCTGTGGTTCTCAGTGTTTTCCTATTAATGAAAGATTTCTTTTCCCTAGAACTGCCTGCAAAGAACCTGAAATGCCTTATGCATTTTGAAACAAGATATTTGTGTGCCCACAAGTGAAAACATCTTTGCTGTAATGCTGTGTTTTAGACCTGCTATCTTTGACATTGCACTTTCAGCAGTATTGCTGGTAGCAATCACGGCTGTAATGCACTTCATGAAAAGAGATGCAGAAGCATGCAAGGCATAGCATGGAGCTATTACAGACTGCGGTTGAAAGGTGCACTGTTATTCCCTCAGGATAAAGCTATCTCTTATGTACATATAATTAATATGTCTGCCAGTAACAGTTATTAAACAAAGAACAGGAATTGTTTCTGCTGAATGACTTGACCTGGGAGTAAAGCCAATTTAAAAAGCATCTGATTAAAATATGTTAAGGTCACAGATCACTATAAAATATGAAGTGGGGAGGAAAAGCAGAAATTTACTCATGAGTAAGATTAAATACTACTGAATATGGTTTTTGTGCTAGCAGCAGCTTTCAGGTGTAAAAAATGAAAAGTGCTCATTCCAAAGAGTGTTTTTCTAGAGGCATTTCAGTGTCACATTGCACTGAATCCTTGCCCCGTGCGTACTGTGCAGTCCATCCTGCCAGCACAAAGGCTGGGGGTAGGACAGGGCTGGAGAGATAGAAATCATTTCCCGAGCCCTTAGATTATTGCCCTCTTACTGTTGGAGGAGACCTAGTGACAGGAAAGAAATTGCGCCAGTTTTGTTAATTCTTGATTTCTTCGAGCAGTGGGCAGTTGCAGTAGTTCTCCAAAACTGTCAGCGGCTTTGGCCAGTTACTATATTTTCCAGTCTAGAGATGCTAAAAGTACACATGATGGATGTTTCCATCTGCGGTAGTTTTTCCCCCTAAAGGTAAGTTATGGTAACAAACAGTTGCATTTTTCCAGAGCTATTGCACATCTAATAATGAAAGGAGTGGTGAGAATTCACTTGAGTATTTAAAATGCAACTTCTAATTTTATGCCTGCATTTTCAGAGTAAAAAGTATGTCTCGTGCACAGAAAACACAATGTGATATTTTATTGATTTGTTCATAACGCTTTGCAAAAATGACTGTGTTGCTTCTGCTGCTGGTTCCAGCGCTACCTGTTCTGTAATTATTTCAGATATTATGTATAGTGTGCTGAAGACTACAGGGATGACAATGTAAGAATACAAAGCATGCTAAGAATAATTGTAAATTTTCAGTTCCACAACACTGTAATTTTTAGAAGGCCTGTTTGGGCTAGGAGGGTGTGCAAGAAGGTACCTAGAGGACCAGGAGAGAGTGGAGATGAGCACATATGTAATGCCGTAGATTATGTGGCTTTTCATATATTAATGGACAATGAGAGCTGCTGAAGAGGGTTTCCTTGCCCTAAGGGATTTTGCAGGAAACCTACATAATAAAGCATTATTTCCTGCTGAGCAGGGTGCTGTAGTGAACAAGGGAGCGAAAAATGAGACATTTTCAGAAGGCAGGATGTCTCAGGGCAGAATTCTACCTTCATTTCCTACACTTCATGTATCTGAGCCAGAACTATATTGTCTAGAGAGAGAGAGAGTGTTATTTTTAATATAGCAATAATATTTTAATATTTAATTTAATATTAATTTATATTAATATTTAATTTAATATTTTAATATAGCACATGTATGGCTGGATATAATTTGTGACAGAAGTGTGAAATTAACAGTTTTGAAATCTTTGTTTAAAGTTAATCATGATTTTCACCCTTTTGTTGTTTCTCCAAGATGTAAACAAGCACAAGATGGGAAAGAAATTACTTGCCCAAAGAAAATAAAATGGTCTTGAAAGATTTGTAAGGTTAATCTATGCTGCCTGTTAGGCCATCCGTTTTCACAAGCTGACAGCTGTGTTACATCTCATTTTGCATGTGCGTGTGTATGTATGGGTGGGTGAATGTGCAATTCTGTTACCGGTCATAAACGTACTGCTGTTGGCAACTCCAGAGCATGACCACGGTATGTGTAATGAGAAAAAAGAGCCACGTAAATGCTTTTAAAAGGAACTTAAGAACATTGCAAAGAGGTAAGGCTCTACACGGTCATGGAGGTGAGCTGGTTGCGTTCACTTCCCAGCACACCTGCACAGCCAAAGGTCATCCTGTGGCTTTAGGTCCAGCATGAGGACCTCCATTGCTGCTCATTGGCGGGCCGTTTTCACAGGTAACCATGGAAGTGGTTTGCAGAGCCCCTCTAACACAGACCACATGTGTGAAGGATGCTTCCCTGTCCTCTCTGCAGGGTTCAGGGACAGGAGGCTTATCCCAGGGTTGCTGTCCTCCATCTTGCTAACGCATGTGATGCAGAAATGTTAAAGTATCCGTGAGCTGTATGGGTCTATGATTGAATTCCCTTCTTTTCTAAATGGTGTTGTTTAGAAACACAGTAGCATTTTGCCCCTGGGCTGTTTTATTGAATGGCAGAGGAACAAAGGAAGGAAACACTCTGTTGCTTGGTGGATGCTGCCCGTTGCAGGCCCAGTTTCAGGGCTGCATATATCTGCTTCCTCTGCGTTGCCATGGTTGAGCCCTGCTCCAAAGCACGGCGCCTCTATTCAGAGCACAAAAAACAGAGTTCCTCTAGGACCAGGGAGGGTGACTCGTTTTTCAAATAAAGAGTTGCTTTGACCTTGTGCTGGGAAATAGGCCCCATCAGACCTGGAGTACCAGGGCTGAGAAGTCATCTGCTCAGGCAGTGGCGGCTCAGGTCATTACTTGGTATTTACAGCTGAGAATTGGTGATATTGCTATGTGTATAGGGGCTGCAGGCTCTGAATACTAAAATGCTCCTATTTACTAGCAGCTTTATATTTTAATTTAAAATTAATTCAAATTGAAATGAATCATTGAACCTTTAATCAGGACCATGTTTTCATTTCAAACAAATTAGTCAAACAGAGGCAAAATTCACTTTGCTGTTGAAAAGACAGTCACATTTCTTTAAGCAGTATCTGCCATAGATTGCTACATGCATTTGTTTTTCTTTCACTGAAATAACTTTCCCTGCTCTCTCTCTCTGAGGCAGTCATCAGTCATAGCTTAAGGAAATTCATTTTCATACAGTAACAAGGACAACTGCAGTCTTGAAATTCTTACCAGTAGGTGACTTCAATAAAGTCAGTGTGGCTCACACTCAAATAAAAGAGATTGAAGTCAGACTGTATACAGTTTTAAAATAATATTGCAGTTTGGAGTTATCACGGGAGTCACCAGAGCCAACAGGTATCGAGCATCTGACTTGAGGAGACCTTCTTAAAAACCTTGCCATGCAGTTTATATCATGTATGTAGAAACTCTCAAGGTTTCCTTAACTTACTTTTAGTGTGCCAAGAAGTTTTTCTGCCCAGCCCATTGCATCTATTTCCTCTCGCATCGTTCTTCTAGTGAGGGAAAGGAAAATGTCTTAGCTTCTAGAAGAAATGTTGAGAAAAAGCAGCTGCTGTTCACACCTGGTTCCCGTGCTGAAATTACAGGTTCTGTGAAGACTTTCTATGGTATTCTTTTATTTCCAACTTCACTGAAACCAAAGATGTGGTGTTCACCTCAAAAAGATAAGCCTTCTTCCATCAGTTCATGTAATTTAATTTTTCTGACATTAAAAAGATGAATGCTGTTTCAAGTAAAGGCTTCATTTTTTTTCTGTTATATATCAGAATTAAGAAATGACTAGGAAAAGAATAATAATAATAGTAAGTATATTGACATTATTTTCTATTGGCACCCCCCTTTCCAAGCTTCAATTTCAAGTGTAAGTGCCTTTTTTTTTTTTTTTTCTTTTCTCCTTCGGGCTGCAGTTGTGAATAATCTTAAACTGGTCTGACAGACAAAGACAGAAAGCATGAAACAGCCTGAGGGGAAGACACAAGATTGGGATGCCCTTGCTACGGCATACTGGGGCAGCAGAGATCTGACTGGCTCATCCCCCTGCTCTGGCTGCTCACGCTGTACCACGATAGCAGAAGTGCAAAACAATGAAATCCCTATCCCTCTTGAAAAGAAAAGGCCTGATATCATATTGCCAGGCTGCTTCCTGCATGCTCCTCTGTCTTATTCCTTTTTTTCTTGAGTCTTGAAACGCTGGAACAGTAACAACAACAAAACCAAAGAAGCCAACTCTGTTTCCTGCTGCATTATGTCCTAGTGGAGGTCCTTAAGAGGGGCTGAGGTTTCCTTTATTTCCTCAGGTTAAACAGAAATCCACAAAGACCCTTGCAGCCTTCAAGGGGACACAAGAAACGCAGACTGTAGGACGACAGGCTGTGCCAGATCAGGCAGGTTGGCATTAGGCTCTATGAACTTCAACAAGGAGTCATTTTTAGCAATTCCGCTTTCACAAGTTGCCTGTTGCACCCACGCCTCGGAGGCTTAAACTTGGGATCGTTTCCTCAGGGCTTGCAAAAGAGAACTTGGAGCGGGAGGTGTCTTTCCCAGCTGCTTTGCTAGCATGGAAGTCAGAGGTAGCAGCTGCAGGCAGGCGCCTTGGTTTGCAAGGGCTGTGAAGTGTGGAAGGGTGGCTGAGATTAGCGCTTCCTTGTGAAACGTTTCATGCTTCTCACACTGTGTTCAATGCAGTGTGAGGAGGCTTTCCTTCATTAAGATGTTTCAGAATAGGACATATGAATGCAGGGGTTTGTTCTCTCTCTGCTTGCCAGTGCGTTTCACTCAGGTGTTTGCCACCAGGAAATAATCAGCAAATTTGCCTAACCCAGATACTCCATTAGGTTTTGGTTATGGACAATAATGTGGAAGCTGGACATTCAGTTTAGTGCTACAGCTTCCCTCTCTCTGTCACTTATAAAGATGCTGGGATTGTTATTTGGATGTTTTTTCCACCTCAGGCTGCCCATCCAAACACTTTTCTATTTGGGCAGTGCGTGAATGGACAAAAAAGACCACATAGTCTTTTATCCTGGGTTTTATACAACGTTTAGGAATCAGTTCATCTCCATAAGTAAAACTGAAAAGTGTGTTCCTGTTTAGGCTTACACTAAGACTGATGAAGCCTTTTTTTTTTTTTGGCTTCAAATTAGCATTTAATTCAGTGCCAGGTCCGGGACAATTTTATCTAAACTTTACTGTTTGGGCTTCAGATGCAAAAAGAAGTTGTATTTTAATTTGTATTACTTTTTTTTTTTTTTTTTTAGCATTATACTCATAATGAGAATGTATAGAAGTTTTCCTAGTATGGTTGTGCATTGGGCAGTGTTTGCTGTGGAACCAAACAGTGGCAAAAGGTGAATGCATTTTAAGATGTGCTGCCTTTTGTTATGTTGTCTGTTTGTGTATGGTTGTTGGGTTGTTGTAGGTATGAGTACAGATCTGTGGGTGACTGGTGTCAGCCATAATAATTTTACTTGGTAAATTCCATTTGGAGAAGGATGCGTGTCTCGGGGGAAACAACAGCTAAACAGTAGAGTCTGCTGATTCTTATCTATTGTTGTCTCTTTTTTTGTTTTGAATTTTCAGACGGTGATATCATCTTGGTGGAAAAAAAGTCAACAGTGTTATTTCAGTGCATGGGTTTTTCATAAAAATTTATTGCTAAATTGTTAATTTCTGTGACTTACTTCAAAGGCTCTTGTCTTCTGATGCAAACATGGCCCTCAATCAGTCTAAAAGACAACAGGAGCCAAAACAGAGGGAGCGTGCTGGTATTAATGAAACACCGTCATCCAGAGTTTTTCAAAAGCAGCTTTTGTGGGTTCAAGCACCATCACTAGAGGACTGGGTTAATGTAAAAAACATCCTTCTCATACAGACAAGCATCTCATTGAGCCTGATGCATGGTCGTTCAGAAACCTGAACAGAGAGATCTCTTCAATTATTTTCTTTAATATTGGCTTGCTTAGTTCTGCTAAAACTGAAGAGACGGTAAACAAACCTTGGCAGCAGAGAGAGGATAAAGTTAGCTTCTTATGCAAAATAGGGCAAATATTTTGCTAAATTAACCAGAAGAGAAGAAAAATAAGTGAAGTTCTCAAAATGAACATAGAAATGTTTCTTCTTAGTGGTGTAATAGACTGTTTTGTTTTCTAGGAAAAATTAAATGCAAATCCAAGTTGATGCATGAAGAGCTCCATTCTACCAAGGGTTTTATTTCCATCAGCTTTCTTAGTATGAGAAAAATTTCTAGGCCACAAATGTCTGAAAAATGTGATCTACATATGGATAGGTCCTGGGGCAGTAATGAAGTTGCATCTTAAAATCAAAGAGATGTCCATGGAGTTTAAAACTATACTCTTGTTACTTTGCAGCTTGTCGACCTGGGTTCTACAAAGCCTCTGCCGGTAACGTGAAGTGTGCCAAATGCCCACCTCACAGCTCTACCTACGAAGATGCATCTCTGAACTGCAGGTGTGAAAAGAATTACTTTCGCTCTGAGAAAGACCCTCCATCCATGGCTTGCACCAGTGAGTAGCATCATTACGCTCGGGGCTGTCATTCTTGCTCCTCCATCCGTATCTCAGCAGCTTGCTTGCTTCCTCTCATGTCCCATTGCAATCAGCCATCTGCTGCCTCCCGTGTCTTCTTACATGTTGGACAGGCTACCAAAAATTGGTGGGCTGGGTTTATGTCTTTCTGTTTTCATTTTCTTCTCCTTGTTCTTTGTCAGACTTGAGAAGGAGAGGTAGGACTTTTAAATTACTACCACTATTTTCAGCCCTCAATCCTGAACTGCACCTTGAGGCTACTGTGTGTCTATAAGAAAACATTGTCTTTGGTAGTCTAAGTCTGTGGTCCAGTGAAATATTTAGGACTCTCTACAGGAAATAACTAGAAGAGTTTGGTTTTTTATGGTTTTGATTTTTGTATTTTTTGCACCCTTGTTACTCCCATCTTAGAGCACTACAGAAAATCTCATCCCTCTGATTCCTTATTTCCTTTTATAGGACCACCATCTGCTCCAAGAAACGTTATCTCTAACATCAACGAGACATCGGTTATCCTGGACTGGACCTGGCCTCTTGACACTGGAGGTCGGAAAGATGTCACTTTCAACATCATTTGCAAAAAATGTGGAGGAAACATCAAGATGTGTGAGCCATGTAGCGACAATGTACGATTCTTACCACGTCAGACTGGACTCACCAACACCACAGTGACAGTAGTGGACCTTTTGGCACACACCAATTACACTTTTGAGATTGATGCAGTCAACGGGGTATCTGACTTGAGTACACTTTCCAGACAATTTGCTGCTGTCAGCATCACAACTAATCAGGCTGGTGAGTCTCCTTCTGATTACCCTTCCTTTGTTCAAAACTACTGAGATGTATGTACCTTTGTTTCCTTTCCCTGTTTTACAGGAGTTACTCTGACTGCTCCTGTGCTAGGGTAACTAATTGACTTGAATATGCTAGTAAAAGTAAAAGCAGAAACAAACCCAGTGTGTGTTGCTGTCAAAGGACCTGGCAGCATGACTGTTATGATTAACTCCCAGTCCCCACTTAATAGTCTCTAATAGCAAGCTCATATGATTCCTTAGCCAGAATGTGTTTTATTAATAAAACCAGATTTTAATAAAACACTCATTTTGATAATCTCCAACATAAATTACTGTAGTAATCTTAGTGATTAATTTTGATTAAACAGAAGTGAAAAAATGCTTTGATGTTAGACACATAAAAAGCTAACATTAAATTAGAGAGGTTTAAAACACTGCTGCTTTTTTTTTTTTCCCCCTTTACAAGTTGTCTCACCAACTCTGACTTATTGCCAACATGATGGGGGTGTGGAGCTGAATACTGAATTAGGTCCTGGTGTCGTAGTTGATAGTGTGCAAAGCGACTGCTCTACTTCTGTGGAGACTTATTAAAGTCATCGAGGCCCTGTGTGCACACAGCGGTGTGCCTTGACTGTCAAATCAGAGCTTTTGTCACTGCTGTGCTGTTCTACCATGTGCTGCTCATTTGGCAAGATTTCATTTATCTGAAAGACGTGAAGAATCTAGAGTCTTCTCTAGTATTTGTTTAGGTACCGTTTGTTTAGGAGCAATGTTTGTCAGTGAAGAGAAAGACTAGATCCTGAAATTTCTGTAGTTTTGCTCCATTCCATTCACCATTAGGAAACTTTGTACTGAAAGCATGTCTGTGTGCAGTAAGTCTGCTCCCACCTCCTCCCATCCCACACCCCATCCCCAAAATACCTACATTTCTGTCATACTCAAAACACAAACCCTGTTAACATCATTCTAAGTACACGTTCTCCTGTGAGCTATGTTATTGCAATATTTTTCATGTAGAGGATATATCTCTTCTCAGATCACAGATAAGCTTTGGTGGGAGGCATAAAAATGTGATAACAGATGTTTTCTGGCAGCAGTCAGTACCTTTCCAAATGCTCTGGAGGACTATCTAACTATGCAGTAGGCAGATAGAGGTGTTTCTACCCAATTGAAACATCTCTCCCTGATCTCTTTCTCATCCAGGCATTGACATCAGCTCTGAAACATGCATTTTACGTCCTTTCCAAACAATTTGCTACTGTTATACTTAAATTTTTTTTGATACTTGTGTCAGCAACTTGAGAAGCCTTTGCTTAGTTGCTCTCTTTTCTTCTGTTTTTTTATATCAGAGATATTACCTTTCAGCCTGTTCCTCACCATTGCAGTTAGAAATCCCCTGGGGACACTCCATAGTGCAAACTCTCTAGGATCAATGAAAGGAATTTCATTGCAGAGGCCTCCTGCTTTGCTGGGCTTCCCCGGGGCCCAGAGCTGGTGGTGCCTTTGCACTACAACGCAAGGTGGATTTTGATTTTGTTTTGGAACCCACGGTTCCTGTGACGTGCGTCAGAGTCAATTCATTTCTGGTAATGTCCATTTTGTTTAATGCAACCCACAGGCTGCTTAGGCAATTTGTTGGTTTGTTTGTTTTCTACTTTTATGCATCACCCATTTTTGCTAAAGTACATTTAGGTGGTGTGGGTTACTACACGCTTAATTCTGCTATCTCTTGATCATGCTGATTGGTTTACTATATTAGAATTCCCCTAGAAGTTCTGAATTGCTGAAATTAGACCTTAAATATGTATATGAGTCATCTTTTAAAGCATAATTACAAAAATGCTGTTTCTCTTGCTTTCCCTTCCTGGTTAGATCACAAAGGAGACACCAGAAGCATATTTTAGCTTATGTCATGCTTAAACACCTGAGTTGGGGGTAGAGGGAGATAATCTATGATTATGATTCTATAATCTGAAGATCTTAGATTACATTATAATTAAGGGTTTAACTGTCAGGCATTTCAAAAAAAAAGAATTAAAGCACAGTTGAGCTGGATCTGAAAGAGACCAAAAGACTCCAAGAGCCAGTCATGACTCCAGGGCTGTTATTTGTGCTGTCTGACTTTAGGTGCATTCCTTCAGGGACAGAGGTGTCCACCAGTTGGGTAAAGCTTTCCTTAAGTGACTGAGCTCTGCTGGACTTATGGAGGCAGGAGAGGTATATGGTTTTAGGGGTTTGTTCTGTGGATGAGGATTCACATGGAGTGATACAGTTCAGTAGAGCCGGACAGATCCTGGGGACAGAGCCCCTGACAAGCCTGCAGAAAGAACAATGTTTGTCAGTAGGCTGTGAGTTTCGGAGAGAGGATTGAAGTACAGAAGGTCCCTATAACCCAGGTATCCTCAGTTGCTCCTGACTCCAGGCTGTTTCACTTCTGCCAACTTTGATTTTGAGAGCCCTGTACCTTTGCAATGGATGTGGTGAAGCTGCAGTTTTAATCCTGAATTATCAGTATCCGTATGTTTTTTTCAAGCACTGTCAAGGCCTATCCCAGCATAGTGAAAGCTGTTCTAGGGAATGTTCTGCATCCACCCAAAATGCTGGGTTTTGAGTTACGTGAGTTTCCAAGAGCCTAAGGCAGAACTGCAGAATGTTTTGTGTTTTCTAATGACAAAAATATGATTTTTGTGGCAGTTCTCTTGGTGGTTGTCGCCGAAACCAGGACAGTGGTAAAAATCAGACATTGTACTTCTTTACTTCAGAAGAACTCAGTTCAAGGCAGGCATCAACTGGCATTATCTTAGCTGGCTGTCTGAGCTCCAAAGGCCCACTGAAAATTGAACGAACATTTATTTCCATGTTTCTCACCATACGCATCGGCATTTCTGCCTATGACTCAGTACCAGCCTAATAGATCAGAACGTGCGTAGTACTAATTGTCTGTAATGCAGCAATTGGGAGATCTGCCAGAGTGTTAAAATAAATTCAGCTGCTAGTTAGGAGTCAGTCAGTTTGCATAGCAGCTCCGTTTTTGTACGTCAGCAGATCATATACGCTCACACAAACACATATTTGTAACTTACATATACATATATTATATACACACACAAAAAGAGTCACCTTAAATGTTGCTGAAAAACTTGCTGATACCTTTACAGTGACTCTGAGTTCTACAGTCTGTAACTTACAATCCCAAGATTTTCCTGGAGAGTTTTCAAACCTAGTCTATAAGTAAAAGAAAGGTATGCTTTGTTGTCATTTGTAAGGTTTTAGACGTCCAGACTCTGATTCTGCTGGTGCTGTGATTGCAGGAAGGTTAATATATTTTGCAATACGGAGAAAAGTACAGTACAGACTATTGTAAAGCACAGATCCAATCCCTTAAATTGAGGGAAATTCAGAATCATTTCAGAAAATGGATTGAGTTTTTCCATCCAACTGTGTGGTATGAGTTTTGCTGTGCTTTTATTGCACTTTGTTTTCCTTCTCTTCTGGTGAAGGTTAATAAACAGGGATCTCTGAAAAAAAAAATAAATCTCTTGCAAAACATGGCTAGTCGGGTGTGACACTGCAATATTTCTAATTCCTGCCTTTCTTTCTGCCGTTGATGTGGAAGTAAAATAGAAAGGGCACACATTTTGATTTAATTTAGTTTCTTGATCATCCTCTTTGATCACACTGTAATACATGCCTTCAGTTTCCGCCTGATATCCCTTCCTCTGAATTACACTGAAGCGTTCTGCTGTTGCCCAAAGAAGGCTCTCACCTCACGTCAGTGTATTGCACCACGCAGATGTTATCTGCTAATAACACAAATCAACCCTGTTTGGAAAGGGTCACTGGCTGCTGTGGGAGAGGATACAGAATTCGGTACGGAGGTGGCGTGTTCGTTGTGAATGTGCCATGCAGAGAGGCTGATGGCCGTGCCACACTGCCTGGGTTCTTGCTAGAGTGATCGAGTGTCTGGGCACAGATATTCTAGGTTCACTGGATTTTCTGAATACAGTTTATGGACTTCTTTAAAATGCATTTATCTGTAAAGACCAGAAAGTTATCTGTTGCTTGGAGCTTTATAAGTAACTCAAAGGGAAAAGACGTCCAGTCCAAGTCAGGGCAGTTCTGCATTTACTGCCTTTGGGCTGTAGCAAACAGAAAACTCCCACTGGAGCCCAAGAAGGTTTTAAATGGAAATAGGGTGTGGAATTCACTGAAGAAAGACTAAGATTTGGTAGGGACACACAGTCATGCTACTGGGTAATCAGTTTGAAAACATGAGGAGGGAGGTTTTCCAAGGTGGGACACAGCCATTGGGTCAGGGACATATATGAGCTGAATATATTTTGCAGATGCTGCGTGGGAAAGTAACAGTTTTTCTGCCTTCTCACTGCTTTTATGGTATCACACGCTGTCATACAGGTTGTAGGTATGACTCAAGAATGCTGAGCTAAAAGATTAATATTTTAACGAAGGAGCTTAGTGACTTAACAGCACTTTAAACAGACATATTCTCTGCAGTGATCTTTGCAATCTAGATGAGACAAGGAAAAGTTTCAGAACTTGCAGAAATCTGCACCATTAGCAGATATTGATCTGTCAGGTAGATCTTAGGAAGCCTTGGCCATCCCACTGGTATCCCAGCACACACAGTGCCACCCCCATCCTTTCCTCCCAGGAGATCTGGTGAGAAGCTTCACGAGACAAGAAGTGATTCTATCCCACTTCTCTCAGCCTCTCCTCATAGGACAGATGTTCTTCTCCCTTAATCATCCTAGTGACCCTTTGCTGGTCTTGCCTCACTATATCCATGTCTCTCTTGTACCAGGCAGGGGCTAAACTGGACACACTATATGTAGCCTCACCAGAGCTGAGTAGAGGGGAAGGATCACCTCCCTCAACCTGCTGGTAGTGCTCGTTTTGCGATTCGAACTGATCTGAACAAATTAGTTTATAAACAAGTTTACGTTACATTAGTACAGTTTTACTATGGAGACAGATATTTTATGTTTGAAGATGTCTTTGGGCTTACTAGCTGTAAGAACTGTGCAAGCTCTAGAATATTAATTGCTTGTCTACAGTTTTATCTTTAATTTCCATGTACCGTATTCCAATGGGTCTGGGTCACCATGGAGGGTAGCAAATCCAGTTGTCCAGGTTAGGCCAGAGGGGCCACAGGGGCAGAGCAAAGAGAATGAGCGAAATCAAAACCCTGTACAGAGTAGGTGGGAACAAGGGGGTTAAATCTGTGAACCTCTTTTTGCAATAGCATTTTCCTCGATAGAGCAGCTACTCCACGTCAGGCTGAATGTTCTGTCCCCAAACCCCAGCTTTGCATGTGCATCTTCCTGAGCTCTTACTCCTTACATTATTTCCCGAGGCCAGGATGAAAATTGTTCAAAAAAACTTGAGAACAAAACTGACCAGTAGGTACAGAAATTAGGATCACTGGGAGGAGAGTCTTAAGGGGTAGACATAGCTGGTTTGTAATATCTTCATCTACATGTGTCATTCGCAGATTGAAAATTTCAAGCAATTCTTTAGTTTCAGCTTGAGGAGATAGACATTTAAAATGGAGAAGGAATCAGTAAATTTTTCAGTGCTGTTATAAGCAAAGACTCACTTGGCTCCCAGGCAAAGTTCTTAAAATCTCCTCAGAACTGGAATTTTATTTGCCTGAAATCTATGGCTTCAAGGGAATAAATTTACCACCAAGTTGAACATCAAGCTTTATTTCAATATATGTCTTTGATTACTTGCAGGAACTGTGATGCTATTTATATGTTCAGCCTTTATTCTGTTAAGCCAGACTGCACTGTCTTCAGCAACTCACAAACGATGTGTGATGCTCCCTGTTTAAATAAAATCCATATTTAGAAAGGGTTGTGTGCACTTTACAACCTATATCCCAAGACAGGTCCCTTAAGTAGATCTGTCTTCCAAGAGAGACAATTTGAGAAAGCCACAGATGTTTGGTGCATGATATATTTCTTTCTTTCCCTATGGTCCTTATAAAAAGGACAAGAAGATAGACTTATTAAAAGTGAGCTAATGACATGATGTAGGGAGTCTCTGGTTCACTGACTGTTATTACAGCTGTGCCGCATTACGTACTGAATACCTAGGACATGCTTGGTTTTTTGAATGACATTTATCTTTTGAGTTTCAAACATTCCTGGCATAAATAAAGATTTTACGCTTTTCAAATGTGTTTTACAGTTCAGCCCAGAGGCAAGGATCATTTTAACTCAATAAAACTCCTCCTTTAGGGATATAAAAGGGAAGTGTTTTAACAATGTCACTCCATGCATAGCCTGTTATTAGCTAGAGACGTTCTGCCTGCAAAGCCTTTGATCCCTTTTCCCCTGAACGTCAAGGAAGCTCTGCAGAGGCTTCAAAGTCTGTGACATAGGTTAGTCTCTTCGGCACGCACACAGTCCTCATCTGAACGCTCATGACCTTAGAGAAGGTTCACAGGTGAAGTTTGTGGCTCAGCTAGTGGTTTCCACTTCCAGTGCTTTTAGTTACCTCTTCCAGAGGTCATGGTGAAATTGTATTCAGCAACCAGTGGATAATGGTTTTCACTACTTGCCTCTATTATGGTCTTTAACATGAGGCTGCATGTGGATTCTTATTTAATATCTTGGTTTGGTAAAATAGCAAAAATAAAGAAATGTAGGTAAACAGGATGCATAGCACTCAGTTAAATATTATTCCTTAGACACTGGGCTCTCTTTCTCTTATCTGTGCTAGCACTCTTGGCAATCACTGAGGGAAATAGTCTGTGTTCCTCTTGATCGTAAACAGAACTATCAATTTCCCTTGCTTCTTGAAGCTATTCCATCTAAACAATTTGCAGGCTGGGGACAGCTGGGAAAAAAAATGTTCATTGTTTCTTTGGGTTTGGGGATTATTCGTGTCAATGGGAATTATTCATGTAATAATTATTTTTAAAAGCATTTTAATATAAAACCAAGTTATAGTTTCAAAGTTACACACCACTGTATGTTACAGTCTTCACATACATTCAACTTGGGTTTTACTCACACCAACTGCGTAAGTTGATTTGAGCCTGAGGTTGTGTCATCCTGCTCATGAAGACAGGTACCCTCTGAAGCCAGTAGACCTTGTTCAGGAAGTTAAAGACTTTGCTGCTTCTCACTAGTGCCAGCTTCCCAGTCTTGCAAAGTGAATGTCCTCAGAAGTTGTAAGCTTGATATCAGAAATCCCTCAAGGAAGTTATATTTCATTGTTTCTTTTTTTCTTGCTGTGTTTAATTCTACAGCAGAATATTTATGAAAGAGTTTTCTTTCTAGCATTCCTTCTAGTAAACTCTGCTTCTGTATATATAAAAAAAAGGATCACCAAACCAAACAAAAATACAAGTTAAATCACCCCAAAATCCCAGAGAAAGTGAAAGGAGATGCGATCACCTTTCAAGTCTCTTCCATCAGGGATTTTCCTGTTCTGGTAAACCTTTGCAAAAGCAATTATTCCAAAGCCATGTTTGAAACTACCAAAGAATGACAGGGCAAGAAGTTTGAGAAATATTGTTTCCATTCAAAGCGTTTTCTGACCAGGTTGAAAAAACTCTGATGGAACTTACTGACCAACCAGTTCAGAAGCTCTTGATGATTGCTTAAAAGGAGATAAATATTTCATGTCATAAATTACTTATCTGAGGGCAATTGTCTTCTTCAGTTTTGGATACCTGTGTTTCTAGAGATGGTTTCTAAGTATACTTCGTGAATTGTGAATGAGGTTTCTTTGGTTGAGGAAATAGTGTTCCCTTTCCGTGAAAGATTAGTTTACTCAGCATCCGACTGTTGATGTTATGGGCATGGTGAATAAATTCTTTTTTCTGAAAACTTCACACCAGGAAGCCTGAGGCTCTAACGTCCTATAAAGTAATGTAACAATGGCGTAGAGAAGGCAAAGCAAAACTGTTTATTTTAAACTGATAACATCTTAAACACATTCAGTGAAAAATATGAAGTATTGTGAAGCTCCCACCATCACCATCTCAAACAGAGAACTGAAAGAATAACATTTGTGTTATGAGTACCTTTGGGCTGAATCCTTATGAAAGCATACACGGCATTTGTCTCCTCTCTGAAATAACAGCTGTGAACGCCGTGGCACCATAATTTTCAGTTTCTAAAGCAAGTGCGTTGTCCAGCCTGATACTTCCCAAGTGGACATGTCGTTTCCATGATTTATTACACACATGTTAAACATATGAGCAAGTCTAACATTTTGTTTGCTCTGTGGAAGGCATTTGCTATCCTTTTTTATTAAAAGAAGGAGAAATGAGAACATGAATGTGCAGCGCTTAATGAAGTTTGCTTTAAATTTAGAATTTATTTGTAAAAGTGAGAAATGAGCTCTGATAATCAGTTGTCCAGTGCCAGCTGCTGCCCAGAAGGTTGCCTTTCTCTGCACTGGAGAATGAAACCAAGCAGCCGCCTTTTAGTGCAATTCCTGCTGTAGCTGCCTGTTTTCCCCTTTCCAGTTCCCTGCCGCCTTGCCTTCATGGCACCTGTACGATGCTTGCAGCCACTCTGGAGTCTACAGGCTGGAGTCCACCAGCTTCTGGATGCATTTGGGTACTTCTACCGTCACGCAGGCAATCATCCATTAAAATAGCCATGAGCAAATCTGTCTTTAAAATCTTTTGTCCTGTTTCTGGGAGAAACATACACAGCTTTATTTCGTCCAAAGTTAGCCTGCTTCTGTTTGTCCTTTAAGTTTTGTCCTATTTCTTTCCTTCCACATTGTGATGTGTGTAAATGCCCAGATCTTGATAGCTGTCTCCCAGAAACTGGGAGCCTTTCCATTCACTTTCTTTAAGATAGCATCCTACCAGGATCCAGCCTGGATCTTGTGTGAGGGTCCTGCACGCTGACGTGGGCCTCTTGCTGTTGGGATGGCTGGGATCCCTAATGCCTGGTCCTTGCCAGCAGGCAAGGTGCGTTGCGTTCTGGCCGACAGTCGCCTAATGATGTTACAGAATCAGATGACATTTTACAGCCTGAGCCATAAAAGTATATTGAGCCTGCTTCAGCTCAAGGAAAAGGTGCAGGAACGCAAACACAAGTACTATGCTAGTTTAACTACGTGTCCTGGAGATTAAAGGGCAAAGGACTATGTCTGCACGCGTGTTGAGGAGGTAGGTGATTGTATCTGGAAGAGGAGTGTGTAGGGTTTAGCAGATTTTCAAAGTGTTATTGAAGTGTAGCTGTTTCCTCCTCCTCCTGCCTCCTGGGAGGCACCTGGGGACCCAGCGCTGACCGAGCCTTCTTGGAATGTGCCTGTGGGATCAGCCTCCTTCAGCACAACCGCGTAGAGGGAAGCAGCGCCTTTGACTGCACTCAACAGAGAAAGCAAATAATAATGCAATCAGAGAAGGTTTAAAATTGTGCAACTCCTGCTTTCTGTTAGCAGGCTTCTATAATAAACCCCTTAGAAATTAACCCACAGACTAGATGTTGGAGATGTAAAGGATCCAAGGACAAGCATAGCAGTTCATACAGGCCTCACGTTAATGTGATCATGTCATGGAGATGTGATGTCATTATACTGATTTACAAGTCATTGCTTAGGACTCTGTCACGAATTGAATGCTGGTCGGTAGTGGAATGATTGGGTAAACCTAAGTATAGAAAGGCCGGTTCACAGAACCCCGAATGTTGGGTGATTGTTGTGTGAGTGAAGGGTGTATGCTTGCACCAGGGTATAGGTTCTCCTGTGTATTGCGACTCTGCAGATGCGAGTCTAGTTTTCTAGAGGAACTACCTCTAAACGAGAGATCAATTTGTTCGTTCAAGCATTGGAATTTCCACTTTTACTTGTGTCATAGTGTTGTGGCTTGGACACTGGTCCTCTGAGACTTAGAGGTTTGGGTCCCAGTGGATCCTACTCTCAGAGGCTGCTGATGTAATTTTCAGATTATGATCTTTATTTACTGCTCTTGTTCCACATTAGCTCCTAGGGACGTCGTAGACATTAAAGAAAATGAGATGACAGTATTATGATGAGGTAATAAAATAATCAATTTTCTAAAGAAAGAAAAAGGAACAAGCTTTCCATTAATTCAGCAGTGAAAAAGAAGTTGCAATTTGGGTAATACAGTCAGTTCTGCTGGCTCAGATATGTCCTTGATCACTATCTTTCAGCATAACTTGGAATATTTTACTCTCTGATGCTGATAGCTGCAAGCAAAAGCTGGAAGTTAGCAGGCTATGGTCACTTCAGAATGAAATCCTTCCCTAAAATTTAATTTGTGATCCAGAGACCTAAGCAAGGAACAACAGGACTCTAAATGTTTCAGCAGTTGTACACACATGTCTGGCTTCCCAAAGTTAATACTGAGTTCTCTCTGTCACAAGGCAGGGAATTTTCTTCCAGTATATATATACATCTGTAAGCCAGTCACATATGAAAACAATAACCAAGGAATAAGGAAAAAGTCAATAAGGAGATTTATATACAGCTGCTATTAAACTGGAGGAAAACAAATGATCTGTTGGGGTCAGTTTCACTGGGAAATCAATTTGAGCAGAGTTTTATTGTTGTCCCTGCTAGATCCTTCATGTTATTTGCTTGCACCTTTAATAGTCATGACTGAGGAGGTTTTTACACTTGTGAGTTTAAGCTCCCTGGATCATTGTGTTTGTTACCTTTTCAACATCCACATTCCCAGTTGTCACAAATGCTACCTAACAACATTGAGCACTCAACGTACATTTCCCTTTCTGACTCTAGGGAGTTTTGAATGTTCATATTAACTGCTTAAACTAGTCATAAACCAGTTAGACTGTATTACCAGACAAATAGTAACCATCTGATGCATAAAAATACCTCTATATGCATTGCATGTGACTATTGAGACTAAAACTCTTAACGCATGGCCACACAAGCCTGAAGTTAATTGTAAAAAAAAAAACAAAAAAAAAAACCCAAAAAACCCAAACAAAAAACCAACCAAAGATATGACGTACTTCTGTTCCTTTTTGTAGCCTAATTTTGAATTCAGTCTCATCCCATTGTAGTTATTTAATGATTTTCAGGAAACAGGAAGCTCTTGGTTCTCTCTTCCTGATACAGAAGACTGCAGACTATAGGCATTGCTGTTCATGGTGATGCCTTCATATTTTAATGGTTTACAATGTTAAGTTCCTTTAACTGTGGTTTCTGTCTTTGCTGGATTTTCAGACTCTCTGAAATAAATAGTAAAATACAGTAACTGAACTGCTGTGGTGAGAAGGGAGTATTGGTTGTGTTATGAAATGGAAACTGAGGCTGACTTCTTAGACGTTGTTTAGAACACAGTTTATAAGTTTTGATTTATTACATTGCATTCTAGGGATGCCTGAAAAAAAAATAAACTAATTCCATGGTCCTAATCTCAAACTATTCCTCCCAGCTGCACCTCAGACCCGAGCTGGGGTCGTAGATCAGGAAGGCACCTCCCTTGTCCTGTGACTGTCCCTGTGCAGGACAACACCTACTTACAGGTTACCTTAACTCTTCCCGTATCTTAAACCCATTGGTTGCAGTAGATTTAAGTAAACTTAGAAGTCATCTGAACAAGACGTTTTCTTAAATTAGGGTTCAGAGACTTCTAACACTTTCCAAACCTACCTACCTAGCTGGTATCACAGGTAATCCACGTACTTAAGATGGTGATTTAAACAGATTTTGAGTACATAATTTCCTTATCTCAGAGGTTCAGTAGATGTTGGAGTAGCCTGGTGTGCAGCGCTGTGTTGCAGAACTCAGGTCTGTTCTGTGAGTGGGATTAAAGGTGCCTGAAACGTTGTACTCCCCGTGCTTATCCATGTCCCCTCCGTTTGCCCATTCTGTGGGATGCTGTCTCGTCCAGCCACTCTGTATGTATAATTTCTAAGCAGCTTTGGGAACTCTAGGGATTAGAAAAGGTAGATGAATGTTTGGTAATGTTATTGATAGATAACAGAGCAGATGCTTTTCTAATAAACTGCCGTGAGATAAGTTATTGGCAACATCTGAAGAGATGTGTGTAAATGAGCTCAAAATAATTAATACTGTCTTAGAAGAAAGTTGTTTGTTTTTTTTTTTTTTTTAGAGCACATCTGTATTGGAGCATATAAGATTATTTCAGCCTGCTCTGAGAATGTGTTATAGCACAAATTACCATAATTTATTACAGGAAAAGCCATTTCTGTTAATAATATATTAATTATTCATAAAATCTGTATTAATGTTACCTTAATGGGAAGTGTTACCAGCTGAGGTACTGAGCTTGGCAATCCATTCGCAAGCAAAAAAAAAGATGAATATCTTGGCTTACAAAGAAGACATAAAAATAACTTTCAAGAGCGTAAAAGCAGCAACTATGGGTATATGAGTTAACGTAGAGCTGGCTACAGTAGAGCAGTCCAGCCAGCTAACCACTTTGTATTTTGGCTCTAGCACTGCTTTGTGCCTTAGTGGAAATCAAGTGGGATTACTGAAGGATGTTCACTACAAACCAGTCCTGTATACCTTGCCCTAGTGCTTTTCAGCTCTTCAGCAAGCATAGATCTGGTGAGTCTGAGAAAATTAGAAAGAGACTCTTTCCTATTCTACTTCAAAAAAAAAAAAAAAAAACAAACCCAAAAAAGCCTCCAAAATCGGGTTTCAGTAAAGTAAGTTCAGGATAAGTTCAGGATAAATTCTTCCTGCTGAGAAAGAAAAGAAAAAAAAAATTTTGCAAGTTTTTAATCTTCTCATAAAGCTGTTGTGAACCATGTGACATGTGAAAATGCTGCTCAGAGGATATGTTTCAACACAAAACAAATGTAGAAGTGTGTATATACCTAAGTGCTTGTGCAGGTGTATGTAGCTTTCTAGGTACTCTACTCAATTAAAGGAAGATATTGACATTTAGATCATGACTCAAGACTAGAAGGTGCATTTTGATGGAAGTTCAGCAAAATCAAACATAGAATGGATTTCCTCAAATTTATTTTAATTAAAACTTCCTTTTTTTTCTAGCTTTTCAAAGTTCTCTTGCAGGAATGGAAACCCAAACAGAAAAGACTCTGGCTAATGCATGCAAAAGTGTAATGCCTATAAAGTGCAACTAGTTTTATATGAACAGTAAAAGCTTTGTAGGATTCAGCTGAAATTGAATTGTTTAGATCAGCTACAGCCTTTTTATTAGGATAGCATAATGTTGAACTTATAAACACATTTGTTTTACATGGTAAGATAAAAGGCTGTTTATTGGTAAAAGATTTTTTTTTTTTTTTAATGACAGTTACGACCTGTAATGTGTGATCTGTAAGTTATCATCTGATTATTTTTGGCCAAAACCATGGAAGGGAAGCATTTGGCATAGGAAACCAACCCAAAAGAAACAGAAAAACTAATTTAAAAAATTCATAGCTTTCAGTGAGTCCAGGAAACCTAGGCCTGGTCTTGGAACAATGTGTAGAGCTGGGTGGTCTAAAGCTGAACTGATGTTCAAGAATCTTAGGTAATTATAACTTTTTTTTTTTCTGTATCATTGAGAGTACTTCCAAGTTTTGAGTGGTGGCTGAGCCTGTGGCATGCAACAAATTGTCATGCCTAATTCTGATTTATACAGATCAGAAATGAGGTTATTTTACAGTTTCATTTTTTTTCTTCAAATTTCATTTTCAAAGAGATGTGGTAAAGGAGAAGTGTATATGGGAGCAATTTGTATCTGGAGAGCTTACCAAATAATGTTATAAAAGAGACTGTGTTCTGCAGTATGCTGATGTTTATTATTAGCTGTGGAAATCAGGAGTTCCTTGTACAAAATGCATCCAAGCGCCATTTTCTGCTTGCATATGAAAATGTTATCAGAGTTCTGCAGTCTCGTAATGATCATACATCAGCATTATAACAAATAGGCAGTACTGTTATTTTGTTCTCTGTTTTAGTATGTTCAGTGTGTTTCGTTGCTTACACTGTAGTAGCAGATCAAAACCATCTGCTGTCTTGCCACTGGTTTGCCAGTCTAACAGAAAATCTCAGTTCATTTTCCTTGAGGCCAGTATGCTTTAAGGCATGTGTAGTAGGACTATAACGCAGCTGCTGAGTGTCAATACAAGTCCAGACCTATGCTCATGAGTCTTTTAAGTGGAAACAATACTCTTTGCCAAGGATTGAAACAGAGATAAACTCATTTTGCTTTTCTCTCTTCCCTCCTTCCTCCATCCCCTTTTCAGCTCCATCTCCCATTACCGTCATAAGGAAAGACAGGACGTCCAGGAACAGCGTGTCTCTGTCTTGGCAAGAACCCGAGCATCCGAATGGGATCATCTTGGACTACGAGGTCAAATACTATGAAAAGGTGGGAAGAAAGATTGAAAAGGAGGTTTTTGTGCTGGTAATACTGTAATGCAATTATTGCATCTTGCCTATGTTAAGTACTCGGAGATACTCCTGTTCACTTACTGTCTGCCTCAATGACACCAAGTGTTGAAACTGTTCAGTTTTTAGTAAGGAGAACATCATGAAGTATGAAGTGAAATTATTAAGTTGTGTTGTCTACGAAGTTCATCCCCAAAGACATCAGACCAAATGTAGAAAGTAATGCAGACAAGCTGTAACACTTTTTTTTTTTTTCTTGAGTACAGTTTATTTACTCAGTTCTGTTATGCTGTCAGTGTTTATACATTTATTTGTCAGCATCCATGTGTTGGTGCTTCCCTGTGGTGCAAGCATCTTTTACACAAAAATTATTTGGAAAAGAGATGGGCAATCCTTTTGGTGACTAGTTTGCGCTAGGAAAAATATATATCTCATAACAGGATGGGGTTTTTAGGAAATCTTAGTGGTAGAATTGAAAAGACCATAAATTGTTGAGAAGATTATGAAGAGCTGTATTAGCCGTTTTCAGATTGGTTGGAGAGAAATTTTGATAGAATATATTGCTACTGATGTTGATGAATTTTGAAGAAATAACGATTGAGTTTGGCATTTACTAATGCTGCTTATATCTGGAAATCAGGCTTACATTTAATACATACCAGGGGAGACGTGGCACCAATATCCACTTAGAAACAGCTGTTAAAAAGACTCCATGGGTATGCACTTAATCTTTAGAAAGTTTTCTTGTGAACCTTACCAGTGAGACAACATGGTATTCATAGTCCATGCATGATCTCCAACTGAAGAATGGGGATTGGAAGGCCATATTCCAAAAAGATTTCTCCCAGATGAATATGTCATCTGATTTTGAGTGGGTTTTTTTGGTTGATGCTTGAACTTTCAAAGACCTTGGTCAAAAATTTAAACGTGCATAGTACTACTGGTAAAAGGGGAAAAAGAAAACTTTCTAAACATTTCAGTTTGGTCTCACTTTATAGAGCAGTAGCCTATAGACTTTCACATTGTTTTTTTTCTGTTAGCTCAACGAGGACAGGATCAAGTCCGGATCCTGAGAGACTTCTTGAGAAGTAAAAGAGAACTGAATCATACATTGGATGAATTTTCTCTTGTTTCCACTTTTTTTAAAGAAAAGAATATAGATACTGCCTTTTAGTAAGGCTTGGAAGAGCTATTTGCCTCACACAGAGCCTACACCTGAAAGATCCCAGACCTTCAGCCTTGCACAGGCCAAGTTATTCATCTACATGATTAACTTGTGCTTCATTTGAGACCTGCCTGGCTGGTCTTGCTGCCGTTGACCGTACCTTTGTTTTGCAAGAGCTGCAGCAGCCCCTACTCAGCTCTGCTTCCAGTCTCCCCAGGTGGAAGTCCTGGCCTGGGCAGCTCTGCGCGAGTACCACAGAGTGCAGGATGTAACACACAGCACGGCTGTGTTGCACATCATGGCATTAGGATGATCTCTCTGATTTTAGCTGGCAGAAAATTTTTTCCCTCATGAGCATCTTCTTCATTTTAATTGAATGACTAAGAAGTTTTATTTGTGTATTTGGTTTCTTGCAGTGTTTTGATCATCATTCTACACTGAAATGGGCTTAGTTTATTCAAGAAAATCTTTGCCTTCCAATGCTGTTGTATCCGCAGACTGAGCATGCGGTTGCTGTTCCCAACGGCTATATCCAGTCTTGCAGAGCAACTGGTTGTCATAAGACAGCTTCATAAGACAACCAGTCTTAGGAGGCTGATCTTGCACATGTGTTTCTTCCCTTTGAAGTCTGTGATCAAGAGTTCATATGCACCAGACGGCTTTCCTAAACCAAAGAGCCAACTGCTTGACTATAGGAGCCAGACCATTTAGAGCAAAGGGTATTTAAAAAACAAGCTTCCGACACCAGTGTTTTTAATGTGTGGTCTGCAGCCCCTTGAATAGTAAGAATCCTATTCCTCAGGGTTTATCAAAGGTAACTAAGAAAAGCAAATCTGTTGTCAGGAGGCTTTAATCCAGTACCCTTTTTAGGGAATTTCAATTCTGTAAATTGAAAAAGATTGAAAACTACTACTCTGTACATGTTAAACTTATCTGACGTCAGAGCAGCCCGTGCTGGACTGCTACTCTTCATTTATTCTCCAAACGCCTTTGGAAGATGCTGCTTTTCAGTCTGAGATCTCTAAGCAGCCCCCCTCCTCTCCTCTTTTCAAGAGAGCTTTCTTTTTAAACTGGTCCAGTCCATTTGATTTTCTGCTTCAGAAATCATCTTGGGTTTGCTCATCAAAAAACTCACTGCTTTTAAGTGGCAGCTGCTAGGAAATAAACCCTTCACAGTTAGCAACCTGAGTATTTCTCCTGACAAGTCGTACCTGATTGCTGGTAGATGATTTATGTCGAGCCATTCTTTTGCCTCTTACTTGTTTTTACTTGCCATACCTTTTTTTTAATCTCTTAGAAATTAATAAATACAGCATTAATGGAATAATACAGATCCGCCCAATTCTGTCATACACCTTGTCCATTCAAATGCTGAATTTTTTTTCTTTTTTTTTTTTCTTTGTTAAGTTGTTCTTAAATTTCAAAGAATACGTAATATTTATGGGCAACCACATGTTACTGGTACTCAGGATGTTAGGATAGATCTGGTATAGAAATAGAATGTCTTGTGTCTAAATTATGATATCATGTAGTTTTTCTAATTAGTTATTGGCATAAAGTATGTGGAAAATATTTATTTTCTGCAAGGGTAGTTAATTAACATAGTCAAGTTTTTTCACCAGTGATTTCACTTGTATAACTGAGAATAGAGCCTTATGTGATGTTTCTCAAGAAATTAGGAGCTACAGTTTTAGGAAACTGTTTTAGCTTTTTGGAATGAACCGATGAGGTTTTAATGTATAACATTATGAACTGAGAGTGATACTTTTTCAGATCACTGTTTGGAATAGAATTGTATTTTCTATAAAAATCTGCAGGGCCTGGTTCTGAAGCCCCAGTTACTATTTATTCAAAACATATAAAAGAAAAAAAAATTCTTTTTCAGAGGAATACTATATGGAACTTCTAGGCATTTATTTTATGGTAGGACATAACATTTTATGTTAAGTAAATAGTATCAAATGACACCCCAGTTTAGTGTGTCCATATAACGCTATGCTGATTTTAACTGTCTCAGCCATCGAAGTGCACACGTAAGAAAAGTCAGGGTTTTTTTTCTTACACAAGCAGATACTTTGTTTCCTCCTTGTCTTTGCTCACATAATTATGTTCTCTGGAAGGAGTATCTTGTCATGCGAAAAAAAAAGCTGCCTCCTAAATACCACACATAAACAATTAATTGCTTCATTTAAATATGTGCCTTACAATTATGATAACGAAATCCCACACACTATATTAAGGTGAAGTCTACTGCAGAAAATGAGTGAAATTTAATTGCAGTCTCACATTACTAAAATAGATTTGCCTTTGCCATCATTAAAATTGTGTGCTCAGTAGACTGGTTAAAGCCAACAAATAACTTATGATATCTATTTGGTGCTCTTTCTGAGGCTGAAAAAGTAAATCATATGTGCATGCACTTAGTTTATTTTAAACTCTTATTATTCTGGCTTTGAGAATAGGTAGGCCACGTATACTCCACAAGGTTTTTAGGAACTGTCGTATCGACGAACCATTCACACCTGGCAATAAGGGGAAGCAGTGCTGGGGCTGTGGGTTCCTCCCAAAGATATGTAGTCTGGTTTTGGCCTCTCAAATGTGCATGCAGCTGATGGAGAAAATGTTTTTCCTCATGTAATATAAATACTTGCTGTGCTTATCTGGAAAAGGACATACAATTTACTCTCACTAGCACTACTAGTATAAATGTTAAATGTATCCAAATCTGTCTATTGTAAAACATAGTTGAAAATTATAAAATGTCATTTGCAAATGAGACACTAACAGTAGTGGAATTTGCTTCCCAGTAAATGTTGTGTCTGTTAAACTGTACAGAAATACTCAGGAAGCATACACTTTGTGCATCCAAGTTCAAATTCATCATCAGAGTGCTTGCAAGTTCTGCTTGGCAAAGATTGGCTCTCCTTTTTGTATATTCCTGCTGCTTCTGGCAGCTACAGTACTGTATCTCTGAAGTTTTACTTCATCCCCAAGAAAGATAAACTTGGGCTTTTATGTGGTGTTTCACTGATTTGATTACCAGTAACATAAAAAATGACTTAACAAAATATGTGTGTAAAAAGCTTACCATAAACTAAGATACCATGACATCCTCCATGCCATTGTTTTAAAAATTTATTTTCCAAGTTCCATTGTGGATTATTAACAGACAGGGCCATGACTATATTCTCCCTTGCACATATGTATCTGCACAAGAAGGAAATGTTTGCATTTCATAAAAGCAGCCTGAAGTGAGATCAAAATGAATGTCCAGTCACAGCATACACAAAGGATTTTATGTTTTAAAGACAAGATTATTATGTCTTTAATAGTTGCCTATGTTCAACTGAATAATGAGATAAGGAAAGCCTGCAGATTATAATACCAGGCCTTTGTTAGTTCAAAAAATAAATAATTTTGTGCAAATCTGTCAGCTCCTTAGAATGTCTTTTGTGTAAATTTTCTCCCTTGAATTTCTAACAGAAAACTTTTTCAGAGAAGTATCGGAAAAATATGAGGAGCTCCAGTGCTGATTCGCTTTTTATTTTTAGCGTGCAAAGAAAATGGGCCATGGTAAACATTTTTATAGTCATTCTTTGGAGAATAGGTCCAGCTCATCCTATCTGAGGTTTTGTTTCTGGATGGTAACTTCTAGGAACAGGCTTAGCTACTTTTTTTTTCTTTCTTTCTTCTCTCTTCACTGTGATTACCTGTGTGCATAATGTTGAATATTATGTGGAGGTTCTGGCAATTTCCCTAACTATGGTGTAAACATTTCTGGTTTTCCAATGCCAAGAACAGGCTAGTTAGGCTTCTGTAGCACAGAAGTGAACAGTTTCTCATGTCCACCTACATACTTAGAATAAACCTAACTTCATTACTCCAGACAGCATCGCAGAGAAAACAGACTAAAACAACTCTAGTCACTTGAACTTTGCACGTGAAGGTGAGATGGCTTTGGCAGTGAGTGTGTTGAGTGTTTTCCAACCTCTGTACTTGTGCATTGGCACTCTAGCGTTGTCGAAGTGAAAATGTCAATACCTTGCAAGCTAATGCAATATCATAAAACTTAGTGGGAATTAGGAGAGATTGTTTGCATCCGACATACGTTAACTTAATTCAGTTTCTGCTTTCAACCAGGCAAAACTTAATGGTTTTAGTGTATTTCAGAGCATTCAAAGTAAAAGGGCAACATATGAAATCCCCACCACATCCAGAATAAAAAAGTTCATGGTTGGGAATCTAAACAACTGAGATTCTCACAGTTCCCCAGATGTGTGGCTGCTGTCCAAGATTTTTTCTGAGGCAGTTCCAGCTGCCATTTTTAGGAAGCCAAAAATGCTCTTTTGGTACAGGATGGCTTTAGTAAAATAAGCCATCAAGCTCCAAATGCATGCTTAAATTTTTAGACTATGTGCTTATAGTGGGGCTGAGACATACTTTTATCAGAATTAGCTTTTTACACAGTGTGAAGTGTATCCAAGCTTACTACACTGCAAAATGGTCCATTGCTTATTTTATATAAAAAGTCATCATGTCACAAGTATGTGACTATTAAGCAGAGTGTGGTTGTGAGCGTATCATCTGTACGGAACACACACCTTCCTCTTTAGCAAAAAGCAGTAAGGAGCATGTTTCCTTTCTGACTGTGGAAGTCCAGGACTCATTGAGGAGCAAGTTCAGTGGGGTCTTGCCCAAATGAGGATGGACGTATCAATCTCATAGTTTTTACAGCATAATAGAAAGCCTGTTATATAAAGGTAAACATTGCCTTGTAAAATGCGAGACAGTAAAAACTGCATCCTGCGTTAGCTCTGCAGGGCCCTAAAATGTCTCACTTGCCCTGTTACAATTTCCAGTTCAGTGCAGTAGGCAAATCTGGTTTATGTTTTTTAAATAACATTTTATACTTCATTTTCTTGTTGTATTACAGACTATGATGAAAAGCCATTTAATGAAATGTCAGCTACTCAGCATGTCTAGTACCTGATTTACAGCACAAGGCCGTAGAAGCTCTAATGATTTAGATTTCTTGCTAATCAAAAGATTTTCAGCTGAGTGAAAATGAATGACTGTACAAGTATTTGTCCAGCTATAAATATAAAAAAAATATACCAGTGCTTTCCAAGTGATTTGTAGTAACTTTGCACCAACCACCTCTTGTTTCTGTTTTTTGAGTGTGGTTTTAATCTGATAATTTCTCTTCCCAAAAGCAGGAACAAGAGACAAGCTATACTATTCTGAGAGCTAAAGGCACCAATGTTACCATCAGTGGCCTCAAACCTGATACCACCTACATCTTCCAGATTCGAGCCCGAACTGCAGCTGGATATGGGACAAACAGCCGCAAGTTTGAATTTGAAACCAGTCCAGATTGTATGTATTTGTTCAAATGGTTTATACTGACATCCTGCTCAGTTTCTGACTGATTTGAATGACTGCTTTCACTCCTTTTCTAGTATAGTAAATATGATTCATAACTATTTATGATGTGTCTTTTTGTGTAGCGTTACTATATAACTTTATATTTTAGCATTCAACTTGAAACACACTACAAAAAGTGTACCCTGACTATCACAGGTGGTATTTTCTTCCATTCCCTGCCCAACCTCTGCCTCGTGCCAGAATCGATACCTCACTAGACCACAGCTCCTGCCAAGGGAGGAAGTTTGATAGAAAAACAGATTCATAGCCTCGCTGTGTTCTAAGTTTGTGGCCTGACCCCTATGGACTATAAACCCCTGCCCCTAGAGAATTAATATTATATTGGTCCATTACTCCTGTGGGTCAGGAGTGTGTAATTCTCCAGGCTACTGCAGAGCATTGCTGATGTCTCATACGTAGCCTTGAGATGAAACTAATATGCACAGGCCAGGAAGGGTGGTCATTCAGTTGAGTAACTGGTCAGGGAGTTAGGCTGTTTGGGTCCCTTCTCCTCGCTGTCACTACATTTCTGGGTGGCCTTGGGGAAGTTATTTACTAGTTTGGCACTCCTCTTTCTTTTCTCTAATGCCTAGATAATAACATTATATAACTTATGACCTTAGAGATATTCTTGATAAGTTCTGTTACTATATCAGAAAGACCCCTAATAGAGCTCATAGACTTAAAAGTTCCTTTCTCATCACTTAATACTATATAGTAAATCAGACCTTCTCTTTGCCAGAAGATGAAAGTGGCTTAACGCAAAAAAAAGTCAGCCTTTGCTTAGGGACCCAGTTACCAGTGTAGACTGATAATGCATAATCAAAGACTGTTTGCTTTTTAGAAGGTCGAGTTTTCACAGAAGACTTGTATCTGTTGTTCAGAGTTATAACACAACTAAGAAGAGTTTATGACCTTTTGAAGAAGGGGCAGGCAACTAGAAGGATGCCATGATGTTATGTAGGGAGAAAATTGCAAGGGCCAAAGCCCAACTAGAACTTAATATGTCTACTGCCATGAAATACAATAAAAAATGTTTCTATAAATACATTAGCAACAAAAGGAGGGCTAAGGAGAATCTTCATCCTTTACTCGATATGGGGGGAAACAGTGACAAATCTGAGGAAAGGCTGAGATACTTAATGCCTTCTTTGCCTCAGTCTCTAATAGTAACAGCAGTTGTTCTCTGGGTTCTCAGCACCCTGAGCTGGGAGACAGGGATGGGAAGCAGAAGGAAGTACCTGTAATCCAAGGGGAAATGGTTAGTGACCTACTGCACCACTTAGACACAAGTCTATGGGGACGGATGGGATACACCCAAGGGAACTGGCAGAAGTGCTCACCAAGATACTTTCCATCATTTACTAGGAGTCCTGGCTAACCAGGGAGGTCCCAGTTGACTGGAGGTTAGCAAAAGTGACACCTATCTACAATGAGGGCTGGAAGGAGGATGCAGGGAACTACAGACCTGTTAGTCTGACTTCGGTACCAGGGAAGGTTATGGAGCGTATTGTCTTGAGTGCCATCTCATGGCATGTTCAGGACAACCAGATGATCAGGCCCAGTCAGCATGGGTTTATGAAAGGAAGATAGAATCATAGAATAGTGTGGGTTCGAAGGGACCTTTAAAGGTCATCTAGTCCAACCCTCCTGCAAGGAGCATTTAAAAGACATGTAGTTGTGTTGCCTAAGGACATGGTTTAGTGGCAGACTTGGCAGTACTAGGTTAACTGTTGGACTTAATGATCTTAAAGGTCTTTTCCAACCTAAAAAATTCTGTGATTCCATAAGGACTATAATTCTGTTACACTCTCGTAAGGCTTGTTCATGAACTCTTGATAAGGCTTGAGAACCCATGGTTTAAGAAGTGCTCTGTGAAAAGCAACAATTTTTTAACCAAGAAGAGTAGCATCAAGCCAAATGGTCTTTCACTTGGCATCCCTGTATTTTTGGATATGTTATGTATTTCATCCCCACTTCTTTCTCCCCTATCTCAGCTCTTATTCTGTAAAGAAAACAAGCTTCTTGTTTAAAAAGATAGTTACAAATAGTTGTTACAGTGACATGCACCTTTGGCATACTGGATGAAACTGGAATTCAAGATAGGACAAACAAGTACAGCAAGGAGAAAAAGCCAGTTGTGGTGAAAAAAAATTTTCATAATTTAGAGGTTAAAGAATTTTCTCTGCAAAGTATTATTAAAGAAAAAAAAAAAAGAAGAAGAAAAAGCTATCAAAAAATGTGGAAGGTGATAGGAGACAGTGGTGCACATCTCAATAATGAGGGTACAGATTATACAGATAGACAACAAATTGCATAACTTTGTTCCTATTGCTAAGTTATCGTAACTACATGAGAGCAGTTGTAGGTCTGTAATAGGCAGAGGCTACTTCCCAAGGGGAATGCTGTGACTCCAAGCAGTCACATACACAAACTGTCTGATTTGTGGGGACCAGGAGTGCTAGCTTTCAGCTCAGTTTGGACAGCTAAGTTGAAGCATAGTGCTGAGGAGACTAATTCTCCTATAGTCAGTGAAGTTCAAGAGCTGTCTGCTGAAGATTTTTCATAATACTTAAGATCTAAAGGTGTCCTGTCGTTGTATAGCAGTCTAACACACCAAAGCTCCATACTTAGGGACCACTGGGAAACATCCAACGTAAGGCAGAAAATAGCTGTTCTTTTTCCTCTAAACATTGATTAGCCATGCATAGTCCTTCTATGTTTCTGTGTGCCCTGGCTTTTCACGACCTTCATGGGGATAGTGTCACGCTTAACTGTGAAGCTTCATTCATTAAAGCACTTTCCATCATAAGAAGGGAGAGTAGGGTGATGATTATTGACTGGCTGGGATTTCTTGCCAAAGAAAAATTCCTTACTGAACATGACAAAATATATGTATGTCATGGTATGTATGTTTGTATTTACATATATCTTTACATATAAGTATCAGTTTAACAGCAGGTACTACAATAAGCAAGAGTAAAAATCAGCCATAGCAGAACTGTTGTAAATTGTCAAAGATGGCCAAAGTCTTTTATTTTCTTCCCTCGTATTTATTTATCTGATGAAAAATTCCTTAGTAGATAAAATATTTGGCAGGAGACCAAATGCTATGTAGTGATGACTTAATCTGTCTGTCTCCTTACATGAGTGTCAAATGTGATGTAATCAACGTTATGCGTGTGGGGGGTTATTTATATATTTTTGTGTTAACTTTCCAGCATTCTCCATTTCCAGTGAGAATAGCCAGGTCGTAATGATTGCCATTTCAGCGGCGGTAGCCATTATTCTCCTCACGGTTGTGGTGTACATCTTGATTGGGAGGTTAGTTTGTCATCTGGTTTGCACATTTACTCCCACTTCCATTTCCCCGAGGGGCCCTGATGAGCATGGCAAATTGGGTGTTGTCGGGCAGTAGCATGGCTGGTTTGTACCTTCTCCTTTGTCTGCTGCCCAGGAGCTCCAAATACTGCCTCATGCTCGGTAATGAGCCCACTAACATTAGCAGCCCCAGTCATGCAGCAGTTGTTAAAAAATGCTATAAACACATTCTCAGGCAATTGTAAAATTAAACTGTAGGGGTCAAAAATCAACAAATCCTCTCATTAGCCAATTTCCTCAAATTCCCTGAGAACATAACATGCCTCTATAGGGCACAGAGAATGTAAATATCATTAAACTTTCAAACAGGCATTTAATTGTGGAGGGAAAACATTTTATTCAGTTTCCACCTGCAGTTAACGTATAAAATTCTCTATATTAATTCTTTTTTTTTCTCTGTTGCTTGTAGATTCTGTGGATACAAGAAGTCTAAACATGGCACTGATGAGAAAAGACTGCATTTTGGGAATGGCCATTGTAAGTTACTGAAGCCTTTTAATGCTTCCAGATCTGTTGAGTTCATCCCCTAGATAACCAGTATTTTTCAATTTAAGAAAAAAAAAGTCATACCTCACTTAAACCAAGGTGAAATTGTGAAGAGAATTATCTCTTCTCTTGTGAGTAAGGAGTTTTTCCCCAAACAATTATTCTTTGTTTTAAATTCTTTCATCTGTGTTCAGGTCAGTAATGAGCAAAACATCGCTGTCTATGTTCAAACAATGTGTGTAGCTAGCAATATGATATTGATTCTCCTGTGCATTACTGAAATGCAGCATGTAACTTCAACTTCCTCATTATCTGTGTACTGTCTAAGAAATTACTTCTTTTCCCCAAGTATAAACCAAGTATAAAATATGTTAAACCCATCTTGATGACTTTTGAAGGTATTGTGAAAATTGCTTCCTTGACAAAGTTGACCCACTAATAATTTAGTTTGGAATTATTCTAAACACAAACTGAAAAGTTATTTGGAGTAGTTTCTTAAATTAAGAATAACTGCTAAACAAGTGTCTCCCAAATTAATGGGATTTTTAAATCCAGCTCTGTTTACAAACATGTCTTGTTCAAGTCCTCATTCCACACTTCCAAGAGTGAATATGTCTGTGCTTTCTTTGGGTCTCAGCCAGGACTAAGAGGAGAGCTTTTCTATTGGCTTACATTGTCTTTGCATCACAAACAATTTATATAGTTAAGGTTGTGAGATTTTGCTCATCCTGAGGAATCTGGACTGCTTTTGAAACGTGTTCAAATCCAAACCTGAAGCCTATCTATTTCTGGTGTTTGCATACCTGTTTTGAATAAGGCTAAATGGGACTTCATTCATGGCTACTCTGGGTCATTTGCCTGTGCCCTGTGAAAAGAATAGCATGGAGCAAGATCCCACCCAGGAGACACTCAGGGGAGGAAGGTGATTTTTTGAGCCTGGGCACATGTCCTGGCTACCAGGAAGAAGTAGCTTGCTATGGCCCATGGTTAGAGGGGAATGTCGTCCCTCAGTATTTCAGCTCCTCTCTGTTCGTGGATCCTCTCTGCAGTGTGCATGATCCTGCAGCGCTTTTCCACAGCAGGGGAGCTATGGATTGTGAAGACTAGGTCACAGTCAAAGCTCCGTCCATACTCTCTTCAAAATAGAAATAGTTTAGTTTTGGAGCAGGAGAAGCTGAGAGGAGAGGAAGACGATAATTCAACATTCCTGATCAAGAGGGGAGGGTGGGATTCTTGGGTTTTTGTCACTACATTTTGAATTTTTTTCTTCCTTACAGGGCGAAGATAACGCCCTTCATAAACACCAATTCTGAAAATTCCTTTTTTTTTTTTTCACCCACAGAATTCTTGGTGTCTAATGAGCATGTTTTTAATAAGAAGCAGTAGTTTGTCTTTGAAACTGTTTCACCTCCACATAAATATCCTGCTACACCATGTAAACCATGTTGAACCATATATTTCTATTGCTTAGCATGTTGTAAGGCTAATGTACGTGGGTTTTTTGCACACAACAGTGGCGCTGTACTACAAGAAAAGAGCTATTGATAACATAATCAGATGCCTCCCTAACAAATATAATTGAATTAACATTTTAATGAGGGATTTACCTGCAGTAGTTAGAAATTAGAACTGATTCCTAGTCCCCGTGGCCATGGACTAACAGTACTCTGAGTGATCATGTTGTTATTATTTTAAGTTTGGAGCCCCTCCTTATCTCCAGAGAGCTGTGAGTGTGCATATCCACAACGTGTGCTCCTTCCCCTGCACTGTCAAGGGATACATAGGCTCTAACAGTGGGTTTGCTTCATGCAGCCCAGCAACGGCCTACCAACTAGTCTCAAAAAAAATCTGTACAGTTACATGTGGCCCATAGAATTAATGCTTCATCATCCAAATTTAATGAGGTTATAAAATAAAAGCAGCCAGTAAAAAAAGTGTCACAGACAAATAACAGGTCAGAGTTTGCTCTCCTTACTCCCACACAATGGAAAGTTGCAATCACTATTCTTAAACATGTCCGTGCTGTTAAATTCCTGTGGATTAAATTGCTTTTAATTTGGCTGTAGATATTTATGTACTGTTTTCTGAGTAGTGCCATGCTGATTCACTGTGTACTAAGAACAGAGCCAATCATGAACCTGGTATTTCTGTTAAAAAATTCTTGAAAATGATTTATTGATGTTGCAGAGATTGATCCATTAGGATTTGTATGTATGTACGTGCGTGGCTGTTGAGACTTCATTCTACTAAATTACAGTCTTTCTCAAAGAATAAGAAAATTGGTCGTATGAACTAAAAAGGATAAAGTAACTTCCATGGCTGTCGTAAACTTTCAGCATGTTAAATTCAGCAGCTGGTTTATTTCAGTCAGTTTATTCTGAATTACTTTAAAAAAGGCTCCAGCCATGAACTATTCCCTGCAGCCTTATTACAAATCCTATAATATTACTTCAAAGGAGCAAAAATGTTTCACCTCCTCAGATCCTCTCCCTTTGCCTTCTTTGGCTAGGCCCTTTTTATTTTTTTGCTACCCTTAGGGCAATTCATGCTGTTAAAATGAAAATGTAAATTATTATGTTTGCACAGAATGAGCTGTAAAGTAGTACAGCTTAACACATGTGCATGTGTTTATTATCTGTTTTTCATGACAGAACCCAGTTACTATACATGCTGCCCTTAATTATTGGTGTGAAGGGATTATTCTCCTTGCAGTCACCATCACCTGATCTTGGGAACCTCTGCGGTCAGCATTAAAAATCTGCAGCCAAAAACCCCACAGTGCAGAAGCTTTTAATTGTTGTTATTTTTATTGGGGGTATGAGGGAGCCTGTAACATACATTCAGCATGGACGGAAAGGAGCATTTACAAGATTTTTAACCAACAGCAATATACAGCCAATTACTTTTTGTTTTACTTGCAAGTAATTCTGTAATCATCAGGCTCTTGAAGGAAACACAGTCAGCATTTAATGCCGTGCACACACAGCCCTTGTGTTAAGAGCATGGCTCTCAGTTTGCATTGTTTTCAAGGCAATTAGCTTGGGAACTCAGTTTCATCATTTCTTTGTCAATTCTGAGGCCAATAAATCTCCATAAAATTGATTATTTATTTTTTTACTTACACTTAGGATTGTTTGACAAAACAATGGTTTGCTCTAACTAATGATCCAAAGGTATTTTTTTCCCATCTGTGAAACCCCAGCAAAAAAAAGAGATTTAAGTATTCTAGCAGTCAACAAATTGATGCAGTATAATAATGCCAAGCTGGAAAGGATATTCCTGAGTGGGTTAAGGCAGTGTTTGTAGGAGGAGTTAATACCTTTTACAAGACCAACTGGTACAGTTAGGAAAAGCTAGAATACATATCTGGGAATGCAGATTTTGTGTCAGAAGCAGAAAACTTCAAACTGGATGTAATGTTTATTTCACTTTTTGTTAACAAAACATCATTGTCTTCTAAAATGAATACAGAGGCAGGCATGAAAGGTAGCAGGTACAAGCACAAGCAGGACCTTGAGCCGAGGAGGAAGTAACAAGGTTATGCTTTGCCTTAGCAGCTTTACTGGAGAGAAAGGTTGGGAATGATATGTTCCCCCCACCTCCAGTCCTGCTGAAGGAAGAGATGTAGAGGACTTCAAAACTGCTCTTAAAATCACCCAGTTGTTTGAGCTAGTGCTTGCCCTGGGCGAATAGAACAATCCCTGGCCAAGAAGCTGTAGAGTGGGACAAAATAATTACAGGAGTGTTAGGGTAACTGAGCAGTAGAACCAGATTTTAATAATAAGAACAACCATCTGCCATCTTTGTGTGTACTAGCAGAGGGATTGAGGCAGAGGTGCATTTGTTCATGTATGATTTTCTTTTCCTATGCATCTTATGGGAGGACTCGGAAAGAAAAAGTTTGAGTTAATGTGCTCTCCTTAATATATTCCTAAGAACTTTTCAGGTTGATTACAGCATCACACGTTTTGTTCTTTGCCTCTTTGTTGTTACCTTAAAAGGAACAATGTAAGGCAGCATCTACATGTAGCAAGCTGGGAGAGTGGGTAGTATTTGAAAAGCAGTTAAATATAGCAAGTACAGATATATTTAAAATTAGTTTTCAGACTTCTGTGCAATAACTACATTAGTGTCTCTAGTTTCACTGTATATTAAGATTCCTGAAGACCCATCGAAAGCAGTTTGATTTGAAGAAGCAGTACACCTTTTTCTTCTATTGGTTTGATTTCTGTTGTCTCATGAGCTTTCTTTAGAAGGATTAATTAACTCTATGTAACATTTTCTCTCTGAATTTGTTTTTACACAGTAAAACTCCCAGGCCTGAGAACTTATGTAGATCCGCATACATATGAGGATCCCAATCAAGCTGTGCACGAATTTGCCAAGGAACTAGATGCTTCTAATATCTCCATTGATAAAGTAGTTGGAGCAGGTAATGACTGTCAAAGATATTGAAGTAAAGATAGCTTTTTGCTGTATATACTGTTTTATATCTTTGGGTTTATACTTGTGACTGGAAAGAAAATGTTCTACATTAGTAGGTCACATTTACAGCTGACTTCAGTGCATATGAAAAGTTAGGGGGACACAGTTCTATTTTTTCCCCCGCAAAGAAAGTAGATACCAAGACAGTTTTTCAAAGGACACCCCTCAGCCCACACTTGGATGCAGCACTGTTGGGAGTGAAAAGAGAGGTCAATCTCACTTCTGTGTTTCTCTTTAAAATCTTTCAGCACAGAACATGGTATCAACTGTGAAGATGTTTTCTGTTTTTTCCTTTGAAAGAACTGTTGACTATTATGCCTTGAGTGAAACCAAAAACTCATTTCATACCAGTCACCACACATCCATCAGGCTGCAGTGACCTTTGGTCATTGGATTGATTTTGATCCCTGTTTTGAATTTGAATTATCGATTTAGGAGGAAAGGGTTGTTTATCTGATAACTGATTGTCTGAGCTGTACAGATGCTGTAGATTGTTCGGTTTACAGAAAACAAAACTGTTGAAATGAGTAGATTTTGTAGCACAGGAGCCAAATTACAGAAAGTCTCATCACACTGAGTTGTCCCTGTTGCAATGCAGCATATAGTTCCTGATAGGATGTGTGCTTGCTCCTTGAAGTGCCAGATTGTCTTGTTGAGTCAGAAAATCATGAAGTGTTAGCTTTCCTGCTAAATTAAAGCGTTTGTGAGAAGTACTATTGATTTTTAATCCATTTAAAATTACTAGTTCTTTTATTATTGATTTTTTTTTCTTCTCTCTAAATTTAGTATTTTAATTAAAATATTGAGATGTGAGAGAGATAGACTCCTCGTGTACAGCGAAAGATTTTCATTTGGAAAAAAATGTAGAACCAAGCTACTGCTACTCAGTGCATCTCCTGAATCACCTAGTAAAAAGAAAAAGCATTCATCCTCTCTTACTGCAGCTACTCAGCTGTTTGTATGAAGTTAGGTTATTTTCTGCAAAGGAAGAATTTTTTTCCTTGCTGGTTTTAATTTTGCCCCACAAGAGTGCACTGTTCTCCATCATCTTCAGTCAAGGCAGCAAAGCTCTGCTTGCGGCACGTAATAGAGAATTAATACAGGGATAGAGAAGAGGGTTACTGAAAAGCTCAGTCCCAGAGCAGTATGTTTCCTCATGAGACTTTAGGAGCCTTCGTTCACAAATGTAAGCTTTCTAAACTAGGGCTTTATGCAGCATATGAGTCTAGGAAACAAATTTGTAAGAATCAATGATATGTCATATTCTATAGCTCACTGTTCTGATCTATTTTTAATCAGAATGAGATGTAAACCTAAATTTGCTAAATATGGCCTCTGAACATGGAAGAAGAGTTTTCTGAGAGGTTTCAAAAAAGGGATATGTCCTAAAAGACTCAGTTTAAATATAAGTCCCTTTGCTCCACTCCACTTCAATGAAAGTGACAGCAGGTTTCTGCAGGTCCTTGAAACTTGGACTGAAAATTTAATAAAGCCATTTGTTGGCAACCATGACTCAGATTCATGTAGCCTAAACTACATATGGCATTACAGTTAGCATTTCCTATTAGCAGTTGCCAGAGATGCCAACAGGAAGAATCAGGCAGGAAAGAACAGATAAAAATCAGGCTATAGAGTGCTGGGAGCTTCTAAAACGCATTCGTAGTATCACTTTACACTGCTGTCATGCTTAGCGTGTGGTAGCTTTTGCATTTGGAGTGAGTGCCTCTGAGGCTGCTTCTGCAGGAGCACTTCTTTCCTCCCTAAAAGCAGAAAGGCGTTTTCTGTCTCTTACTTGAGTCAATTACTTGTTTGAGTGAAGGATTTGGTCTTTTTCTGCCCTTCTCCTTTACAAATGCAAGTGTGAATGAAATTATTAAAAGGCAGTGATTTGAGAAGAAGGGATTCATTTGACTACAAGTATGACGTAAGTAATGAGACCTTCAAGTCAGGCGAGTAATCTTGATATTCTGAGGTACTTTTCCAAGTAGTTTTTCACAGCTTTAGCCAGAAGTCTCGAAGAATAGAGGGCAGCTTACATAGCTTTGAAAACATACCCAAATGCAATAAGGAAATACTTTTGTCCAAAAGAACCTCAAGAAAAACACAAGGGATTTTAGCGGGAGGCTAAGCATAAGAAAATTGAGGTCAGGAGCCACTTTTTCAGATTTTTCTTTACAGTAATTCTTTCCTTTAAAACAACTCACTTGTTTTTATGGATCCAGTTCAGCAAACCACTTAAGAAGTATAAATTCAATTGGCTAGCAAGAGAATACTAAAAAAAGTCTTTTTTTTTTTTGGTATGGGATAGATTTAAGTATGTGCTTTGCTGAACATGAAAGCAAGCATTTGCTTTTCTTTCAAGATTTAAACATACTTGTAGCGTAACATCTTGTTGACCAAAGTATTTCTAAAATTTAGGAGCTCCCTGCCCATGAACTTATTTGTGAAGGTTTGCACTGTCTCAGTGATGGCTTGTAGAATGTTGCTGAGGTTCACGAGGCTTATGAAACATTCAGCTTAGGTGCCTTTCCAGCTCAGAGGGAGTTCTGTGCACAGCAGTACAATCGTGATTTAAACCAGAGCAAAGTAAAGGGAGTAGCTAATTTCAGAGTCATCTTTTACTTGTCCCCTGGGTCTAAATGCACAGCAAATGCCATTCAGTGCTGCACTAAGTAGCCTATTTAAAAAGAAATTAAGATCTCCTGAAGAGAGATCTTTATATCACGAACAGCCCTCCTACTAATATCTATTTGCTTTCCACACATAAATAGACATATCAGTCTGCAGGGCAGGTTATACAACGTTTATGTGTGTAGCATAATTAAAAATAAACACTTCAGAAAGGCTTTACATGAAAAGCCGTCAACCTCATTTCTTAAAATCAATGCAAGGTTTTCCACTTTCCACTTGAATACAAGTTCTTATTCCTCTTAAACAATATCTGATGAGATCCAGTTCATTTATTACTAGGACCATATAATAAAGATTTGTAGGAAAAAGATGTAGTGTAACTGGATGTCACAATGGGTGTTTACCAGACAGACTTACGTAGCGTCCATATACTCTGTGTATGAAGGAACCAAAGGTTAACAGAGTGAGACTGCCCAGTGAGCTTTTTCCAGTGAAATCATTTTCAAGAAAGTTAACCCATTTTATATTCACATACAGTAAGCTCCATTGCTATGAAGGGTCCAGCTTTTAGTCTCTTGCAGCATCCACTGACCTCAAGGCACTTACGGAATCTGATTGATCGCCCAAGTTCTAAATTGTGCAGCCATGGCTAAATGAGGCTGTGTTGATGGACGTCGGCCATAACCTTTTCCTTCCCAAAAGTCAAACAAATATCAGATATACGATTCTGGTCAGAAATTAAGGATTGATTGCTGGACTTCTAGCTGAAGTCGTAGCTATAATCTCCATTGACAGTAACTGAACAATAGTTTTAAGAGGTTAGTTTGCTACAACTTTTTGTACCAAAGAGCTGGTACAAAAGAGAATACAAAGCTGGACATTACAAGATTTATTTCAAGCACTTTTTTTCCCTTCCTTTTGTTTTCAAGATGTGCTTTGGTCTTCCTCTTTGTGGTGCTCTGACAGTATTGAGCTGGGGTTAGTATTTGAACTGAAGCAGTGTTTTCTCTTGGTAAAGTATACTAGTAATTTTGGCTTGCAGCGGTTGAATATTTTTAAGTAAGAAGTCTGAATAGAACTCAGCATCCGTTAGTTACTAGTAATAAGTTTTACAATTCATTTTCTGAGCTGCTGCCTGTCTTGGCAGCCTGAAATACAAATAAATGGATGTAATGTAAGTGATATTTTAGTAGTATATATGCATATAAAGATATACTCTATTTTTCTTTTCTTTTTTTTTTGTTATTACATTAATAGCAGAGTACCATGCCTAGAGGATGAAGCAGCTCAGCAGCTGGTGATAAGATATGGTGACATTCACTTCTATCTTGTTGACTCAAATCTAGCCTGGGATAGCAACAGAGAAAGGTCATTGCCCTATTACACATCTGTTCAGTTTTTTAGGTTAAATTGACTAACAGAGAAGTCTTAGAAAATAAAGCTGAAAAGTGACCTCAAGAGGTCATTAAGTCCACACTCTTGCCCAAAACAGAACTTTTTAGGTACCATTCTTGACAGATGCTTATTCTTTACAGTCTCAAAGATAAAAAGAGTTATAGCCTCTCTAAAAAATACGCTGTCCAAGAGTCCTTACTGTTAGATTTTTTTTTTCTGATCTAACTGACCTTATTGTAATTTGCAACTATTCCTTGGTTTGCCTCTTGTGTATAGAAAAAGGAGTTGGTGTCCATGTTATTCGTAACCATAATTTTGATAAACCAAAACTATTGTCATGTCTCTCTCTTCTCATTTCTTGTTGTTTATAAATAACACCAATTCCTTGAGCTTTGAACGTGAACACACAGTCCTGATGTTTAAGATTATGGTCATTGTTACTACTCCTTTTATCATTCCTGAGTAGTAGTACCACAAATGGAGGATAGACTCCAATGCTAGCCATATTGGTGGCAAGTTGATGAAAGACTATTTTCAATTTGCAGATGAAAGGGCTGAATGTAACATCTGAAATATATCCCATGTGGTATCACGTCTGAAGCCAATGGCAAAGGGCTGTCAGTCCCTCACTGAGCATTAAATCTATGGAGAGCAACATGATTAAAATTTGCCTATTAAAAATCTTACTACTGTGGATTTTGGTCGTTTTCAGTTTTCACAAGTAATGTAAAAAATCAGCTGCAGAGATAAAGAAATCATGCAATCATAAAATCGTTTGGGTTGGAAGGGACCTTAAAGAACATCAAGTTCCAGCCTTGTGCTATGGGCAGGAACATCTTCCACTAGACCAGGTCACTCAAAACCCCATCCAACCTGGCCTTGGGCAGATGAATTCCAAGAGCCTTTGCTCTTTAGAGGCATAGTTATGCTATTGCATTTAGGTTTATTATACATTAAGTTGGGAAAAGCTCATATGTAAGCAGTATAGTCACTCTTTCTATGATGTTTCTTTCACAAATTAAAACAAAATTCATAGTTTGCATAAAAATGATGCCACCTAGATATAGATTTCTAGGGTTTGTTTGCTTCTAAGTCAAACTTTCTATACAAAGGCCACTTGACAAAATATTGCATATGAGCGTCTATTTATATTTAGATCTCAAGTATTCTGACAAAATAACCTGAATAGGCATCTATTGTTGGAAAATTAGTCTTAAAGTTCTCCAGCAACAGCCTCTAGCTTCTTGAGAGAAAACAAAACAAGCCAAAACACCTTTCTTTTTTTCTCTGTTCCGTAAAGTGTTTTCCTTGTCTTTAAATATAAACAATCATGTAGGGCAAATCTTGCCATCATATTTCTTGTCTTTTTTAATCCATTCTCTGTTTTTATTGTATTTTTCATTATTTCAATTATTTTGTCATGAAAACAGGGAGAGAAAGAGTTGCTAATGTAATTCTAACAGGAATGTTGTATGTGCAGCTTATGGTACCATCATATGAAATCTAAGATGGGGATTGGATAATTCAGAGTCAAAAGTTAGTTGCTGCTCAAATGTTTTTTTAAGACACTGAAACTTCCTTGTATACTTTATGTAATCCTTGGTTAAATACAGAAATTTTCAAGTGAGATGTTTTCTTCTGTTTTCTTCTTGTCAATATGTTTAATACTTGCTAATTTGCATGTTAAGATAATTTTCCCTGTGCACTCTTCTTGCATGCTACATAGCAAAGGATAAACCACGTTGTATAAAAGTGAACATGCAGATATCTGCCATTTCCTATTTAGGGATCTCACACAGTAGACAGTGGGTACAATATTCATGGTGGGCTATCATGTCCAATAGTCTCATAATGACAGTATATATTTGCATTATTAGATTCATCTAAATAATGATAGAACCAAGATAGTCTGTATGGATTTCTTTTTTCTTCACAGTTGTGTAGAGCAATTCTTTTGTTATGAATTATCTTGCTACTTTAATTTAAATAAGTGAAATAATTGTGAACTATACTGTCTCTGTGTGGCAGAAATGAAGAGTATAATGTTCACAAGGATGCATGACTATTCTGATACTTCTGCATTAATCAGTTAGCCCTCCTACTTTTGTCTCAAAGTGCATCAACTGAAACAAAAAGGGAATTTTCTGGTGACATTTATGCATTCCTCTGCTCTACAGTCATCTGGCTATGCAGTGTAAAGGAGTGCCATTGTCCAGTTTGACAGCTGGATAACACCAGCATCAAAATGTTACGTCGTTGTCCAACGATCTCCTTTGGGGCTCTGGTCTATGGCCCACCAGTAAACACGGACTTTCTCTGAACACTAAGTCTTCTTTCTTAAATCCGTATGAAATAACTACATTTAATCTTTTGTCATCTTTCTACTTTTTTTAGGGGAATTTGGAGAAGTGTGCAGTGGGCGCCTAAAGCTGCCTTCTAAAAAGGAAATTTCAGTGGCTATTAAAACCTTGAAAGTTGGCTACACAGAAAAACAGAGAAGGGACTTCCTGGGAGAAGCAAGCATCATGGGACAGTTTGACCACCCTAATATCATTCGATTAGAAGGAGTCGTCACTAAAAGTAAGATATGATGGGGGCATCTCTTTTGCGTGAGAAGTACCACTGGAGGTCCTTTCCACCCTAAATTTTTCTGTGATTCTCTGATCTTTCAAGGAAGAGCAAAAGCAAATAAACTGAATCATCCATGTTTATGCTCTGCAAACCCCATGCTTATGCTCTGCAAACCCTTCCAGAAATGTTTATGTTATAACCCTCTTAATATGTACCAAATATCCTTCAAATGAGAACAGCAGAAACACGTAGCTTGGCTTTTGCAATATATATTGTATTTCCTCAAAAGCAGGAAAAAAAATTACCCATTTGCAAGCACCAGCTAAATCCACGCTGAAAATGAAAAATGATGTGGGAGGCAATTGCCTGCAGCGCAACTGCAGGACCTTCACTGTCGTGCTGCTTTCAGGCTACCAAGAACTTAAAAACAGTGCCCTGGGTTAATGAGATGGGAAAAAATCGGAAATGAAATGATCTGGTTGAAAAAAATATAGAGAACATGGAGAAAAAGAAGCATTTCCCAAGAACAGAGCAGCACACTAATAAACTGCAGGTTTAATAAACTTCAGAGCTACAAATTGCTACGAAGTGGGCAAGAGGCACTTGCTGATAATCTGGTAGGAGTCATGGAGTCTGATGTCCTAAGGTTTTGTAATTGCACTGAAGCAGTATGTTCTGCTTTCACCTAAATCATTAGATTTTATCATTAGCACAGATTAATGAACATCCTACCTTGCTACAGCAACTGATACTAGTAAATTAATAAGTCCAAACTTTTTCCTATCTACTTTTCGTGCAGGGAAAATACTCCATGTGATATTCAGTATGTACCATTATGAGGCATTTTAAAGATCCTGATCCTCCTGAATTTATACCTCTTAGTAAAAATCTCAAAAAAAAAAAAAAAATCCTGAGGCTGTAAGCTATCAGTAATAAAATTAATTTAATTTCTTTAATAGGTATATTTTTGCTAATAGACATTTTCTGAATCTACCACTGAGTTGCTTTGTTATGGGTTGGTATTTGTTTTTGTTTGTTAAAAGCATATTTTTGTCTATGTTTATGACAAAAAATCACGTTCTTGTTTTGAGACAAAAAAAAAAAGTAACTGAAACCTCCATTCGCATGCAGTACCTTCCTGGAAATGTAACATATTTGACGAACCCTCTCCAGCTCCACTTTTGTTAGATAACAGCAAGTGGTAACAGGCATTCCTGAATGGTGATACTGGTCATAGAGCTCCTACTCTGCCACAGTAGCCTCCTCAAAGCTGCCCAGATCCTGCATGCTCTTCTTCATCTGAGCAACTGGTGGGATTTGGTGCTGGTGATACTGTCTCATTTAGGCAAGTTCTGGCTCTTGTTGCTTGTGCTGCTGATTGCCCTCTACCTTGAGATCGAAAGACAGAGTAGTTAGTAGTAGAGAAGAGAAGTTTTATGAAGTACCAAAACTGTCTTGTTCTATGAGATGTAAATTCAGAGACTTTCTAAATAAATTTAATGATCAAAAGTCCTGCAGTAGTTATTAGGTGATCAATAAGATTTTATATGAGATAGTCTTAAAAAAAAATCAGGAATGCTCTGAGATTTCTCAGGAGAGCAGAAAAAAATCAGTAGGATATTTCCTAGTTCATCCTGTAGGATTCTGCCAGCAAAGCAGCTCCTTGCCATGTCAGTGAACTGCTTGGAATGTGCTGAGGACATTTCCAGTTTAACTGGGTAGAAGTATACCAAATACTTTGTTGTTAAGTAGATTGTTTTATTGGTTTTAAGGAATCCTGGTTTTAAAATTGCATGATTCAAGGTCTCAGAAACATAGACAGGCATGAAAGAATTTCATAGCTTACTGCAACAAATTATATGAAATACAAAACCCACAAGAATGTGTCTAAAAATAAGTAGGGAAAGGTATGTAAAACCCTATATGTTATGAAGAGATATAATTACAATAATAATGCTTTCTCTAGGTATGATTCATGAAAGTCTATTTTGATGATTTAAATAACAAAGAAGTTATTCTTCAGCTTAGGTCTCACAGTGCCATTAGGAAAGAACTGCCAGATCTGCCAGTGTAAATCCAAGTTTTCTCCTGCTTTTTAATGACACACACTTTGTACAGTCAGAAGAACATTTGCAGTCCCAAAATTACTTGAAATGCCAGCATCAGTCTGTACACAGCTGAGCTAAAATCTATTTTGTTACATTTTGTATTTCTGTGGCACTTGAGAAGATAATTTAATTATTGTTCATGCAGGAATTTGTACATTGCTTTTGAATGCGCATTCCTAATTCTACCTGTATTCTGTATAAGTGACTATTAGTAAGTTTACTACTCAGCTGTATTCACAGCAGGCTGCTGTCTGTTTTGGGGAGGGAGGGTTGGGAGTGCCAGCTGCCTGTCACATTTAAGTATGAGAGAGCAAGCTCTGAATATTCCCAGCTGAAGTCAATAAAAGCCTCAGGGATACAGCAGCCTCTCCAGATAGCTTGAATACAGGAGCTGAGAAAACTGCTCTGGATCTGATCTATTTGTGTCAGTTTTACGGGGTAAAATTATATTGCATAAATACAGATCAAGATAATTTATTTTATTCAGCATTCTGTAGGGTGATAGAAGGACAAGAGCATTGTGGGATTTTTTTTTTTTTAAACCAAACGAATATACTGTAATAACAAATTAGCAAGTGTTTGTATTTTTTAATGATCGATACCAAATCACATTCAAAAGCGTTAGTGTATGTACAGTCAGTAGAGAGCCTGTGGGGCATTTGCTGGGTCCCTCTCGGTACACGTAATGCATGATAAACAGGCGGTGTGACCTTTTCTTCGTTAACCAAATTCTTCTTGACAGGTGTCCCTTAGCAATGATCTAGCTTTTCATACTAAGTAGATCTTCTGAAGCAACTCCAAATAACTCCAGTTGCCACAATCCCTGTAACACAGCCGTTTGGTAGGAGAAGTTCTCAGGCTGGGGTGGCTCTGGGTTGCCAGTGGGAGAAGCCACCGGCAGTAAGAAGGGCATGTACCCGCCGGATAAGACTTCACCCTTCGCTCCAAGGCAGAGTTGTTCCCATGCTTCACACTGATTTCTGTTCTGTATTTTCCTGCTGTTACACGGGTCTCCTGGGCACGCTGTAGGCAGTAGTCTTAATAACCAGCGTGCATGTTCTGCTTAGTTTACTAATAATTTACAGCAATTTGTAGCCTGTTAGTATAATAAATTTCAGCAACACTGTTGACACAAGTTGTTATCATGTATAAACGGCTGTGCTTTGATAAATGAATGCAGAATGTTCTTTTAAAAGTGCACTGTGTTGCTTCAGAGCATGTGCTTCTTATTATGGACACATTTCCAGCTGAATGAGAGTGAAACCCTGCGCTTGGGGCTCTCTGAGCATGGGTGAGGAAGCAGGGCATGAAGATGCTCTCTTAATAATTTGAAACACGAATCTTCTTACTCTAATTTCAGTCTTGTGACGTGCCGTAAATTTGACTCTCTCCTGGTTTCAAAGTATGTGGGTTTATCATAGAAGTTTTTGGATAGCCCCATTGGTGTGCTGCCCTTTACTTGAAAGATCAAACAGCATTTTCTGTGCTTTACCAGAAATGCCTTTGGGTTAATGTTACACACAGAGTGTAAGTTAGGTACTTTTTCTTGCACTGCCTATTTCTTGCTAAGAAGAGTAAGGAAGCAAGATAAATTTTTTGGAGGTTTTACATCATTAGGTCTTTTATCTGTACCATATCCTATATAATTCAAGATTAATGTTTTGGATAAAGAGTTTGTTTCTACGAGTTATTGGATGACAGAGTCGATTGCCCATTAATGTGACTCCCACAGTATAACACATCATTTGCGCAGCGGAAAGAAGATATTTTAACCCATTAATCTATGCAAAGAGGACAAAGGATTTTCTTCTCGTTATATTGAACTCATTCTTTGAAATTAATATTTGTCGTTTAAGAATTTCTATTTGGTAGAGGTTGTATTTTCTGAAAAAAAAAAAGACCAAAAAACAAACAAGCAAAAAAAAAACCAAACAAAAAAAAAAGGAGTTGTTACCACTTACTTTGTTTTTATAATGGCTTTCTTGCTTTTAATTACACTGGGTACCTCTTTCAAGCCTCATTCTGTTCAATTTTAAAAGCTAAAATATCACCATGCCTGCTATAAAATACACAGGCCTTTGTCATGCTTTTATGGTCAGATGCCTTCCTAAATGTGAAATAATAATTCATCTCCTTAAATGACTTCATGCTCTTACCCACCTTTCTCTCTACCACAAAGAGAAAACAAACAAAGCTTTAGAAAATATTATGAAATAATAAAATACATATGATGGTAAAGTATTAGCAGGGCAATGACCTTTGTCTACAAGCTTCACCATAATCACATTAATTTTTGCCTTCATTTCTCTCCAACATGTCGGAGTTGCATATATAAATTCTTGGTTATGTTACAAAATACCTTAGGGTAGAAAGAATGGTCCCACAAACTGATCTGAATCTTCACGGACAAGTTTTGAAAGATGTTGGAGGCTTTTCCAGGATGCATACCGCTGCCCCATGGATGCAGTGTGTTTGGCCCCCAGCTAAATCGTGCCTGGCAGGAGGGGAGGTTTGTGTTATTGGTGATCCTGTTGCAGAGGGAGGCAAGACTGCCTGGAAAGAGGACTGACCCCCAGCAGTGGAAGGTGGCTGTGTTACAGCTCTGCTTTTCTCTCCAGTGCCCTGTATTACTTTTATTCTGCACTTTCTCTTCCATATCTGTCCGCACCCCAATGCTTTTCTCAGCTTATGCTAGGAAGATACTGAAGCTCTACAATTTAAATGCATCGATCGTAAATACGGTCCTGAGGGAGAGGGCTTTTGCTATTGCCTCTATGTACGCTATTTAATCTCTCCCTTATCGTAGCATCATCTCTCCATTACTACATAGCTGTAAAGCACCGCTCCACAGTCCTTGTACCTTCATGGTGCCAACCAGGGCACCTCTGGAGAGAAACTGCAGCTCCTTCCACAGCAAGTGCCCAGTTCCCTTCCAAAAGGAACCTGAGGACAAATGCATGGCAGAATACATCAACTTCCTTGCATAAATTTAACAATTGTGTGAAGGATTATGTTCAATGTTGATGGGTATGACACCGTATACTGAAAATGCAGGATGCTTCACCTTGTGTCTTCGGACTTGAACTGCTAAAAATTGTATCAGTTTTTGCTGAGATGTTATTTTTGTTGATATCAGTGAAATCACAGTTGTGTTGTGGATAGAGCTGGTTTTGCCTTTGCATCTTTTGCTTTCTTTTTAAATGTAAAATTATCGTTGGGATTTGGAAGATTTGGGCACATTTCTGAAATGCCCGTTCTACTGATCATTACGTATTCATTTTAAATGCCTGAACCTTGTAATATATTTGCAGGTAAACCAGTAATGATTGTTACTGAATATATGGAAAATGGCTCCTTGGACAGCTTCCTACGGGTAAGTGTAATAGAGAACTTCATGGTGCAGGACTGGCTCTTGTTCTGAATTTGTGATAAATGTGCTGTCACTGTACTCTGATGCATCATCAGCTCTTTTTGCTTGGTATTTCATTATTTCCATTTGGTTTGTGTGCATTGTGATGTGCTCAGAAAGCCAGATAGGGACCTGCTAGTCCATTTTAACATTTTTCTTTTATTGCTATGTCACATTAATGAAAAAACAAACCAAAACAAAACAGCATTCTGGCACACAAAAATGGAAATTGTTTTTCTGAGGGCTGAATTACTGCTGTAATGCAGTTATGCTTACTGGTTGGCAGCCTGTGTCTCTTACCAAGCAATTTCCAAAGTGAACGGATTTGTGGAAGTTTTATCAGTAAACTAATAGTACTGAGACAAGAACTGTGTCCCTAAATGTGAAAAGTTTAGGGAATAACCCTATCTCAGAGAGTGTTTGTAATGTTTTGCTAGCAAATTTTATTGGCTTGTTTTCTTTCTTTCCCCAGCATTAGACATACTAATACTGTTGTTGATTTATCTTTGTTTTCTGTCAAAGTTGGTAGCGAGCCTAAAAAAATTTGAATGCTCCCTCTGTCACCAAGATTTACTTGTAGCAAAACAAGAAGTGTAGCAGAAATGAAATCCCATCTGAGGGGAAACACTAGTTTAATTTTAATTTGTTAGGGCAAACTCAGCTGTGGCTGGGAGACTGCTTTGGTTCTGCCACGGTTGAGTGACATTATCCCCCAAATTCATAACACTGAACTAGACATTTAACCCCAAAAGGGGATATATTGTCAACCTTAGTTTCAGTATGTACTATATATGTTATGATGTCCACTGGAGCATGTAAAATACATATAAATAATGTGTCAGTGTATCTGAATGAAATATACCTATACTGAACTGTATATATTTTGTTTAGGCTAGAAATCCTTGAAGAAAGCTCTTAGGAGAATAATTTCTGAAGTACAAAACAGTTGTTCGGCTTGTTCGTTCCTATGACTGTGGGGTTTGGGGAGTTGAGTTTTTTAATACTATTTTGTGGAATCATAGATAAGAACCTTGTGACTCATTAAATATCACAGGAAGCCCAGTCTGTATAACCCTTTTTGTAAATGCCTTTTTAAATGCCTTTTAAATGCCTTTTAAAAGCCTTTTAAAACTGTTTAGTTTACTTTCCCAATTGCCGTTGAAAGACCATCTCAGCATCTCATTCCTTTCATGGTTAGAAATCTTCTTCTGATATCTAGCTAAATCTTTTCCAGAGTCTCTATAGATCTGCTTGTCTTGGCTCTGATTATAGAAGATTTCATAAGAGGGAACCACTAAGTCTTTTATAATAATGAATTTCTTCATGAAAGGGAGTTCTGAGAGGCTCTTTAAGCATCTATTTTGCCATATTCTTGTCTAATGTTTATAGTGCTAATATCGCTCCTAAGTATATTAATCAAAAATGAAATTAATATTATCAGTCTTGCAGACTGCTTTGTGTGAGATCACCTCACATGGCAGAGCCAGTTCCCATGTATTTAATAAAATTCTGGAAGAAGCAGCGGAAAGAGCTGGAGAGCTGCCCATGACGATACATTTACAGCACTAGGGAGATTCATTTGAGAGCTGCACTAGGACATGCTGTTGTCCTGTCGTCTATGTATCTATCTATCAATATCAAAGCTAGATGTTAACAAACAACATTTGGAAGAGCTGGGAGATTTAAAACATGTGTTTAGCAGTAGACAAGTAGAAATATATGCAACTGTTGGTTTCTAGCCTAAGTCACAGTATGTTTAAGTTGGTTTTGTGTTGCTGAAGTTGAGGAAAATTTTGAGGAATCCATTTAAATTTAATGGAATTTGAAAGCCAATGAATCAGATCAGCATTTGCTTTTGTTAGATAAAATGCTCGTGTATTAGAAAACTTTCGTTAGTCCATTGGGTAAGGCTGGGATTTTCACTAACAATTCCTGTGGCCTTTCAGGGAAGTTGGACATCTGTTTCCCTAATGTCCTGACACTCCAGTCATGAGCATGTGCAACTTAGATTTATGTGTCACTTTCACACAGATCCCATCAAGGAAATTAAAATTGTGATGACAGCAAGAGTGGGAAAAATGAATTTTTATCTGAACTGAAATTCAGTCCCCTTCCCTCAGCTGATTGGGAGGTTATCCTCCGCAGATCAAAGTAATTCCATGTGTGACATTTAAATCATGACCCCTGACTCACGAGTTCTTCTTTGAGGAGTTTCCAGGGTCTTTATCAAAAAATTGTGTGCAAGAAGGAACATGAAAAATCTCTGAAATAACATTTCAAATGTTTTCCAGAAACATGATGCCCAGTTCACAGTCATCCAACTAGTAGGCATGCTTCGAGGGATCGCATCTGGCATGAAATATTTGTCAGATATGGGTTATGTCCATCGAGATCTAGCTGCTCGTAATATCCTCATCAATAGTAACTTGGTGTGCAAAGTCTCAGATTTTGGTCTCTCACGTGTACTGGAAGATGACCCAGAAGCTGCTTACACCACAAGGGTGAGTTTCCATGTTTATTTATCCTTTTAAATTTTTTTTGGTTGTGGCAAAGTTAGACTGAAATCTGAGAGAGTCCCTGAGGCTTGTACTCTGTGTTGCAGAGGCCATTCAGTCTTGCATGCCCAGAGATATTCAATAAACCATAAACTCATCACAGATATTTTTTAATTCATGTCTCGGAGAAGATAGAAGGCAAAAAATATGGTTTCTGTTGGTAGATTGCTTTTCTTAACATATGCAAAATTTATGGCTCAGTTTCTTTCTACAGAATGTGTAAAGGAGTGAATACCACAATTAAGGCCTGAGTTGGTTTGGAACACAGTACTGTAAGACTTCATGTGTGCCTTGAGCAGGTTTTGTTACACTGCTGATTAAGCTCCCACCCAGTAAAAAAAAAAAAAATCCCACACAGCGATATTTTTTTTTAACCTTTTTTATCTTCTTGTATGATGGGACGTATGTCTGATTGGAGCATAGTGATATCACTGTTCTGCAAGGGTGTATCAGTTATACCTGCTGTTGTACCCCTAACTGGGTGAAAACTTGCGTAAAACAAAAAAAGAAATCTTGCTTAACAATGTAGTAAACAACCCATGCTTTCTCCATCTTATATCATATATAAAAGGTAGTACTCATCTTTTGGAGGTGTAATGGTATCAAGGAGAAGTCTTACCTCTGACTATTTCGTCATGAGATAGAGAAGCTTTTATCAGATAGAGAACTGCCCATAATGCTCCTGCTGCTGGTTTCTCTTTTGGATTTCATTCTGCCTGAAAAGCTACCTGGAAGCTACACTGTTGGTTCAGGGCCTTAGAAAAGCCACAGTGTCTTCTAAATACAGCTGGCTGCACCACTTGTTCTCACTTGAATAACACTTGTGTTTCATTGTGGAAACCTTGAAGGCATACATTTAGATTTGTGTATGTAGATATTACCCTGGAATGTCTGATTGTTCGCTTCAATCTTACCGCAAGTGGATTTTATTAACTTTAGAAAAAGTGGCATTAATCTCCAGTATCTTAGTCAAGTGTAATTTGCAGTGATGCCTAGTAATCGTCTCCTCTTCGCTGTACAAACCAGATTAGGGTAGAATGTATCAGCAAAATCTTAATGTGGGTTTTCTAGGGCTTCCTTCATTCCTGATCAATGACAGGAGCAATCAATTATTGCGGTAGTTTGCATGCTACCTGCTTCATGATTGAAATAAAATAACGTGTGACAAATGAGTAAAGAAATCCTAGCTGTTTTCTTATACATTATGTATACATTATATACACATACATTATAGATACATATCTATCAGTCATGCCTTCATAACTTACCAAGCATAAAGACTCTATTCTTTCCTTGACCTCTCGCAACTTTCTTTGACCTCTGATAAGCTTTGGCATGTTGTTAGAAATATGCAATATATACCACTTTAGAAAACTGTCTGCAGAGATCTCTTGTGGTTAATATAAAGAGACATCAGTAGGAGAAAGCAGTTTTCATGCTCAGTATAGGTGCAGCATTCGTAAGTAAATTTTAATATAATGCAAGAGTTCCACAAGATAAAATGGTCTGTAGTTCAGCCAGAGGTTTATTGCCTTTTCAGATATGTTTGCCTGCCCTCTTCTTAAAAACTCCTGTGAAAGTAATGGGTGATAGTGTCTCCAAGGTAAACAGTTTTAGATACTGTATTTATCTAGTCTCATATTGAGCCTTCCTCCCCCAGGATGTACACTTGAAAGCTAAGGCAATTACTCTGTGTCCTACCACCACTGCCCACGGGCAGGTAATTGGTCTCCCCTTTAAAGCAACTGCTTACAGGCATGGAGATTGCTGTCCTCTCCACACACATTCCTCCACTCTTTTCTTTTTTAAGTAAGCATTCTTCATGCTGCTCTCTTTCAGATTATTTTCAACTTAACTACATTTTCCTTAAATATGATGCCCGAAATGGGATAAAAATCCACAGCACCAAGCATAGCATATTTATCTCACGTTTTTCACACGTCCTTTCTGTTAATATCTCCACAGATGAGAAGTCTCTATGTCTCCTTCCACTGCCAACACAGCTTTGCCACATGGTTGGCTCATGTTCTTGGACACAGACCTCTGCCAGACTTAGAAGCTCAATTCTCTTATTCCAAAATGCATCTCAGCTTGCAAACTAATCTATGATTTAGTAATGGCATTTTGTATATTCACATAAAGAGATGAAGAAACCTTGGGTCCTACTTAACTTGGATGAAACTTGTATAGAGAGGAAAAAGTAGCTCCCCATCAGACTGCATAGCATACAGCTTTATAAGGGAAGCACACTTCCCTGAAAATGAAGCAAATGTCGGTAACTTCTATCTGTGAGTGAGCTAGGACAAACCAGGGTGCACAAGATGTCAGTGTTCCTGGCTAGTGTTACAGGGAAATTTCCTGTGACCAAGTGCAGTGTTGATTTCCTTTTTTCTTCTTTCTCTTCTTCTGCCACCTATTTTCTAAGCTTACCTGCCTATTTACATTTGGAAAGTGAAATCAGATGGAAGGAAACTATTTTGTAAAATGTAATCATCTGTGTTCAGTAAACTCCATCTGGCATTTATGGTGTACATGCAAACTGCTGCAGGGAGATACTCACATAATTAAAACCCTCAAATGCAACCTAGGACAAATCAAATTTTCTTCAAAAGTAGTTGCTGGATATACCTCTGCCACATCTTGTCTGTGAGAGAAGGACAAGGCTATTTGCTATTCATATTTTGCTCAAGTTTCCTTTGAAGTGAATCTTGTATATGTGTCCAGGTAGTGTGTCTCTGGAGTATGTTTGATACCCAGGTTAAATAACTGAGGACCACGAGTGTGAAACAGCTCCAGTCCACTGGAAGAAAGCTGGGCAGTTCATGTTCCTGCTACTTAGTCCTATCACAAAACACAGGATCATTTCCTAGGCTGGTCCTAGTGCATTTCACAGGCACTAATTGTATGGCAAAACCAAAACAAAAATAGTGCCACTTGTTAAAATAATGGCATCATCCCAAACAGTTTCATGCTTTTACAACGAAAGGATGATAACTACTGAGTAGGATCTTTGAAAAGACAAAAAAAAAAAATCCAAGTTATAACCTCAATTCCAAACATTCAAACAATAAAGAATGCATATTATACTAATGAGTAGAGACTTTTGCCTCCCCTTCACATCTTCCCGCGCCTAATTCCCCATTTAGTATCAGCAGTACTAGGGAAACTTACAGAATTAGCTGCAAAGATAGATGTTCTATCTATTTATCCTCTTCTTCTACCTCTGTTTTCTGCCTGTAAATGTCAAAGCCTGAGAACATTTCTATTCCTTCAATTCATAATTGCAATTCGAGATTGGTCTCTGCCCCCAAGAAGCCCAGTCAGCCCTTCAGGCTTTCAATACACACCACTGACTGAGTGAAATTTTACGTTATCCTATTCTCAGAAGCTGCGTCTGAAGCTTTGTGTAAAGGATATGAACGTGTATCCTTTTATATATCAATAATGTATGTATCCCTTTATATATCAATACATGATCTGTGATATTTTTGCTATTCTACAAGACCTCTGAAGGACAATGCAAAGATCACAGGTGCATATATGAAATACGGGGAATCAAGTGTTGTAAGAAAACTTTGCTACCTGGCAGGGTCATTTTTTACCTCCTGAATTATTGTCATTCTGTATTCGACACTACAAAAGGCCTTTGGCAGCCTGTGGTCTGCCTGCTTGCAGAAGCAGAAGCCAGCATGTGAATTAGGCTGACTGAGTGTTTGGATTTTTTTTTTTTTTTTTCCCCTGAGCTTTTGTGCTGGAGGGGATGTACTGTAATTATCTATGTTCTCCATACCTATTCACTTTTAATTGAAAGGCCAAGATTGTATTAAAATTGTCATTGTCAAATTGATCCTTTTTATTCCTATTATTTTTAGATGTCTTTATGACAAGTAGGTGGGCTAATGACACAATATGAAGTGGAAGTAAATTTAAACCATCACATGTGTAGAGGAACTGTAATTATGTCTCTCAAAGGCATAATATTTGGATAATCAGTAGATGAACTTTGACTATTTAAACACATAGTTGGATACATCACTGGTGTTCATGATGTTTCAATGTAAAACACTGTTCAGTTATTATATTTGCATGGAAAACTTCTCATTAAATCCAGATCACTTCAAAAATACTGTGCTTTGATGGCAAGTATTCTGGTAGTCGGTGTCCCCAGGTAACGGTGTCAGCGCAGGGAGGGCACAGCAAGGTGCTGCTCCGTTCCTTGCCCCAGGGAAGGACACACAGGTCTTGTCTTTTACGCACACATTCTTGCCACTAATGCTGGACAGAAATTTGTTGTGGTTTGTTCATTCCCCATGTATGCAAAAACATGGTAATACTGTCTGAATGTATTGAAGGGTGTGCTAAAAAAAAAAAAAAAGAAAAAAAACCACAAAATCTCTCGCTTCATAAGCATGAGGGAGAGAAGCAGTGCTCTGTTATCATTTACCACTCGAGAAGGAAATAATGTCAAGACAAAATATTCATTAGTAAAGGGTGAACAAGTAGCGTCAGGTAATTTTCAGGTGCTTAAAGAGGGTAAGTCAGGCTCATATCACTCACATGAAACCATCTTGCTCTGTACCAGTAAGATATCTCCTGAACTGGCTTAAGTCCTCATGTAATGAATTAATGTCAGGCTTTTACCTTCAGCTTTTCCTGCAAAGTTCTTCTAATAATTATGTTAGAGTCCATTTTTCTTGATTCTCCTCTCCCGAGGCCTGTGGCTTAAGTGCCTGTGGCAGTCACTCTGTAACAGATTATAAATCAGAATATTGTAATGAGTTATGAAGGCCTGGAAACAGCTGCCTTGTGCCAAAGTGCCAGACATGCTGGAAATAAATTGAGGACTTCGTTGACTTTAGATGAATGGACAGATACTGTAGGAATCACAGCTCCATCTAGAGCAGATAAAACCTTCGATTACTGCTGGCTCACTAAATTCAAATCCCAAGAGTGGTTCTCTGACCTAGGCTGCCTGGAATTTTCAGCCACAATAGCAAACTCCTACAATTTCTAATAATAGTGCATTCTTTCTATTAAAATTCAGGAAGCTTGTTTAGCTTCATGATGAGCATGCCCTTGAAAAGCAACCATGACAAAATATATAAAACCTGTGTTTTTCTTCAGAAAATAATCAGTAAATATCATAGAACCATAGAGTACTTTGTGTTGGAGGGAACCTTAAAGATCGTCCAGTTCTAATCACCTTGCCCTGGGCAGGAACACCTTCCACTAGACAAGGTTGCTCTAAGCCCCGTCCACCCTGACCTTGAACACCACTAGGGATGGGGCATCCACAACTTCTCTGGGAAGCCTGTTTCAGTGCCTCACCACCCTCACAGGAAATAATTTGTTCTTTATGTCTAATCTAAATCTACTGTGTTCCAGTTTAAAGCCATTACCCCTTGTCCAGTCACTACATGTCCTTGTCAAAAGTCCCTCTCCAGCTTTCTTACAGGCCCCCCTTTAGGTACTAGAAGGCTGCTATCGGGTCTCCCTGGAGCCTCCTCTTCTCCAGGCTGAACAGCCCCAACTCTCTCAGCCTGTCCTCATAGGAGAGGTGCTCCAGCCCTCTGATCATCCTTGTGGCCCTCTTTTGGACCCTCTCCAACTGGTCCATGACCTTCTTACGTTGGCAGCTCCAGAACTGGACACAGTACTCCGGATGGGGTCTCAGAGCAGAGTAGAGGGGCAGAATCATATCCCTTCACCTGCTGATCACACATCTTTTCATAGAATCGCATGGTTGGATGGGACCTATAAGATCATCTAGTCCAACTGTCTTCCCACTACCATTGCTGCCACAGCTACTAAACCATATCTTATAGCTCCTCATCAAGCCGCCTCTTGAACACTGCCAGGGACGGCAACTCCACCACCTCCCTGGGCAGGCCATTCCAGTGCAGCCCAGGATGCGGTTGGCTTTCGGGGCTGTGAGCGCATATTGTCGGCTCATGTTGAGCTTCTCATCAAACAAGACCCCCAAGTCCTCCTCAGGGCTGCTCTCCATCCATTCTCTGACTAGCCTGTATTTGTGCTTGGGATTGCCTCGACCCACGTGCAGGACCTTGCACTTGGTTGAACTTCATGAGATTCGCGCAGGCCCTGTCAAGGTCCCTCTGGATGGCATCCCTTCCCTCCAGCATGTCAACCGCCCCACACAGCTTGCTGTTATCTGCAAACTTGCTGAGGGTGCACTCTATCCCACTGTGCATGTCACTGACAAAGATGTTAAACGGGGCTGGTCCCAATACTGAGGAATGCCACTCTCTGCTTGGACATGGAGTTGTTGACCACAACTCTGTGACCATCCAGCCAATTTCTTATCCACTGAGTCGTCCATCCATCAAATTCATGTCTCTCAATTTAGAGACAAAGATGTTGTGCAGGACAGTGTCAAATGCCTTGCACAAGTCCAGGTAGAAGATGTCAGTTGCTCGTCCCTTGTCCACTGATGCTGTAACCTTGTCATAGAAGACCACTAAATTTGTCAAGCATGATTTGCCCTTAGTGAAGACAGTTTGGCTGTCACCAGTCACCTTCTTGTATTCCATGTGCCTTATTTTCCAGGAGAATCTGCTCCATGGTCTTGCTGGGCATAGAGGTGAGACTGGCTGGCCTGTAGTTCCCTGGGTCTTCCTTTTTCCGCTTTTTAAAAATCGGAGTTATGAGTTACGTTTCCCCTATTCCAGTGAGTGGGAACTTTACCAGACTGCCACAGCTTCTCCATTATGATGGATAAGTGGCTTGGCAATTTCATCCGCCAGTTCACCAATAGCTAGTGATGCATGCACATGTAGATTTCTCTTTATAAGCATATATAAAATATATATGGGCAGACCTTTTTCTTAGGCATATCTATAATGATTTTTCATTTAGCAAGTTTGTCTTATGCGTTCAGTCCCAATAGTTCTAATTTTGAATGGTAGAAGCCCAGAAATACCAGCCAGTAATATTAGAGTTTCAGATTTTCCAGTGGAGGATAAGCAACAGAGATAGCAAATGAAGAAGATTAAATTGCATGAAAGCCTAATGGACATACAGTAAATATTTAAAAAAAAAAAAAAGAAAAAACAAAACAGGTAGGAATTTCTTAGCACTTTCATCATAGCAGCTTACAGAGCAGGTATCATTATACTCATTTTAAATATCAGGAGACTGGGGAAAGGAACTAAAAAAAATGAGACAAGTGAAAAACAAGTAGAGGAGCTTAGTTTCCCAGCTCCATCTCTATGGTCTATGAGAAGGTGTTAGGTTTAATTTATGCAGAGGTATATTGTATAATTCTTTGTTCCTAGCAAAGGATATTGCAAAGAATATGCTGCTTTCTGGCAAAGGAGAAAGTTCGAGAGGTGATATGTATATTCCATATCTTTCAAAAATGGTGGAAGTGCAAAAGGATTTTCTAATGCTGAATGATCATGGTTTTTTAATTTAAAAATAAACTATTTGAATTACAGCAAGCCTTATAATTTTCAAAGGTAATAGCAATAGAAAACCGTGTATTTAGTTTGATATGACTCTTCAGATTTTCTGCATATACCGATATTTGTACATCTGCCAAAATGTGAATGTTGCATAATCCTTTGAGGGGAATTGTTTTTGTGTTAAAATGCTTATTTGTAAAAAAAAAAAAAAATATTTACCAGAACTTTTTTTTGTTGCTTGTTCTTGCTCTTAAATTATTCAAAAAACGAGTCAACAAAGTCCCCTTTTAAATACAAAGATAAGATTGACATTTTTGTAACAAATTTGGGAGCAGAATAGCAAAATTATAGTTTTGCATTCTATTCGGTGGCAGTTGATTTCTCTTTTAGCTACATTTTAATACTCTTCTTTTATTCTCATTTATGGTAATGCTACATGTATCTGTAGGCTTGTATAGAGTTACAGCTGAGACTTAACCAAGAAAATTTATTTCCTTGTAATGGAATCTAGGGTTGATGCACCTTCATTTTTCACTAAGACAAGCAAAGCCAGAACAACTTTGTTTCATTGAGTTTGTGATCTTCGTTACCCTGCAATAAACAGACCCAAAATGTTAGGAAAATAATTGATATCGTTTTGTGTAAATGTGTTTCTATGATTGCATAAATGACTTTTTCTGTAAGATTATAAAGATAAAGACCTTCTATCAAATATGGTATTTCCTGCCCTTGCCTAAAGTGCTCGCATTCTAGCCATGAGCACATTTTTCCATGTGACGTGTGGGAACTATTTCTCTAGAGTTCAGCAAGAGGGGCTCCATTTTCATATCTTAACATGAAATTTAAAAAGTGAGCCTGAAGCCACCTACAGAAATCCAGATTTTTTTAGAGAGTAATATTCTGAAAACTCAAAAATGATACTTCTGTGTGGCGCAGAATGAGCCGTTATGCTCATCATACGAGAAAAACACCATAAATTGGCCTTTTTTTTCGCCCTGCCCACTCCTCTGTGCAGGCAGCGCTCGGGCACCTTGGCCATGCAACTGCACTGGAAGTCTGCTCCGTTCTGCGTGCGACTTCTGAGCCTGTGGGACAAGCAGGAGATGTTTGATTTGGAAGCGGTTTCTGTTCCTGGTGGTGGGTTTTTGTTTGTGTAAATTTAGGGTATGACTTTCTCCCAGCAGGGACATTCTTTATTGGAAAACAAAGTTTACTCTGCTAGTAAGCATAGAAAAACGATTGAAAAGGTGGGATTGATTTCTTTATCATGCACACATCTAAAAGCGTAAGTGGATTTGTTGTGAGAACACTAGGACACAGGAGAGCTTCCCATGTTTCTTGGCTGTGCCTTGGACTCACGAGGGACCCTGGACGTTTGTAAAGTGGGTGTACTGTTGCTTCTCAATTGAGTATGAGAAAAACAATATCATTTTTATGCTCCCAGTACTACTATGGAGCAGAACCGGGAATTATTAATAAACTTACAATGAATAGAAAAACGCAATGTACTTTTTGTCACTAAAGGACCATCATTTTTCAGATTTCCAGGTTTGAAAGAGAGAGGCATCAAGCTTTCTAGTCTGGCTTCTGTGATGAAATAATGGTTTCAAATACTGCTGTTTATTTTCTGTGTCCTGTTCGTTGGTCCACAAGCAATGTCGAAATTTGGTGTTTACCTGATTTTAAGGGTTGTGTGTGAAATGAAGGCTTATCTTCTCATTAAGGTAGATGTATATGACTGTAGCATACTGGGGATTGCAGAGGTATCTCAAATAGCTAGTCTAGTGTGAAATCTTCAGAATACATCCCTGTACATGCTGTGCTTTCCTGGAACTGGAAATACCTTTAAAACTCTCTGTTTTCTGTATTCAAATATATTCATTCCAGAATTGCCTTAAGTAACAAGTTTTTTTACCGCTGCCATTTAGAATTTTATTTTCTCATGTGTGAGTCGCAAATCAGAGTCTTAAAAACCTCTGTCAAAGTTGGCATGATTGGAAATTGTCCGTTCCCTCTAATTCTCATCTTGCAGAACTCAACCTGAGGCTGCTTGTGTGCTTTTTACTAATTTGACCTCTGGCAGCAAATGGTGGCCAAAGTCAGAGAGAGATGTTCCTCTAACTGCAGTATTAATTGTAATGGTAACTTTAATTATTTTCAGGTTTACATTGTTTAATCATGGCTTTCTTCTCTTGTGACTGTAAAAAATGTTCAAGACCGCTTCCCCAGATGACATTTTTGCACTCTCCCCACTGCACAGATGACCCCCTCCAAATCTGTCTTTCTGTGACTGCCTCTGGCGGCTTTGGAATGGGAAATTTGTGCATATGGTCACAGTGACTCCCTTGTGTAGTTGGAGGCTTGGCATTAGTGAAACAGAGCAACATTGTGGCCCCTCATTTTCCTTTGATGTCCTAGGAAACATGGGGTGAAAGGATGCTGAAACCATGCAGGTTCTACATCTGTGCAAAGGGATCTAGAATGTAAGCAAGGACTTTCCACTAGCTTTTTCATCCATAATGCTATATGACTCTCTTGCCAGTTTCCAAACATTTTATAACCGAAGATCAACCATATTTACCATTTATTATTATCTATGCATATTATGCTACACATATATATGTGTATATGTATGTGCATGCATGTAGTGTGTATACTATATTATGTATCATAGAATCACAGAATAGTTTGGGTTGGAAGGGACCTTTGAAGGACATCTAGTCCAACCCCCCTGCAAAGAGCAGGGGCATCTCCAACCAGATCAGGTTGCTTAGAGCTCCATCCAACTTGGCCTTGAATGTTTCCAGGGTTGGGGCATCTACCCATTATTCTGGGTAACCTGTTCCAGTGTTCCACTACCCTCATTGTAAAACATTTCTTCCTTATGTCTAATCTAAATCTACCTCCTTCTAGATTAAAATATCTATAGCTTTACTAGATTTTGCAGTGTTATGTATTTTACTCTGTATACTGTAGAAGATGCTTTCATGACAAGTGGCAATAGCATTTTCCAGCTTATGCTGTTTTTTACCCCAAGATAACAATAATTGAAATCTCAGAGATAAAATAATCAAGCAAAATTATTTTCATTGTATTACTGTCAAATGGGCTGTTTTATTTTGTTTTGCTCCTAGGGGGGAAAGATTCCTATCCGATGGACATCACCAGAAGCCATTGCATATCGGAAGTTCACATCAGCCAGTGACGCATGGAGCTATGGGATTGTTCTCTGGGAGGTGATGTCTTATGGAGAAAGACCATACTGGGAGATGTCCAACCAGGATGTAAGTATATCATTATCTGAGTTATGTTCTTAAATAAAGGATCAGGCTGTGAAAGGAAGTGAAGCATAATGAAACCAGGTGGCTCTGAGTTTTTGACGTTGACATTGAATAAGATGTAGAAATTAAAATCTCCAAATCTTCCTGGTGAAGTAACAGTTCTAAAGAACTTAACAAAAAGCCAACATCTTTATAGCAGGGTGTTTTGGACCTCTGAAGGAACATATTAGAGAATTTTATCACACTGGTGGTTTTTTTTGTAAGATGATTCAAACAATTCCACTACAATGAGGTCATTGCTTTTTACATTCCTTAGCTTGTTGTTAGAAAACCCTGCTAAATATCGGTTGATCCCCTTTGGTTCCACTTGTGTAATATTCTGTAGAAGTTTTCTGTAAATGTCAAATACAGAATAAATTACTCTTGGAGCTTGTGAAAAAGAGAAGCAAAGTGTTTCTACTAAGAGTTTAATGAAGCCAAAATACTTCTGGAAGTAATCAACGGATAAAATAGAGAAGTAGAGTGATTTGATTAGAAGATTTCCAGTGCAGGCTTCTTTGCAAACATTAGTAAACTATCCAACCCTGCAATCCAAATGATTAATGGATCTCTCCCAGGATTTTTGTAAGAAGCACAACATTTCCCCAAATAAGATTTTTGTTGTATCTAGTTTGGTTTGTTTTTCTGTTGTCTTATTGATCCTAGATTTATTCCACAGGAGTTACTTATAAACCAAATTTTCTGAAGTACAGTCACTAACACAAATAGATTTTTCCAAAGGATTGATATGTATCATTACTAGTACTAAATTTTAAAAAGTTGATATCATAGTTGTATTCAGACGTTCTCTGTATTACTTTATGTTAAACAATGAAAAAGTGATGAAAACTTCCTTTCAAATGAGTACCTCTGGAACCCAAGTCTCTGTAGAAAACAATGTATCTCTTTTAACTTGTCACGAACGGTTTTTCTATTTTTTTGTGGAGATTAATAAATCACATGTTACCTAGGCTGATATACTAGTGGAATGCCTTTAGTAATACCACATTAAAATAAAAAACAGAGGAATTGACTCATTTACATACCTCTGCTTCATGGCTGCTTAAACCATGAACTGTTTTCCTATCCCTGTTCTGACTCAGAATAGTTTTTCCTGCTTTTGAATTAACTGATCCAGATAAAAAGGAAATATTAAGAGAATATGGCTTTATCATTTTCTACTTAGAATACATTGGGTTTTTATTCATGGTGCAATTGATACTGTAGGACTGATCAAGAGGTGTCACACCCTAGTGAAAAGGTTGTATTAAAAAGCTTCATAACAGTGTAAATTCTGGGGTATTTTTTTTTGTCAATCTAGACGAATGATAGACAATCTAGACTAATTCTGTCAGTCTAGACAAATGTTAAAAGAATTGAGCCTGCACTGCCTAGTAGGAAGTGTACAGTTATCCTCATGGTATGTTTTAAAAATATTTCCTGGCCCTGTGAGATTATCCACAAGACTTTCCATCTATCAGTTCAAGATGTCCCATGAGAAGGTATGTTGGTTTTCTGCCAAGGCTGGTGTCCACTGGAGAGTGTGAAAAGCATGTGTTGCTAAGGGTGATCAGACAAGAGATATTCAAGACTTTTTGAAGTCTGGCGTAGTTACGCAAGCACCTTACTAGCTGTAGCTTTTATTTATGGATTTAGTTCAAGATAGCGTGAGTTTTGGAGATCCTTTCTAGACTCTTCACCTTCCTCAAAGTCACATGCAGTATCTTAACTCCCCTTTCTGTATGCCTAATTTACTGCCTGGTTTACTTTGCAGATAAACCAGAGGCATTGCACGACAAGACAATTAGTGAATAAACACATTTGTTTAAACACAGAATGTCCATGTTAATGTGGTTCACAGAACTGATAAAAACAAGTTGATTTAAGTGCCTTTAAGTTTGCAAAAACTTTTATCCTTGTACAGGTGATTAAAGCTGTTGATGAAGGGTACCGCTTGCCACCTCCTATGGACTGCCCAGCTGCCTTGTATCAGCTGATGCTGGACTGTTGGCAGAAAGACAGAAACAACAGACCCAAGTTTGAGCAGATTGTCAGCATCCTGGATAAACTGATCCGTAATCCCAGCAGTCTGAAAATAATCACCAATGCAGCGGCAAGGTGACATATTAGATCTTACATTGCACATAAATAAATGTCTTTGATTCTTCATCTTCTATAATTAAAATTTGTTTTCTTTGTTCACTCACTTCTTGAACTTTTAACTGTAGCTGTTTGATCTTCAAGGCTAGAGACAGCTTCCTGACTATCCCTTTGAGAGAAAGATTTAATATTATTATTTTTTTATTATTGCTGTTATTAATGATTTGCTATTTTTCAAACTGTGAAAAGCTGTTATGCTAGGGTTATGAAACCCATTGTAAGATTGAGCAGAGGTTTGGGAGAAAACCACAGATGGCAGATTTGGCCATCATGTGATCTTCCTTTTCCTTCTGACCTTATGTAGTGTTTTAAGTGCTTAAGTCTTTCATAGGTTACATCTAGCCATGTTCCTAAGTATCTTTCTGAATTGGGTCCAAACACATGTCCTACACTCTTATGCTCTACTCTGGCAAGTCACCTTAACTTTAATCATATGATTAATCATTTTGCTTTTAGTAGAACTCACAAACTTAAAAACGCTCTTACGCTCCCTATTAGATCAATGCCTTAACTAGGAATTAATTTCCAGCTTGAGCAATATTTCTAATTGCATTAAAAACTTTCATTTACCATCCTGGTTATTCAACACACTCTGGAACATCACTGTGATGAGATAAGAATTATCTCATTGGGAGAGAGTAAGTGAAGAGTGTGTTGACACCTGAGGACATAACGAGGATGTTATGAAATAAGAGCTTTGGTTAAGTAGGGTTTAAGTGAATTGGTTTATATAATGCACAAAATGTCATACTCTTACTGAAGTTACATGAAAAGATGTAAAATTGCTTTTAGCATTAATGCTAGTGCAAAATCCTCTGTCCTTAAAGCAGACAGGGAGAAATGTACTCTGCTGCTTCAGACCCAAGTCCTGGAAAGTGTTTCAGTAGGCAAGAGACCAGTCTGACATGCGGCAAGCTTCAAAAAGGAACATAGCAAAATATTCTTCTCAGACCTTTACTTGTAAGGTATCACTCTTCTTGCCGTGGCAATTGAATGGGAAGGCTCAGAAGGGAAATGGAGCTAAGACAAGCAGGAAGAACTGCATCGATACTGCAGCGTGCTGCACGGGTGACATGGACCTTGCCTCTTTTTTCCTGGCCCCTGGCATTGGGTTGCATCCTGAGCTAGAGGCTGGCCATCCTGATAACCTCCTACTGCTGCTCCAGAAACATGAAAAAGAAAGCAGAGATGAGAGGAGGAAGGCAGCCATATTAATGTAGCCATATTTTTAAAAAATATATAATTAGAGAAGACTGCTTGCACAGTAGTTATGTTTCAATAGTGTAATTGGTGAGCATTTTACACATAGTATACCAACATGCTTACCAAAGCAGTTTTTTCTGTTACGTGCCAGGTAACAGAAAACAAAAAAAAACCCCACCCTTCAGATTGTTGGAAAAAAAGTCCAAACAGTGCAAAAACTATCTTCTCTGTCAAGCATATTTCTTCTAAACATCTTGCACCCCTATTTGGCAAATGATTGGTGCAAATAATTGTTTTGCAGGGATATACTGCAGCAATCTGCTGAATAGGGGAGCTGGGAATCATGCCTGTCATGTTTTGGTTTGGGGATTTGACTGCAGGAACCAGTGCTGCATATTTTGTGTTCCAAACAGAAGCAAAATATTCCCTGTTTACTGTCCTTCCAGTTAGGCAGTTGAACCACAGCACAGCTGAAAACAGTGTTGAACTACAATTTCAAGTTACCTGTTCATAGCCAGTCAAAGCTGATGTCCTCTAATGGAGGTCAAATTCAGTCCGAGTTCTGCGTGCACGTGCTGGGTTCTGCACAGACGCCCCACAGTGCCGTGGTGGTCCCGCTCTCCCGCCTCTCTCTCTGGCTCTCTTTGTCCCTGTTTCATTATGTGCTTTACTGGTGTGGGCAGCAGAAGCTGCACGTCCGTACCCCAATGCCGTGCTCTCCGCTCGTGGCACAACACAGGGAAGGAAGGAGGCTGCTAACATGGCAGAGGACTTCTCACAGCTGCTTTAGGTGAGCTCTCAGTAAAATGCTCCTCAGGGCAAGCTCCTGCTTTGAATTTGATATGGTGCACGTTTCTGAGGAGGGGAATGCCAAAGGTGATTTTTATTCCCTCTTCCCAGTTACCTTCCTGCTGCTATGTCCTTGCACCCCTTGCATTTTCAAGCAGTGCAGTATCGCTCCCTCTCTGCAGCTCCTCACTCCCCAGTGACAGAAGTGGGGCTGTGGGGTCCAGGTGGTGGGTACACCGGCATGGGTGAGCCCAAGCCCTTCCGCTCTGGGAAAGCATTTGTTGCAGTTCAGGGAATGTGTGGGCCATGATCTCTCCATTTCACTCCCCACCGTCAGTGTCTACAAACAAACCCAGGCTACCCTTAAACTTGAGTACAACCAAGAATTAGGTGTGACAACTTGAGGGGTGCTGGGCAGTCCTATGCAGCTTTGGAAATCCGTGATCACTCCCGTGTAACCATTGCCAAAATTGGCTAATCTCAAACCTCAGACCTGTCTGAAAAGCTGCAGCCAGCTCCACACCCCCTTTGTGTCCTGCAGAGAGGCATGTCTGGCAGGTAACGTGTGCTCCTTCTGCAGCTGGAGCTGGTGGTGCTGCTGGCCAGGGACTGAGCGCTGGAAGTCCTTCCAGCATCACCTTCTGATGGACTGAGAGAGAAAAATGAGAAGCCAGACTTAAAGTCAGTTTGGGTCTTGCTGCAGCCTTGCGTGCAGAAAGATGTAACTGATACCAAAGGGCGGTGAGTCAGGGCAGCTCTTCGAGGAGACCCACAGCCAGAGCCCTGCCGATATCCTCGTGCTGTCAGCAGCGGGGAGGGACAGGCATCGCCACAGAGGTAGAGCGCTCTGCGACTGAACCCCGAGGGCCTGGGGGGTTGCATCGGTTCAAATGACTGCTCTCAGTTGTTATTTGAAGCTGTAGTACTCCCGCAGCACCTCTCACCATACCCGTAGTAAGCAATTAATCTAAATTTTAGAGGTCCCAGCTCTCTTTTACCCATGTCTATGTGCTACTGAAAGAATGCTAAAGCTTTATGCCCACCACATGCTCGTAGGTGTTCCGAATGTACTTGGTCAGGAAAAATGTTTAACCTGACGGTGTCTGTTGCAGATGCAAAGCCTGTCTCTTCTTGCAGATTTTAGAGCTGGTGTTTGTTTAAAATAGTCACAGCCCTGTTGTATCCTATTTAAAAGCAGATTGCCGGAGGTGCACAGGATATCCCTGTCCTCTGGTACGTTACTGTTAACTGACTTTGACTGAAGGATGTGCTTGACTGTACGTCTGATTCCAAGCCATAGCCCAGGCACATTTTACACTAATAGCTCATAGGAATACAGGAGAGGAGTCAAAGCCTTCAACTCTGTATTTCCTTTTCAGCTTTCTATCCCTTCTGACCACTCCATGGCATCTAATAATTTCTGATACCCGGGGGGATCTTTTTATCCTTATTGACCGTCTCATCGCAGACCATTCTATGTGCTTGTGAACCTTAGGTTGACAAAAGGCTTTTGTAAACTCCGCACAGCAAATGGTTCATAGTACCTTTCCTGGTGTTGTGTTTCATCTCAAGTTCACATGAAAATTCCTTTCCTATTCCCTGTAAAGTACAGAGTAGGGCTGATTTCTTTCTTACCTGTCAAAATTCACTTTTTAATCAAGTGGCCACCTTAAGCTCTCGCTAACAAGACCTGCACTGGTTATGGACACATGGGTGTTTTGTGTCCTTTCGGCTGCCTGGCGTTATCCTGGCTCTGTAGCGGGCTGTAGTAACAGAACTCAGTACACAAAAAGCCATACAAGTCATGCAGTTTGCTAAAGCACAACCTCATGATATTTTTGTTTGATTTATGTCTTGCTGTTCTTTCCTGTTTTCTGAGCACGATGTTCATTTTTATAAGAGTCCTTGGGTTGTTTGGATATCTTTAGGGTGGAAGTGAGTTCATAGTTCTTCCAGTTTTGATCAGGTTCATTATTTTTCTTCTTCAGCTTATTATTTTTCAGTCCGCTGTGTATTACTTCACATTTGTGAACATTTCATGCAGATACAAAGCAGATGGAAAATTTTCTAAACTTGAGTAGGAGAGACAGAATCACTTCACCCACCTGCTAACCAGTTGGTGAGGCTGTGGTTTGAAAGGGCTTATTAGTTGTTGTTTAATTTGTGTGGGGAAAAAAAATGGAGCCCAAGAGTCACGCAGCTGGAAATACTTTATGTACACTACAAATCTTAAATGGGCTCATAACACTTCATTTTCTTTATCTGTTTCTTCTTTTTTTTCCACTTATTTATATTTCTGGGGTTTTTTTCTTATTTAAATTTCTGATTCTGTTTTTATATATCTATTTATATGATCACTCTCCAAAGTTACAATGTATATTATCATTTTATGTATATGAATCTTACTCTTCCATAGCCATTTGAAACAATATATTTAAAACATAGTGTAAAATTAGAAATATATTTAAAGGGTTTCTCTGTCTCAAAGTGAATTTAGCTGTTGGAGGATAGTGTGATAATGAGATATGTGTTGTGATACGGGATTCAGGCAACCCAAATATTATGGCAGCTTTCTTATAGTTGCTCTGTGTGTTCACATCAGTGATGTAGGTGTGACTGAAGGCACTTAGTCTTCAAGAACCTGTTATGAAGCAGGAATAGACGATTTAATCCACAGCCTCTGCAAAAAAAAAAAAAAAAAAGGATTTGAAAAAAAAATTTGAAATGTTTCTAATTCCAACACATCATTTTTAGAAATTCTGAATTTCTGCCAAGTCTGTGATTGATTTAAAAATTGAGAAGGAATCCACACAAAAAAACCAGCCTGCTTCTGTATTTGCTTTTGTCTGTATATAACCTTTTGGTAAAGTGAAAGTCACTGGCAAGTGTTGCTGCTGTTGTTTCTGTATACTGCAAGCACTTATTTAGGAGAGGAGGAAAGAAATTATATTGTGAACAAGGGAAGAAAGTCACCTGAGAATTCAGGATGTTTCTTCATTAAGTGGTCTGTAATAATTTTTTGGTGTTTCTAGTTGTATTAATAGCTATATCGAAGTGCAAGAGTTGCAAGAGTTTGTCTGAAAGCAAAAAATAAACAGCTGATAGTCCTCCTTGTAAAAAAGACCATTATTTTATGAGTTGCTCAGAGTTAACAGCTGACAATTTTGTTAGTTTCTTTGGGTCTTCACAGAAAATGCTACTTGTTTTGCATTGCAAATGGAGAGAAGGATCTCAAAGGAAAGAGATTTTAATGAGACATTTGTGATTCACTATCTTTATTCTCAGTTCATATCTAGCCCAAGCATCTAACATGGAAAGTCATTATCACATCTTACTGCTTAGAGGGAGTTATGTAAAATTATCTGGTGATTTTTGTCCACTTATTAGTGTAGCTTGAAGCACATTTGCGAAACAGTTTTCAATTTGGAAATGCAGCTATCAAATATTTTGCAAAATCAGTTGGTCCTTATTTTATTTTGGAAAATGCCATTTCAAGGGCACCTGTATTATTGAGACTTTTTAAATGACTGTTTAGTTTAGCTAACTTTTCTGTCTCTCTGAAAATTTAAATTACTTTCCTCACGGGAGGATTAATTAGCAAGTTTGCCCCGAATCTTTGAAGATGAAGGTGTTACTTACAGGCTAACCAGTAATCATTAATAGCATTCAGCATCTGTTTCTTCTGGCATGGAACTACCTTTGGTATGAAATTTAGTATGAAATACATGGGAAGGACAGAGCATGTTCAACAAAGGCATCAGTAAAGTGATTTGATTTCATAAACAGAGGCAGGATGCAAGGCTGGCTCTCTTGCACTTTGTAGGCTCCTCTTTCTGGTCTCCAAGCGCTGCTTGTAGCGTCAGGCAGCCAGACTGCTTTCCAGTCAGTCCTTGGGTTTGAGATACACAAAATGTAAAATGTCTGAATAGACATACAAGTGAAAAGCTGATTCAAAATAGAAAAACCAAACCAGATTTTTAAAGAAGTAATGTTGCTTACCAAAAGAAAAAGAGATTTAAAATTATATTTATCTTAATTTTAAAATGAGGACCGTTGTGCATGGTAACTGTGCATCTTTTCTGTGCATGGAACTTAAATAAAATTTAACCCCAAATTTCTGTTTTCCAGAGTGAGATGCCTCATCAAGCTCAGTCAAGTTCTCGATTTACAAACATGAATATGCAGCTAGAACGTATTCTTTGTGTTTATGAATGACAATTAAGATACATGGGTAAAACTTCCTGAAATTTTATTGAAGGCTCTGGAACTGAAAATTACAAAATGTGTAGTAGCCTTCCTGGAACTCCACTTAGAAGCCTGAGACTGTATATCAAAGAGTATTCTATATTAATTTCCAACTTCTAATTCTGCTATCAGGAAGCAGCATGCCTGACTACGGGAATTAAAAAAAAAACAAAAACAAAAAACAACAAAAAAACCCCCCAAACTATTTAATCTGTAAACAGTTATGTGATTTTTTTTTTTTTTAATTACCAACTTTTTGTAACTGAATTGAAAAAAAAATACCAACAAAAAATGCATTCTTTCTGGATTGTACTGCAGCACTGGAGGTAGATGTGATTTCAGATCTCTTTTATGTGTTAGAAGTTGTTCTTTTAAATATGAGTTCTGTTGGTATTGTTATATGTAAGGCTAGAAAAACAAGAAAGCTACTTATTTTCAGAGAAAGCATAATTTAAATTCTTTAAATATAGTCCAGGAGTCCGGGTCAGTTATTCTTTCTAACGAAAATACAAAAGTGTTTGAAAATGTGTGTGAATATTTCCTCATACGTTTTTTCATGTGTTAACAAGTTGTTGACAACCCTATCCTGATTTTCTTGACTTCAGTGTGTTTTGGAATTATTCACTGGAGTAATTTCCTCGAGCAGATTTTGGCCTACCTGTTACTTGTGAGTCATTGATTGCCGGTATTCGCTGCTGAACGTGTGCGTTGTTGGCTGTCATTGTGGCACTCTTCATCAAGCATAATATTTGCTCTCGAACGTACAGAGGCATCATTTGCAATTCAAAATTGGAAGTTTGCTTCTCTCAAAGTTTGTTTCCACTTAAAATCTGATTATTCGGTGGAAAGTCTCTAGTATGCTAGCTTGGTAGGATATTTGGCAAAATTAAACTCAGTAGGAGCAACGAACAGGTCAAATAAAAAATTCAGGCTGCTCCATTATGCAGCATAACTCAAGCCCTGTTTTTACAGTAATATATGCAACAAAATGACTATTTGTGTTGGCTGAACATTTTGCTGAAAAGTTCCTTTTTTTTGCCATTCAGGTCAGAATGTTTCAGATGCTTGACATATATTCCTGACCTGCTGTAATATCGCTTGTTTGCTTCTCCTTGGCAGAAACTTTCAGGCTGAAGCATTGAAGGAGAGAGCTTCCCGTTTTATTTCGAGTGTTTCAGAGAGGACTTATGCTTTGTGGTTGTCCAGACATTAACAACAGGGTCCAGGTTTGGCCAAACACTGCGTAATGCAAGCCTACGTGTGAATTTTTAGCCCCAGCAACAATATAATCCTTGTCCTAAAATGGACTGCTCGCTCTGAAAGAATTCAAGTAATGTAAGCCTACAACCCCAGTCCTCTATCTGAAGTCTGGGAATTTGTGGAGTGGGGAAGAACGTAATTACAAATCACACAGAAAAATAAAAGATTACAGTAAACGATACTGCTTGGTGTCTAATCATAGTTTGAGTGGCATGGGGAATCCAGGAATTGGACTGAGGAGATTTTTAAGGACTTCAGTTCGTTTGCATGCTAGAAACAGAAAAGCCGTATTTTCACCTGACTTTTTCCAGCAGCCGTTAATACTGTGCCTGAGGCAGACACGAATCAACCATTGTTCCTCCAAAGTTAAAAGTTGCTGGGTCTCACTCTTAACAGAGACAGTAAAATGTCTGTTTGCACTTTCGCACCTCTGATTTGACTCTGCTGGTGAAACTCCAACAAGAATTCACAGCAGACCGAGTCGGGTACTGCATAATTTAAGGAGTAATGCAGCCAGAGCAGCGGATAGCCTGATTGTGAGTGTTTGCTGTGATTCCGAGGGATTTTGTTCTGCTGTTCTCAGCTCAATGTGCCGGGTTTACAACGTGAAACCCTCATCAGTGTTAATGGTAATTCTGTGCTGGAAATGCTGGAAAAAGAAACTGCATGGAGCTGTTGCCTGATGCCGCGAATGCTGTAGCGAAAGTCTGTAGAAATTCATAGTGCAGCCAAATGTGAGATACAAGGGCGAGTTGTACACAGCAAATGGTAGATGCAAAGAGCCAGAAAACCATTTTAAAAGCTCTCTGAGGTATTTTCCTCTCCTGCTTTTAAAGAGCCTGTAGACTGTCCTGACAATAATGACTGGTTGTCGTTAAGGGTCTGTCTCTGAGCCAGCTATGAATCCTGGGGAATGGCCGTGTGATGTTACTTCTGCCGCTTAAAAGCACAGCTTAAGCTGTAGTATGAGAAAAAGAAAACCATTTCAGCAACGTGCTAGTATTTTGTGCTTTCAGTGATTTTTTTTTTGGCGGAGTGGGGTGGGGGGGAAATAAAATGGGGAGTGTTGATACACCCAGGCATATGATATATTACCCCACCAGGATGCTGAAAAGATATAAACTCCTTGAAAATCAGGTTCTGAGGGGCAACTAAAGAAGTAAGGAAGACTGGAGGACTAACCTGTGGAGCAGTTGAAATTTTATTCAATCATTATCCTAGAGGGAGCTGTGGTAAGTTTTTTTCAAACAGGCAACACGGAGCTAGAAAATAAGAAGCCCAGAGTGACATTTAGAGAGCTGTATAATTTAGCAGCAGGCCATCAGCCTCATCTGCATTCTTTTCCCTGTTGTTTTTTTTTTTGTTTTTTTTTTTTGTTACCCCCCTTAATTTCTCCAGCTCTCTTTTGGCTGCAGTAGTCACAATCTGCTTATTCTGAGAGTGTGCAAATACAGGCTGGGTGGAGAATGTATTGAGAGCAGCCCTGAGGAGAAGGACTTGGGAGTGCTGGTGGATGAGAGGCTCAACATGAGCCAGCAACGTGCACTTGTGGCCCAGAAGGCCAACCGCATCCTGGGCTGCATCAAGAGGAGCGTGGCCAGCAGGTCAAGGGAGGTGATTCTGCCCCTCTACTCTGCCCTGGTGAGACCCCACCTGGAGTACTGCGTCCAGTTCTGGAGTCCCCAACATAAGAAGGACATGGACCAGTTGGAGAGGGTACCACAAGTCAGAAAATACAACTCTGTAGGTAGACACACATAGGAGGGCCACAAAGCTGATCAGAGGGCTGGAGCACCTTTCCTATGAGGACAGGCTGGGAGAGTTGGGGCTGTTCAGCCTGGAGAAGAGGAGGCTCCAGCGAGACCTTATAGCAGTCTTCCAGTACCTAAAGGGGGCCTGCAGAAAAGAAGGGGAGAAACTCTTCAGCAGGGCCTGCTGTGATAGGACAAGAGGTGGTGGTTTTAAAATAGAAGGAAGCAGATTTAGACTAGACATAAGGAAGACATTTTTTACAATGAAAGTAATGAAACACTGGGTAGTGGAACACTGGAACAGGTTGCCCAGAGAGATGGTAGATGCCATGTCCCTGGAAACATTCAAGGCCAAATTGGATGGGGCTCTGAGCAACCTGATCTGGTTGGAGATGTCCCTGCTCCTTGCAGGGGGGTTGGACTAGATGACCTTGAAAGGTCCCTTCTAACCCTAACCTTTCTATGATTCTATTGTATGAAGACCCTTGGGAAAAGAAAATGTGCCACTTTAAGAGGTGAATTGTGTTTTAGGGACTAAGTTACAAATTTTGCTAAGGGTACCTTAAAAATGGACATGAAGAAATGGAACTCAAAAGATTCTTATATTTAAGGTCCAGGGATAATCGAGTAAACGTAATGGCTCTCCTTCTCCTCAGCACGTCATTTATTTACTAGTCTCCTGTTGATACACATGTATATTTAAGATTCTGCTTGCTGTAGAAGGTAAAACTAAAATTTGCTTTCTATGCCACCTGTTGTTTTTTAATTTATTTTTTTCTTGAAATGTGAGATATCCTTCTTGTTAGATCTGAATTCCGTGCTTCAGGTTTCCATAATCATAAACCACATAGGCCTGGCTCCCTTCTAGGGAGCAATTTCACTTTATAAAATCTGCTTATAATTACGTAAAATTTGCCACAGGAAATTACTTTATGTTTTTTAAATGCTCTCCACTGCAAAAGAAACTGACTTGGAAGGGGAAGTACAGAGCTAAAAACTTAAGTTTGTTTGTGTTGTTTGGAGGAAGGGATGGAAAGAGAGAGGCTGCTGGAACATGAAGTCTGGGATCATGTGTGCACAACTCCTCTGTGTGTTTGGAATGGCACCCTTCACACAGATGCAGCAGGACATTCTCCTTTTATTTGTCTCAGTTCCTGGATTTTACAAGTTAATGCATCCCTTTCTCACCAGGCAGTGGCCGACCAGAGACGAGATTTCTATGGCGTATTGGAAAAGGTTCTAATGATGTTTTCTGTGATCTTTGTCATTACTATATTATGCAACAAAAATTCCCCTGTATTGTGACAAAAAGCCGTGCTAATGATAACAAAATATAGTTCTTCCTGCTACTGCGGATGACTCAAATGTTAATTCCAACTGTTAACGTAATGGGCACATCCAGAGAAAGCTTTCAACAACAGGGCATTTTGTGATTGGCATCTTGCTGTTAAATTTGTCTCTCTAACCTGAGTCTTGCTGGTTTTATTCAGGGCACCACATGTCGGTAAATACAACTCTGTAGATAGACACACAGCCAGGATAGAAAGTCTTTCCCTAACTGTTGAAAGATAACACAGTGGGGTATATCATAGTTGGTCAAAGCAACAAAATAGAGTTAAAGAAAAAAAATTAAAAAGAGAGGAGAGACGAAAAGAAAAGACACAGGGAAATGTTCTATTTCACTTCCCCTGAGCAAACATGTAATTTCCATGATTTCTTTTTAATGACTCTCTTCTGAAGCTAGTAGGTACTGATTTATGAAAAGCTGTAAAAGATCAGGTGGAACCCTGCAGGACGTCGTTTACAGCTGCATGGATTGCAACCCATCTAATTTGTCTAGTAAAGTGTGAGCTCATGGCACACATCACCCAGACCATAAATTTCGTGTTCAGACCTTCTGTCTAGGGGCTGGGTCAGGGGAAAAGAAACTGCCGACGTGTGCAGATGCTCTGAAAGCCCAGCTTTCCCTTGGTGAATGCAAGGAGACATCGCAGGCTCTTCACAGTGAGACAAATTCCTGCTCATTGATAAACTGTCCAGATGTCGTCTCTGAGGAGGAAAGTAACTAATTTTTGTTTAGGATCCTACAAGGAGAAAAATGATACTTTACAGTGCTGGTTATTCTGAGGTCACTTGCATTAAAATTAGGTCATATTTTTTGTCCTGATGATACTTTGATCCAAGTAATAAACATAAAAGCTCTTTTGGGCCACTCTTAATTCCTAATCCTAGAGACCTGTTCTATTTCAACTTGTTTATACTTTTTTTTTCATTAGTGATTCTTGAGTCAGGCCTTGTTTCATTAGATTTAAGTTGAAAAGACATACTAAGCTAGAATAAAAAAATCTCCCTGCTTTATCACTAAGAACACTTCATAAATACTCTTAATAAATGTCTTGGGATTCCAGATGCTGTACTCCAAAAACTATAAATAAAAAGCATTGGCTTTTCATGGGACAAACAGTAGTCAGGGAGATGCAGGCTGTACAGCTACTGAATAAAAATATTTTGGGCCTGATTATCTAACCAGAGCCTTGAACTGGAGGATGTTTAAAGCTGCATGTCACGTAGGTGCCTAAGATCTGTTTTTAGTATGAGAACAGTAACCTGAAGTGTGCTGCATCTCCTGTCCCCAGCTCAGTCTTTCTGTTGGTGTGGACATGCTGTGCTTTCCCTTTTTTACCGTTTTGGAGGAAGAGCGGGTTTCTGGTGTCTTCTGTTTCTTTCCTTTCCATCTCTGGCTGTTCCCAGGGCGTGAGATCCATAGTTGGTGTCAGTGATCATGGTCATTTGCAGCAGCTCCTTGTCCTGGCTGGACTCTGGAGGGAAGGCAGTCAGGTGAAAGGTGCCTGATCAGGAGCATTGCTGCTGTGAGACTGGGTGAAAATTGATGGTGATGTGTTGTGTCCATTTGTGGTTTTGAAGTTATGATTTTCAAGCATCTAATGAGCTCTTTAATTATGTCCTGCAATCCCAGAAAGGAAGAAGATACTAAAATAATTTTATGAGCTTGAAAAAAATAATCTGATTGATAAGAGTTGATGAAATATCAGAAGTAAAAGGTGCTGTTTAATATCTAGAAAATACCAAGAGTTATTGTTTAGCAAAGCTATATTGTTCTTTTCTTCAAAGGTAAAAGTCTTGGTATAACTGATATATCTCCTAATTCCAGTGCAAGTCAGATGTCCTGCAAGGGTCCTGCAGCAGTGCTGCTGCTCTTGACGAAACTTAGTAGACTTGTGTTGGGATTGAGAAGTTTTGTTTGGATTTTCTAGGCTGCTTATTCACCGGTACTGAGACACGTTGTTCTATTTGATGCCTTTACAATCTCCCCCTCTATGTTTTTTCCAGCGCTTAAAGATGGCTTGGGTTTGGGGTGAAGAGGGTGTTTTAAAATCCAGATCAGTTCTCCAGTATCAGTAACTGTCACCTACCCAATTCACTGCATAATCACTGCCTTTAAATTATGGTGTTAGTTTAACCACCTCTCATTTTCACTTCTTTCCAGTGACAAAAGTCACTTCAGATGGATTCAGCTGTAGTAGTCAGACTCCTCTGCATGCTAAAACAGGAAAATAGAAACAGAAAATAGATATAGAAAATAGGCTGTAAAATTGCAGTGCTAACTGCTTTGCACATCCTCTAGTTCAGTCTCCTGTGCTCACGAGTAGCACTGTCCTAGTAGCACAGCTAAGCACATGCGTAGCTTTAAGGCTGAGACAGGCACTCGTAAGGGACTTTACTTGACATGGAACACATACGTTTCTGAATGGGGGCTAAAAAGCTGTCCAGTATGGACGTATGTTTGTCAGTGGAGGGAAAAAATGCAGAAATAGAGCTGATGTCTCTAATAACATCTGACTAGTCGAGGAAGGCATTATTGTACTAATTGGCACTGAGAGAAAAAGGTAACTAGAATTTGTAAGATGTCTTGTCAGTAGAAAGAAGTTACTGATCTCATTGCTATGCAGGGGCTTCTCACACTTCTTAGTTAAAAATACAAGTCAGTGAGGAGGAACAGCTGAGAACAGGTTCACCTCTCAGAGAGCCAGGTGTCTCCCCCAAGCTGTTTGCCTGGAAGACGTGCTTCAGAGAGGACAAACCCCCTGCCTGGAAGTGCATGTATCTCTCCGTGGACTGCAGCGACAATTCAGAAAACTAGCTGGGCCATTTGTGGTATTTTTAGATGGCTAAAATTAGGTGTAGTAGAGCCTGACTCCACTGACTTCACGGGAAAGGGCTGGCATTTATTTTTAGTCTTGCTGCTTTCAAATAAGAAGTTCCAGTATGCTCACAATTCCATGAAAACAAGGGTATTCATACCAGACAGAACTGAATCTCTGGATCAATATGGGAGCAGCCATTTTTGCCCTTTGCAATATGCAGAGTGCAGGGTCAGCTGCAATATATTCCTTCTTGCTAAAAAAAATTATACATTTAATCGTTATTTTGAGAAGGATTTTTTTTTTATCAATGGCTTATAGGTAGACTTATGCAGATGGAAAAAAAAAAGGTTTAAATGGGAAAAGTAGCATGGACATAAGTTTTGTTTGATTCCTTGTGTTGATTTTGTTTGTTTCTTACTGGTTTCTTTATTGTTTTCTAAGCAGAGAACTTGAATGCAAATCATGCCAGGTCAGCATCCTTCATGAGCACCAAATTAATTTCAAAGACAGGAGATGATTCAGTTCTCACTTCTGAATTATTTGTATGATATGCTTATGGAAGTTTCAGTCGTAGAGTGAGCATCAATTTTAAACTGAAGATGGCAATTGCATTTTACATTTGGCTAAGTGTTTTTAGTAACAGATTTCCTCATTTCTGTCTCTGTGCACTGCAGAATGCAAGTCTTGTGCAGTTACATTTTTCTCACAAATTCAATAACATTTGATTTTTAGACTTGATGCAATTTTTTTTTAAAGCCGCTACTGTCTTATTATTTGTGCTTCTAACTCAGTAGCAGCATTCAGGATTTGTCAGTGGGCTGCAATACTCTGAACACTTGATAGGCATAAAATCTACCAACACCCTGAACTTGGAGTCTAAAGTGTGTCGTTTGTCTGGTGTTTGGGACCAGGTGAATCACAAAAATATAATCTAAATTAGGCTTGTCCTTGCTAATGCTTCACACATTGAATTGTGAGGTGACAATACACTTCATGAGTTGGCAATGCTTCATTGTTTAAATGTGGGCGTGAGAAGCTGGTGCTCTTAAGCAAGATGATTACACAGCGCTGGTCAGAGCTGCCAGCATGAGTACATGTGGTGGCCTCAGCAGCAGATAACTTCCACAGATGAACAGAAAAGCCATGTCTAGCCTGGAAGCTCCTGCCAATGCCAGTGTTAAGTTTAGACACCATATAAATCCATACGTATTCCTGCTCCCTAACTTTCATCACCCTTTTTTGTTTCAGACCATCAAATCTTCTCCTAGACCAAAGTAACATTGACATTTCAGCCTTCCGCACGACAGGTGATTGGCTCAATGGTTTTCGAACAGGACAGTGCAAAGACATTTTCACAGGCGTGGAGTACAGTTCCTGCGATACAATAGCCAAGATTTCTACAGAGTAAGTTTGAATTTATTACAGCTCTTTATCATTGGTTGTGGGTGGAGGTACAAGTTTAAACATAAGCATAAGAGTTTTTATGTGGCATTTCCAGGTTTTAGCTAAAATAATCTTACATTTAAAGAGATAAGTACTTGCAATACACACACAGGAAACCTAGATGCTTTGTGAAGGCCACGATGTGACTGTGTGAAGGCCACGATCCCATAGCTTTTTCTCACTGATGCCAAGGAAATCCCAGTTTCTTCTGGTGTACTAGCACTGTGCATCATCTGGTACACCAGCATCAGTTCTTTCTTTCTTTCAGTTTAGGAGTTTGTGTGTTGATTCTTTACATTTTACCTTTTACATGGAGGTTTCCCCACATCTGGCACGTGTGCCAATCTTTTCCTTTCTTGCCCATCCCAGATTCCATCAAAGCAGGTGAGACAGAGCAAGCATTTTGTAGCTCCTTTCCTCATACATTATATTAATTTTTCAGGGATGAGCTCCCTCCTGCCTCTAGTTTTGACATTTAAACAGCTAAACTTTTAAGTTTACAATTTGCAAGTTTATTACATTTAAATGCAGTCTGTCTTTGTTCTTGTGATAAGGAAGAGTTAGGGTAATGTTCTCTCTGCACCTGAAAAGGCATCAAGTACAGTTAGGAACTTACTCTCAATGGAAAACTCAGCTCCCTTTTGGGCTAGCTGGATACACGACAAGTTATGAAGAAGTAAGCAGCAGCTGCGGTACAATTAAACACATCAGTGCTGTTAATTACAGTATTATTGCAACTATAAAAAGTCTACTAATGGCTTTTTGTAGGAATTACCCCTGGGGACAGTGCAGAAATCCTCTAGGAATGCCCATTTTCCTGTGAGCCTGTGTTAGCCCTTCAGAAGTGTTAAACCACTTCTGTGTGACACAAGGAACAAAGAAACTGGAAGGCCTGCAGAAACAAGAGGTGAAAAACAGAGTAGATGCTGGAAGCTTGGCCATGTAGCTGCGAATCTCAGTGCTGATACCAGAGTCAAGAAAACAATTCATAGGGCTCAGCACTTAATAGCGAGATGTCAGGGCTGCTCAGGAAAAGCAGCCTGATAGGAGGACGCAGTACAGAGGCTCAAGATCGCAGCTGGCCCAGAAGTGAACCCCTTGCCCCTAAGTCCCAGTGGGTGAGAGTGGAGAACTCTGTTTCATTGACTTTCCTTGCAGGTAAGCAAACACAACAAGGCTGTATGAGTTTCTACTCTTTTGGGCAGACTCCTGTTTTCATACAATGGCTCTCAGTATTTTTCATACCAGGGTTTGCGTTTCAGCAGTATTGCCATTCTTAGAGGCTCTTCCAGTGCAGCAATATAAGACAAGCGAGTTTATTGCTGTTTGCTCACATCAGCCCTAAGAAACACAGAGACAGTGTGCTCACTCAGCTGGTGCATCTTCTCTTTTTTTCCAGTGACATGAAGAAAGTCGGCGTTACAGTTGTGGGCCCTCAAAAGAAGATTGTTAGCAGTATGAAAGCTCTAGAAACTCATACAAAGAACAGCCCTGTTCCTGTGTAAGGTACCAAAATGATGTTGCTCAGGAGAGTCAAAAAGAGAAAAGTTGCGTCACAGGGCAAAAGTGATGGCTGATAAATGACAGAATTTAAAGGAGTTCTTTGCAACAGTTTTGGAAACGTAATGGTTGAAATTTCAAACCCACTAAGACACTCAAATATTGAGTATAAATGCCTTAAAAATAGGAGTGAACTTGTTTTCTATCTGTTAATCCTAAAGGGTGGGTGCTCTTGACTGACTGTTAATGCAGATAGTAAATTTCAAAAGAAAAAAAAATATGTAGAAAATCCTTCCAAGTAAAAACCAGTGATACTAAAACCTAGAGCCATTTGAATATTAAGTGACTGAATAACATGAAAAACCCATGGACGTAAAAGCTCTGTATTTGATCTATACAGCAACAAGAAGAAAGAAAGACTTGCAGTATTTTTATACAGAAGAGATCTGTAACAGGTATTTTATTTCTTTAAAAGCAAGGAAAATAGAGGACTATACCTCACTACCTGTCTGGCCATATTTACTATAATGTCATTGTAACATGCTATTTCAACTTCAGAAAGGAACAGAGAAATAAAGTTTGTAGAGACTTTGAGTTAGTTGACAAAAGCTTTTTGCTATTATGTTAGCTTCCCTAATTGTGTTCATTTAAATGGAAACAAGTCTTAATTTTTAAAGGACTTATTTATTTCCTTTGTTTTTCTTTTTCATTATTTTTTATATTTATGCTTAAATACCTTAACCTGGCTGTATTATTGCCAAGTGCCAAATGTTATCAAAACTTCATTGGTTCAACCTGAGAAATTGTCTGAGGGTTAATTGCTAGTTTATTTTATACTGGTAACATCATATATGAGATACTGAAGGAGAGAAAGATGGTCTTTTTTCCAGCTCTGACACTAAACAAAGCATCTGGACTTGTTGAGATTCCTTCCACTTGCTCTGAGTGGTATTTTAACCCTAGCTTGAGTTCTGGCAGAGTTGTGATCTATCTCTAGATCAAGTATCTGGCCTGGTCGGGGACGTACATCTCATTTACTTCCCAAAGGCCCACTTCCCTGTCAAAATAGGGACCTCTGTTCTCAGGTGGTGTTCAAGTGGGAGATTTGCCCAGCAGACATTAAAAAGAGTCAGGATTGCGTCCTGCATGAACGGAGGGTGCTTTTTGAGTTCTCTGGGGAGTGGTCCGCTTCTGGCTTCCATCTGGCAGGCTCTGCTCCCAATGCTGGGGACTGGGAGGTGTTACTACCATGTGGGCAGCCACTGGTGGTTACACTGAGATGGTGACTTGCAGCCAAGGATAAGTGAATAGTTTCAAAGGATGACTTAAACTTGTGAAATGGGACTTTGGTATGTAATTTTCCCCAGCTAGAAGACCTCTGTCCAGGCACTGCCACCCTGCAAGAGCCTTGCTTTTTGGCACAGGTTCCTTAGGCATCTGTTCCTTGAAAGAAAGCAGAAAGGAGCCTATCTTTAGGAGAAGATTCACATTTCCTGAGGGAAAAAGGAGCCTGGAAGATGGGATTCGAGAGTCCTCCTCCATCTTCAGCATCTTCCCAATAGTGAGTTCTTAAGCTGTTGCTCCAGAGCTCATTGGTCCTGGTTCTGAGCAGACACGACTCTTTGCTCTGAAAGTGAGTGGTTTAAGTCACAATGTGAGGCACTTCATCTAGCACACATTCACTGTGCTACCTACAGACGAGCCTCTTAACGCTCTAGATGTGATGCCAGGCACGCAGACATCAGGCTTTGGGCACTAGTGGAAACCACTCTGATTCCCAACATGCCATGTTGGAATCTAAACCTAATTCTCATGAATAACAGTGAGTCCCTGAAAGTCCAAGACTGTGTGAGAGGCAGATGAGTATATGGCACGCCGCGTTTCACTGTGCATACAAAAGCAGGTAACTGGTGGTGCTTTCATTGTTGTGTCAGTTTGGGTTTTGAAGCTCCTTGTAGCATAGGGCACATAAGTAAGGGAAGAATCAGTTCCTAGGATTTGTGTGACTCAGTCAGCTTTTAAATTGTTCTTTGTGGGTCCAAGACTTATCAAATGTAGAGATGCAGTGTTTATCACACATTTCTAAATAGGAGCAGAACTAGAGACTTTTTACTGAGTGCTGGCAGTGAGCATGCTTTAAAGGACTGGATTCTAAACACACTCATAGGATAATAATTAGTAATATTTTTTTGAAAGAAGAATGAGTTTTAAAGTAAGTTGAAATAAGAAATTAAAAATGGAAGAAAATTAAAATAAAGTACTTAAGATGTAAAGAACACTTCTTATCTGCCGCAGTCTATTGTGAAATGCAGCATGCTGAATAGAAAAACTGTATTTTCCATTGCATAGTTTATTCAGAATCATTCTTTTCTTCAGTTTGAGATTACTCTAAATCAGACATTGTGAGTGAATTTAAGTCATCAGAATCCATTTGCAGACATTGTCTGTGTGGAGACAGCTTTTTATAACATATTCCTCGCGATGGTTCTCTTCAGCTTCATTCTGCTGGTGGAGAGTGGGGGCAAGGGGACTGGGGTGGGAGGAAGATATCTGTTAAATGCTTCTGAAAACACAGAACCAGTTCTTAGAGCTTTAGGGTATGACTGAAAACTTTGCACCGACCACCCTCCGTTTTCTCTTAGTATCATGCCATGTTTCTTGCTCACTGTTTGAGCATGCTCAGCATAAAATATTAAATCTCACTGATGCTTGGGATAAAACAAACTCAGTTTTGCTTTTCTTTGCTATTAGGAGTAGAGAGCATTAAAATGTGTTTGGTTTTCTCTCCCTGTCAAAAGTTGATTTGTACTGTAAGTGGCCTCTGTTGCAAGCATCCTATACTCCTTGTCCCCGTGTACATATGTATACATAGCAGTGTACAATTCTTCATTGTGGAGTAGAGCTACTAGAATTTGTGTGGCCATCTTCCTGTACAGGACTTGCATCAGTTATCAAGATCAAGCAAAATGCAACTACTCATAAAATGACATGCCATATTATTGGTTTTGTATCTTTAAATATAGTTTCCATTTTATTTATTTCTGTTAACATATCTAGTTTTGTGCTGTTACTTAGCATTCAATAAGCAATGTATAGATGTGATTTGATTGACAATATGTATTTACTTTAACCTGTATTTCAAAGTATTACTTACTCATTTAGATGATATATTGTGCAATTGTAGATGGCCTCTTACTAATGTAAAATGATTTGTAGTGGAAACATTTATATTTTTATAATAAACATAATGAAAGTATTTTTTACATACTGGAATACTGAGGTGATTGCTTGGAGGACAAAGTAAATTTATTTGATTAGAGAAGTGTGATAAAATTGTAATTAAATATGGATAAATTCTGAGTGTTAAAGCATGGGTTCAGAGTGGATGCTAGATATTACCTATATTACCTATTAAAAGAAACAAGTAGTGCAGATTTTAACTAAACAGACCAGCATTTGTACTCAGCTGACTTACATCAGTCAAAGACTTTACTTTCTCCATGGATACAGGAAAACATCGTCTACAACAGCCTGCCAATGGGATATTGAAAAAGCTGTCATTTATTTTAGTTGTGTCAAGTATTTCCAGACTTCTGCTTTTTTTCCTCCCTTGCCAGGGGACCTCTTTTCATCTTATTACTATGTTGAATCCAGAAAAAGATGTACTTTTCAACAAAATAAAAAAGCCCACCGCTTACTGTAATTTTACCCCATGATCATTTCTTGCCTCTGAGTATCTGTATTAGATAACATTTTGTTCCTATTCCATTATGTCCCTACCAGGTTGTTTCTATATGCTTCACTGAAGTATGGTGTCTTTGAAAATGCCAACACACAACTCAACTTTGCACCTCAGGAATTATCTTCCTAGAAAATAGGAGTGGATTGAATGTTGGCCAGTTAATGGAGAAGCAAAGTTACAGGATCTTTCTGTACCATAAATGATTTTGCATGCTTTTGTATATTACTGTGCTTACTGGTGCAAAACAATGAATGATATACCTGTCCTGGAGTCTGTAAGTCGATAAACTTTATGGACGTGGATGTAGCATACTCTTTTTTTTTTTTTTTTCCTCACTTTTTCTTGGTATCTTTAATAGAAAGGGAAATGAAAAAGAGCTACCCAGAAGTATGCAGACAAAAATCGGTCTGAACATCAAATGACAACAACTGGACTGAAATCCACTTTTTCTTCGTACGCCTCATGCAGTGGGTATTTATGATGTTATTTTAACTTCTAATGAGTGGGTTTTGATGTTGTACTTGAACAACAGGGAAACAGGTCTGTAGGTCTAATCTATGCAGTATGCAAACTGTTTACATTGTGAATGGGTTTCTTCAGCAGCTGTGTTAGACTGATTTGTATCTATTCCTTTATCCTTACTGGTACATTGTATTTGCTTTATGTCCCAAAGGGACATAAATAGTAATATCCAAAGTGGATATTAATTCTTTTACAACTTGCATTTATTGTAAAATGGTATTAATATTCACAGCCAGTTCTGAAATGGCAGTAGGATCAGTTCACACGAACAGCAGCAGAGCAAGCAAATTATTTTAAATGAGGGAGGTAGATTCAGATTAGATATTGGGAAGACATTTTTTACAAGGAGGGTGGTGGAAAACTGCAACCACCTCTGCCCAGAGAGGTGGTGGATGCCCCATCCCTGGAAACGTTCAAGGCCAGGCTGGAGGGGGCTCTGAGCAACCTGATCTGGTTGGGGATGTCCCTGCTCCTTGCAGGGGGGTTGGACTAGATGACCTTTGAAGGTCCCTTCCAACTCTAGCCATTCTATGATTCTATGACTTGCCCACCAGCATGCCTCAGCTCAAATCTGGAGGGATACATTGCTGATAATCAGTTCCACAAATGTGGATACATCTTTTTTTTTAGTAATGTCTAAGTGACTTTTTTCCACTTTGCATTCCTTCTGAAGGATGATGCCCAAACCTAGATATTTATTCCAGTAAAAGCCTAAGCAGTGCAAAGTGGAATCAGACAATTACTTCTGCTGTCTCACATATGCCATTCCTGTTAATTCAGACAAATATCCATACTATTGACTTCCCTTCATTTTTTGAGCTACTATAATCCCTCAGATCCTTTCCAAGCTATGACTGCCTAGTTGGTAATTCCCCATTTGTATGTGTGCGCTCAGTTCTTTTTTCAGTTCTCAGTCCAATTCTTTGTGTATTTCTTAATTTTACCTTCCTAATTTGAAAATATTTCGCCTAGAAATATTTCACTTAGCTTTGATACATTCACACATAGAAACATGCACATACTTATCATACTGGTTACTAATGCAAATGATGAAGAGCATGAAACATGAAGGACAGCCTTCTGTTGGCTTGTTTGTTACGCTTTTCAGATGGCCAGAGAACCTCTTATAAATGAAGAGTACTCAGTACTCAAGATTTTTCAGCTCACTCTGTTTTCACGTTACAGTGATTTCATAATAGCCCATATTTCCCCAGTTAGCTCATAAGACTGTCATGTGAGACAACACCAGAAGTCCTGCTAAAGATGAGATAAATCACATCTACTCATTTTTAGATTATCCTGTCACAGAAATAAATTAGACAAGTTTGACGTGATTTGTTTATTCTTGACAAATCTTAGTTGGTTTCTTAAGACCTTGTAATCCTTCAGCTGCTTAGAAATGTATTCTGAGATATATATATATATATCTTTCTGGGTATTTGATGTTAGCATACCTAGTCCGTAATTGCCTGGCTCTGCTTCTCTCCCCTTTTTAAAGGTCAGGGTGATCTTTGCTCTTCTCCAGTCGCTTGGACTCCCTGACTTCTGCAAGAGAATAGGCAGTGGCTACCGTTGGACAAGTCCCTTCAGTAGCTATAGTAAATCTCTCAGACTCTGCAAACCTGAACGCATCAATCACTTGTTCTGACTCCTAGGACTCCTAATTGTAAAATAAAAGTAAAATACATAAAAGCAAATGTTTTCACTGCGTGCCCAGGATTTCAACTTATGTCTTGAACTTTTGCAAGCAAGCAACTGAGAGTCACCATTAAAAAAGCATGTAGTAACATCTGTTTGGTCAGCAAATTTCATTATTTGTTCTTAATTAGATTGAACAACTGAGGTTCATCACTACTGTGTGACTTTGAGGTTGGGTGATAAGGCCAAGCATTCTACGAAGGTAGTTAGGATCCACTGTCTGGGATCATTAGAAATCTTTCAAGTCACTGTGCTGCTATGTACATAAGGGGGGAAATATCCTTTAGCTCCACACCTTTTCCATCCCGTTTATCCTAATATTATTAGAAAGCTCCATTTTTTAAATCTCTTCAGTAAAATGAGCCACTTGAGTTTACCCACCATGGATTTCTAATTAGTACCATGGTTGGCTTCCAACCCTTTCAAAAGTGTATGTTTGCAAAAGTGTGAAATAACCAGAGCCTTATATTCTTAATATTTAGGGATTTAGGAAAGCAGATGTTGAGCTTGTATCTGAATGGATTCATCACTAAGCCATGAGATGTAACAAAAATTCCAGCTTCAGCAACTATAAAGTACGCCTGGGCATAAAGGGCCAGACGTGAGATCTCAGGCACACATGCGTATCATTCTCCTGTGTATGTAAGGTGCTTGTGGGTTGCTACTCTAATGAATACTACATATCCTCCTGACAGAAACTGTGCTGTAGCTATACATTGAGGCTGCTTCTCAACTGGCAGGGTACACATGGCTCCACATCGTTGAGCAGCCGTGCGTGCTGTGAAGGTGCTGCATCTTCAACGCATCAACTGAAGTGGCCTCCACCTACAGTTCTCACCCGAAAACAGTGCTCAGGCCCCAGCCCAACCATCCCCACGGGGCTGGAGTTCTCCTGGCACAAGGTCCACAAGGGCTGGAGCACCTCTCCTGTGAGGACAGACTGAGAGAGTTGGGGCTGTTCAGCCTGGAGAAGAGGAGGCTCCAGGGAGACCTGATAGCGGTCTTCCAATACCTCAAGGGGGCCTACAGGAAAGATGGGGAGAGGCTGTTCAGTAGGGCCTGTTGTGATAGGACAAAGGGTAATGGGTTTAAATTAGAAGAAGGTAGGTTTAGATTAGATATTAGAAAAAAATTTTTCACAATGAGAGTTGTAGAGCACTGGAACAGGTTGCCCAGAGAGGTGGTGGATGCCCCATCCCTGGAAACGTTCAAGGCCAGGCTGGATGAGGCTCTGAGCAACCTGATCTAGTCAGGGATGTCCCTGCTTCTTGCAGGGGGGTTGGACTAGATGACCTTTGAAGGTCCCTTCCAACTCTAACCATTCTATGATTCTATGATTCTAAAAGCTGAGCATTTAGTCTCACTGCGTTTGCATAAGCACAGAGTATAACATTTAATTTTGAGGCACTGAAATGAAATGAAGCCAGAAAAAAACATATTTATGCTAAACGCGATTTGTTTGAACGAAAAAGAAAATGGAGGTCTGGTAGCTTTGCACCATAGTCTGACCAGGGATTCAAATAAGCATCTCTGAGCCTAATTTTCCTGTCATCCCACCTCCCCACCCAGCAAAAACGAGTCCTTGCATATAGTTTACAGCTTGAAGTGATTTATTTTTACAGGGTGGTTCTCTCTTTTCACTTTCATTACTCTCAGAGCTCCCATCTTTCCTCATGCAGTTAACAGGCCCAAAAACTAGGCTCAAACCACAGAAGTTTTGTGTGTCACAGCACTCCTTCCTCCTTGGTGTTCACTGTCCCCTGCCATGACCACCAAGCATCATCCTGACCCCCTCCTCCCCATGCTGGCAAGAGAAGGCTTCTGCCCACCGTTGCTTGTAGCCTGATGTACCAGAGAACCCAAAAAAGAGGATGAGAGATGACTGAAGTGATATTTTACAGTCAAAGCAGTATTTTGAAAGTTGTGCTATTAGTTGCCTGCCTTGCTGGGCTTTCCGTTTCTGATCTCTTGTTGTATAAGTTTAACTATGTGAAATCCCACCAGACATTTGGGTTTGCCTGGTATTTTTTCCCCATAAATCACGTTCAGTGTAGACATTTCTTTCCACTTAGGATTTAGAGTGGTAGAATAATAATTTTAGCTACAGAATGATGTAATTTTAATAAAAACAGATGATGCTTAAAACAAAAACAAAAGCAAATTAAAAAACAAACCACAAACCCCCTAACAAAATCCACTAAAAATCTAGGTTACCGAGAGTGGCAGTGCTTATCAAGCTCATAATTTGGACAATGAATAGGCACCCCCCCACACACAGGCTGGTAAAGTAGGGATCCTGGGTGTTCTCCCCATCTTCTCCGTGGTATCTGGGTGGCTTTTTGCACAGCTGGATGTTTGCTAGCAGGTTTGGTCACTGCTAAAACATGCAGCTTCCCCTCAGGCTGGTTGTCAGCTAATCAACAGTAATGATTCCCTGCCTTTAGTATGCCCCTTTAAAGTTGCATCACCTTTTATTATTTTACTACTTTTAATCTCTTTCCTTCACTCTCATAAAGGTTTTTTTGAGCTTTAGTGGAGAGCTAATGCAAAATCCCCAGTTGTATATACCTTTTTTTTAAAAAAAGTTATGCCTCATTAACTGAGTTAATACTTGCCTAATTGTAATAGCAAAGCAATAAAATTCAATCCCTACAACAATGTGATACTATAACTTCCTTTCCTCTAACTGGTAGAACACTGGGCTACCTGCCAAGGAATTCAAATGGAAATAGGAAACAATATGAACAAATGAAATTGCTTTCTGAGGTTTAGATATAGATCTTTTCTTGGCTTTTTGGGTTGTTCTTTTTTTAATCTTCTGTCATTACTTGATTATTTTTTCTTTCTCTCTGTTCCCAGATTTCATTCTATCATTGTGTATGTGGGTTTTTGGGGAGAGCTGGAGTTGCCCCACAGAGAAATTGATTTTCTGCCCCTTTTTATCTCTTCTATCTGTGCTATCCCCTTCATGTAAGGTTCCATTAAAAAAAAAAAAACAAACCACCAAGCGTATCAAAGGCACCAAAAATGCCTATGTGAACACCTCCTCACCATGGACGATATAAAGAACTGTAACTAAGCCAAAGAAATAATTCAATTCCTTCAAAGAAATGTAAAATAATATGAAATAAACCAGACAGATGAAATAAAAGTAAACCTCTGTCCCTAGCACCAGCCAACTCTTGTACACTGTAATGCAGCTTTATGAATTTCCTGGTGCTTATGCTGCAAGCAGGCCAGGTAAGCAGTCCCATCCTCAGGCAGGAGGAAGTCATCCTGAAGCACAGGGCTGAAGAAGGCAGAGACCTTCGCTAGCCTTTACGTCCCAAACTAGAATGTGTTCTTTCTCCCTTCTCCTGTGGTTTCTATTCCCTGTATCCTCTGCTGAACAAGTACCATAGGTGGCTACGCTATGTATTTGTACTGAAAAAAAAGATATTTAATAGCACGCTCATGCCACCCGGGTCCTCCATGGTAATAGTGCTTAAGATAAAGTTGCCTGGTGCTAGATGGTGACCTAGGTCTACATTATCTAGACCAGGCTCCGTTATCTCAGCTCTGGTTTTTGGAGATAAAATACATGAACATCATGGATACAAGTTCCTCTAGAGCTTATTCTCTTTGGCTGCCACAATACCTAGGTTTGGGTTTTTTTGGTTTTAAGGACTCTTAGTCTGAAATATGCTATGGGCAAAGCTGAAAAAAAAAAAAAGCCAGATTGCATGTATTGAGTCTGGTTTTGACTACAGCAGGCACAACACGAAAACCACAACATCCTCCTTCCCCCTCTGTGGTCTACCTGCTTCAATGACATGCCTTGCCCTTTTTCACCAGTATCCATCAGGTGCCTTTTAAGGGGAACCTCTCCCAGTATTCCTTCCTTGGCTCACATCTTTAATTTTAGTATAGGCATTCACTAGCTGTCGTCTAGTCTCCTAATAAGACCATATAATGATTTTGGCTATAGTCTTTTGTGCCTGCTAGGAGAGTGCTAAAATTACAGCTGAAATACTTTGCCGCTCTCAAAGAAAAGATTTTGTGGGTTGTAGTAGATACTGTGCCACAAAAAGGGATGCTATTCAAAACAAAACAGAACAAAAATTTTCCATCCTGTGAGAAACTAGTGAAACTTGGAAAATTTTCTCCTAATCTTCCTGAACTTACTGAAGCAATCTAAAATCTAGCTCAGGGGCTTCCTTAGTCCATGTCCTCGGTGTCCGTACAGTGTCCTAACCCAACAGGCACAGAGCCAAATGAGTCAGTGTTCAAAAATATCCTAGGAGCTTGCCCAAAAGGAAACTTTCAAAACTGATTACTAGTATGCTGTCATTTTATCAACAGATATAACTTCTTTCTCCAAATAACTGTTCTTATCACACTGCAAAACACATTGAGTTTGCTATGATAGGGCTATTCATGTGTAAATGGACTGGGTTAGGGCAATAGCCAATAAAAATGGCACGAGCATGGATCACTACACATATGAAATGCGCTTAATGTTTTAGGCTAAATGTTAGCCCTGTATCTTGAAGGAGAGATTGCCACTACTATGCAGAGAAAAACTGTATCTTCCAGTACAAAAGAATCTGAAAAATCTCGGAAGAGTTGTCAGAAATTTCATCTATAGTTTGTGAAGCGCTGATTAATTTTCCAATGGGAGGATGAGAAAAAAAAGGTCTGGTGGAGTACCTGAAATAGGAAGCTCAGTAAGATCAGAGGCAGAAGCAGAGGACTCTCCTTACAGGGGAAGTATTCCTGTTTCCTTCATTTAGCCTTATCTGAGTGTGGACACAGGGCTAGAGTTACCGCTCTCTCCAGAGATGCTGTGCAGGGTCTTGCGTGTGGAATGGGAATGGTGCGTTATAAATCTCTTTGCAGACCATAAGAGTGTAAGATTCTTGGAAGAAAAATATATTGACTTTTGTGTCATTTAAGGGTTGCAGCATTTCCAACCTTGCAATAATTGCCTAGCACTTTGCATTTGTGAGAAAGTGGAATGAGATGTCTTAAAAGTGGGTTCTGCATATTGTAAAAGTCTAACTGCGACTTGGAGAAACACCCCTGAGACTTATTGCTACCATTATGAGCTTAGAGTAATGTGCACATATTTTTCTTTTTAGACCATGCACACTTTATCCAACCCTCAGAGGTAAAGAAAGAAAGAAAAAAATCCTGTTAAATTTGAGGGTGTTTTTTCCTTTGTTTTGATCTTCCGGGGTCAGGCACACCACTGCACGTCATGTGTTTGTCTCAGCCAAAAGTGAGGACCCTTGCTAGCTGGTGGCGAGTCCCAGTCATCGCATTCATGGCACCACGCACTGTGGTGCCACAGCCACCAAGGGTCTATCTGAAGGCCACGATGTCACTGTTGAGGCTGGGATTTCCAGGCTTGCTTCCCAGCTGCAGAAGGGCCCAAAGCAGCAGCTGGAAGGGGTGGCAGCGAGGGAGAAGTCTTCATTAAGGCTGCGAACTCAGAAGCCTGGCATCAGGGTTCCCTGTAGGTTACTGGCACCTGGTGCAGCAACTCCGCAGTCCTTGCTGGGGCACAGTCAGTTTTGGCAAGGCAAAGTAGTGGATGGTGGTAAAATACTTTGCTAAGGAAAAGCTCATCATTTGAATCTCATTACCTTTCACTCTCTATGTATGTCAGCTGTTGTGCCACGACAGCAGAGGAGAGCCAAGATAGCAGCATGGATTTTGTTAAACACCTCAGTAGTTTTGGTTCTTGATGGTGTTGCCATTGCAGTTTGGAAGATCTCAAGCCTACTTCGTAACTTAACAACTGGAAATTTTCTTCCTTTTCTTCAGTCTTCTTAACATGTCTTAAGTCAGCTTTATACTGAGAGTGGGAATGATTAAATCACAGCAAAGAGAAAAACACATACAATGATGGGTGTAGCTGCTGGGTAATTGAGAAGTTTCCTCTTGGACACTAGCTATGCTTCAAAATCAGCAGCAAAAACAGTTAGGAAGCCTCTGTCACTGAAATCTCTTAAGAAAGCTGTAGACTGGGATCTCACAGAAATCATTTGCCATAGCTGAGGCACATCCTAAGGCAGAAAACCTCCTGGTCTTTTCAGCTTCAGATTGCATGAGTCCCCCACAGTCATAGAGCACTTCCCACCCCTACTCCTGACAAGTCCTTGAACTAAAAGACAAATGTTGTTGTTCACATTTCCCTGGCATGCCGGGCACAGAGAGATGATAAGACTCGCTGGAAGTGTCTGAGGTGGGCATTAAAGTTGCTGATGGCTGAATCAGGGCTGATTCCCACCCACTCTGGTCCCTCTGCCGCTGGACTGCTCAGCCTTGTGTTGTTGTTGTTGTTACAAAATGCTGACAGTCTCAAAGTGGGGAAAAAACAAAATTGCATAGTGCTCTCCTGCTGCTGATCCGTCCGTGGCTTCTCCCTTGCTTTCCCTCAGCCATCCACCCTCCCCATTTGAGTAACGAGAGAACAGCATGTGCAATCTGTTCAGCAAGAGAACAACTCATCTGAGCACCATTTCCTCTTCTCTGGTGTCGAATGCAACTTCCCCTGGGTAGGTGAAAATTCTGGCAGTCCGTACAAAGACTAGCAGAGACTGAAGCAGAAGCTGTAATAGAGCTGTTATGACTTGACAGCCCTGTTTTGTAATGCACAGGGGGATTTTATTACAAGTCAATTGTAGCTTCCAGAAATTTAAGAGTATGGCATCTGCTTGCATGATTTTTTTTAAATGTTTAATAAATGAAATTGCAGTAGATTTTAACATAGACTATGGCTGTAGCAGGCCTGCATGACTTAATAAAAACTAAAATCAATCAAATAACTTGATTTTGTTGGCAAGTTTTTGCTCTGTAAGTGGAAATAAATGTTTTTGCAGCTCTAATAATTTCACACACATTTCTTCAGGTATGGCAAAGCACTGTATTATTATACTGTTTGCTGAGCACACTGTTTTTTTCTGAATTTTTGTTTCAAAAGCATCCTGTTAAAAATCATTTAGTGTAGCCTCACGAGGACCTGTGTCACTACAGTGTGTGTCAATGATGACATAAAGCTTGAAGGAAGAGTCCTGTGGCATGATAAAAGGCTTTTTACCTACCCCCTCACTGTCACCTTTCTTTTTCTTGAATTAACTAAGGGAAATGATGGTACCAATTAAAGCCTCACATCACTGGCTCCATGTAATCATAACACACCTTATTTTTACTATAAGACAATGATTCACAGTGGTGGCAGGAAAAGGGACAATGCTTTAAAAAAGGGACAATGACAGGTTCTTTGCTACCAGCGTTTTTCAAATCCGAAGTCTCACAATAGGAGACACAGGACTAGTTTTACTAGTTATTAGTGTCGTTATGATGGTGCGTGTGATACGAGCCAGCTGAAGAAACAGGGCAGAAAATAATGGAAACCATCCAGGCTCCCGGTCCTGCCGCAGAACAACCCAGGCTCCCACCGAGCCCCCTGCCCCCCTCAGCAGCCTGGCTCTGGGAGCCATGTGTGGGTCAGGACCCACAGGCCAGAGCAGGGATCGACGGCTCTCCCCTCTGTGGGAAACCTAAGGGCTGCCAGAGGGTCTGGGACAGGGAGCGTGATGATGGGCTCTCAGAGGCTGCTGCTCCATCAGCTTTTCTAGGCATTTGATTTTTTTTTTTTGGTATATTTTCAGCTGCAGTCCTAGGCAAAGGACTGGACTTTTAGACTATTAGCATGGCTCAGGTTCCTGTGGAAAATCCCTGTTTGATGTAATTGGGAACATGCTGTTGAATAAAGTAATATAAATTATATGAAACTATACTTTGGTGTTTACTCCTTGGCAGAGCAATGGGGGGTGATCGATGGCCTGTCCTTGGAGGAGCAGTCAGTTGTGTCTACTCTTAGCCCTTCACTGAGCCAAAAGACATCATCCTTCAAAACTGGGTAGTTACAATACCCATTATAATCTCATTCTAGTGCTGTAATGTTGGGCTCCATACCTTGCTCTGTTCCCCTAGAACTTTGCTGAATCCCCTAGCCTGGCTTAATCCATATCTGTTCCTAGAACTAATTCCTCCAGCCAGCGCTGGAGACACTGCCTGTTTCTGTGAACTTCTGACATTTGCATGAAAAAAAAAAGTTTAGGAAAAAAAAATAATCCTGAAAAAAAACAGAAAATCAGAAAGTGTTTGAGTCAGTCTGGTTGTCCTATTTTGAAACAAATTTCTCTGCCTCCATCTGGGAACTCAGACTAGATTTTAATGATAATTTAGACATCAGAAAAGCGACCCAGGGACTTCAAAACACACCAAGTGTTTGGAGTTTTTTTTTTCCCACAGTTAAAAACAGGACCTCTGTGGTGGATACAGCCTTACAAAGTATGTGATACTCTTGCTGGCAGTTATCAGTGGAGAAAATCTGATGCATTGAATGCCATCAATATAAATCTCTCACACCTCAGATAACATAATTTTCCTAGTATATGATTGTTAACCACCATTTTAGATAGCTAATGTTAAAGCAGCAGTTCAAAACACGTGAAAGTTGCCATCCAGATAAGTTGAAGTGGTTGTTACGTTGAGAGGAGGCCACGTGTCTTGTGGCCATGGGCAGAGAGCAGAAGTTGTCCTTTGGGTAGAGGGGTAGAGCCAAGCGGTGCCCAGTGCCCTGCAGGATACACAGCTGGAGGGTGCATCCACCCCACCACAGGTGCTGCTAAAGCCGAAGGACAGGGCACCACCCTTGAAGGGGCCAAAAAACTTGAGCCTCTTTTTTTTTTTTTTAATTTTTTTTTTTTAAAGAAAAGAGCACATGTGTCTGTGGATTACACAGAGTTGCCTTTGGAAGATTTTTTTGGATGATCCTAATTCTCAAGGCTTCAGGGGATTTCTGGTCCATGGAGCATAAAACCCTGAGGAGGCCAGGAAAATTGGGATTTCCACACCCTGCTGAAGCCTTGAAAAGATCTGCTGGGATGCCTGCCACCACACAGGACTTACAGCTGCCCACAGCAGAAGAGTGTGGGTATCCATGCCCACCTGCCAAGAAACTGAAAATTTTCAGGAGCCCAAGCTCAAGCCAGATGCCTAGCTGGAGTTTATATGGCTTCCTGTGCTCCCTCAAATCCCTGTTTTCTGCAGTCCTCATACCAGAGGAACTAAGATGGGGACACCTGTAAACTTATTAGCTGCTTATCACGTTACTTTGGAGAGAAATATTTTTAGAATTTCCACAGAATATTGGAATTTCCACAAGTCAGCATTTTCTAATGAGAAGGTATTTTCTCAAGGGCATTGCAAGCAATCCTGCTGAAAACCATGCACCTGCAAGGTAGTAGGACAGGAATATACAGAGGACACAAGCTATCTTAGATCTATCCCGTACCATATGCTATGTTTAATCTTCTTTTTTTTTTTCCCTGAACATCTATGAACATCTATACCGTGCACTGTGGGTGCTGGAAATTTAAGAAAATTAGTAGATGTATACTAGATTTATACTGAGTTCCATCATTTTCATCTTTACTCATGGACTCATTTTTGGAGCAAATCAGCACATTCTTCTAAAACTGATTTTGAGTGTGTTTCTGAAGACAGCTAATCTTAGAGTCTTTGGCAGGATGAGGCCTCACCAAATCTGTCTACTGGTGCCCCACACCATTCTGCAGGTATCAAAGCCAACTCTGTCTATACACCACTTGTGCCATGTTTCATGGTATGAAATTATCTTCCTGATGGACTTCAGCACAGCCTTCCCTCCCTCACTCTGAATGAAAAAAAAAAGGTAACCACGTACATAAAATAATGATTTTGCCATCAGACCACCAAACCGGCCCCAGAGCAAGGCACCACACCACCAGAGCCAAGCAGTCCCAGGGCTCAATGCATTGAGCAGTGCAGGTGCAGTCAGTGGACGACCAGCATTTTTAAAGAAGTCATTAACAGGTCAGCTAACGAACACAACAAACCGATCAGTGTTTTTAGCCGAGCGTCATAGACAGGCACAGCCGTAAAGCTGAGAGTTTTGTTCACTCCTGACTACAGCGTACAGCAAAAGATTGGTCTTGTTAAAGCCCCTTGCTGGACAGAAGGGCATGAAGAAATTTGTGTCACCTGTGCAAACTTCGATGTCACGCCCCAACCTTTTTCTTTTTCTCTGTACAAGCAAATTCATGATCTACAAGCAGTATAAAAGCTATCCAGAGGCAAAACATTTCCCATATAGCCTTGAGCTCCTTTGCTCTTCAGGATTTTGCTGACAAAGAGGACACGACTCCTCTATGGCATGGTGGCTGTGGGGTGGAAAGTGGCCTCTGAAACAGGGAGGCAGGTCGAAGCCCACCAGAAAACACTGCTGTGTCATCTGTAAGATGCTCATATTTGCAGATGTGCCTCTGAAGGTATTGTGAAATCCCTATTTTGGATCTGTGCTGTCTTGGACTCCCATTCTACATTAGCTGCAGTTTCGCAGTGAAAACCAGCATCCTGTTTCTTGTTTGGGAGGAGCTGGTGCACTACGCCGCCTCTCAGTGACAGGAATGGTGAAAGCATGAGCTTCTGTTTATTAACTGAGTGATATCACATGTAGATTCACTGAATGTTTACAAAACTGTGTGGGTGGGTTGATCAAACACATGGGGCCTTGCCTTTGGTTTAATTCCTGTTAACTGATGAGAGTGAAAAAAAACCCACAACAAATCAAATCAAAACTACCTGGGCTGCAGCCAAACAAAACCAAAAATGAACGATGATCAAATTGTATTGTGCTTGTATCTTGGGTTTTGAGGATTACGTAGAAAGATGCTTGTCCCCTTTCTTGCTATTCCAAGCCTGGAAGGAGCGCTGGCTTCCAGCCTGGCACAGCTGGAGCCTCATGTCCCCTCGAGATGCCTAATGACTTACAGATTTATTCCAAGGCGGTTAAGGGATTTACCTCCTTCCAGAAAATGCTTAGGAAATGATCATCTGATATAGAAGGAGTGGTTTCGTGTGCTGACATGTGAGAGAGAAATACGTCATATGCCCAGGGGCCCAAAATGCGTCTCCCAGTTATCTAGATGGATATTCCCTGGTGCATGAAGTGCTTAAGAGTCCCTCATCATGGACCCTGTGGTCATCAGAGAGCAATGCTGGAGACCCAGGCAGCCCTACTCTCATGGGAATCTCTATTTCTGTTTTTATGAGCTTAGCATTTGACCTGTTCAGTTTCAACCTTTTCCTTTTAGCATCCACATATCTTTAGGGAAAGCTGAGCTTTTAAATGGTATCAGTAGCCACTGCTACACCTGCATCCATCTGCAATGAATAAAAAAGAGAGCTTGCATTTAGATGTAAAAATGTATATTTTCCCATGGTGTAACTTGATTGTCTTCCACAGAGTTACACAGGGGATAGATTTGGATAAAAGTAAATCCAGTTCAAACTTTTACTCAGGGAAAAACTTATATTGGGATTAATAGGCTACTCTGGCTTTCTATCCTGCAGAATCAATTTAAAATGGTTATAAAGGGGGAAAAAAGCACCCCTGGGGTTAATGGGCCCATTTTTAATGGCATTTTATCAAGTATAGTCCTCAGCAGCTGTTTAAAATGCTATGTAACCAGAAGGCAGCTTCTTTGCATGGGTGTAAATGGAGGTTCCCTGTCACAGCTGTGCATACTTAAGGGAACCTGGGGCAAATGTGTCTGGCTCTTGCTGATGCCCAAGCACACTGTGACTTGCTAAGGGTTCCTCTCTGCTGGCTGACAAAAGGTAAAGTAACTCCTGATATTGTCTTAGTTGGTTCTCTCAAATGTGAGATGAACCTAGAGCTGTCTTGTGGGAGATAGTATGGGATAGTTTGTAGGTTATCACAGTTTAAAATCCAGCTTGAGGGTCTGTGATGTGGCAGCTGAGAGGAGGGTCTCCTGACATGGCTGCTGTGCTGCAGGTGAGCTGGAAGCCCCTGACATATGGAGGTGGGGGAGCCCATCTGGGTGTGGGTGCCTGGCCCTGTGACTTGAGGTACTGCATGGGCTGGGAGCTCTGCTGTGCCTACCCTTACCTTGGGGTGATGCAGAGTTGTTTTTTTTTGCAACTTAAGAAGTGAAAGCTGCTGGACTGAAACCAGGAGTGGTGGCAGTCCCCCTTTGTGCTCCCACTCTCCCATGTCCCTGCCTGTGTGGACAGGTGGTAGGCTTGTCTGTGGATCCCTGTGGTTCTGATCTGTCCTGCTTTCTGCTTGAGTTAAAAAAAAAAAAAGTTATCATAGCTTATGTTTTAGTAGCATCTAGTGTTGGAAAGTAAAAGATTTGTTGCTGTGTTTGGCATGCTTGCTTGAAGGAAACTGTGGACAGATGCATGTTAAAGCTTGGGCTGACTGATCCTCATCATATGGTTTAATGCTTCATGAGTGTTATGGCTGCTAGGAATCAGGGTTTTGATGGGGATTTAAAAAATACCTTACCTTTAAAATGTAACCTCTCCTAGGCTCTGGTCAAGGCACTTTAAAGACTCCTCCTGCTTCTAGCATAAGCCTTGCACCACACTATGGGAATGCTGATAAAATCGTGTTCTGCATTTGTGGAGGCAACTCTGTGTTAGAATTAAATATGAAGCTGTGCAGGGAGCAGCCTCTCACACTTTTTTTTTTTTTTTCCCCCCTTCTTTCTTTTGCTGACTGTGGGCTTCCTCTGTCCCCAGCTGCTTTATGGTTTCTGCTTTGCTGCTCTGCTTCCCCTGGCACTAACCCCCCAGCCATGCCCCACTGCTGCTTTGGGAGGTGGTGGGCAGCCATGTGTGGGTGCAGAGCCTCCCGTTGTGTTGTGAGGGGAAGCAGTGGCTTTGGGAAATGGTGTCCCTAACTGCACAGAGCTGGTATGGGCATGGGGGCGCTGAGCTGGGGACCCACTCGCCATCCTTGCAGCTTCAGGAGGGTGGCCAAGAAATCAGTGTTTTCCTGAGTCTCTTTCCCTCCTGTGTCTCATTGACCCTCTCTGTCTCAATCCTTGTGGTATTTTGCTTCCTGAACTGTTGGGGGTAGGGGGATTTATGTTTGTTTTCCTTCGACTTGCTATGCCTCTGTGAGCCCTGAACTAGATGTGCCTTGGGATGGATGCTTGGCTCTTCTTAGCGTTAGCTAGATCCAATGGTTTCTGCTTTTATGAAATACATTATAGTCCATAAGGCTCACAAGTATGATGGCTATATCACTTTATGGTATGAGCCCTTTTAAAAAAGTAATGAAATTTCCTGTAACATATATTATTTTCATGGTGGAAACAGAACTACCTTCCCTCTTTTCCTTCCAGGCTTCCTCTTACCGCCCTTTCTCAAGCAGATAGGTGCTGGGCTAACATACTATGAAGATGTTCCCTAAATCAAAGATATATATGATGGAAGGGAGGGGAAGAATTTTATGCTTAGGGACAGGTGAGGGATTAGAGGCATCTTAGATACTATCCTCAGCATGGAGAGTGATGGTATCAGCCTACTTTGTAGCTGCAAATCTTTTGTTGAATTAGAAGTTGTCTTTTGTGAGTTGATATAGGTTGATTACTTTTTTGTTTTGTTTTTTTCACTTGGAGCTGGGGGAAAGAGGTGAGTGCAGTGCAAGAGCACTGATACATGTTGTTCCTTTAAAGCAACACTTTGCCCCAATCCCCCCTGTAAGCAGGGGGAGAGTTTTCTGTTTTATGCTGAATGCTTTGTATGTGTCAGAACTATGGATGCCAGACAGCGATAAGTAAAAAGATCACACAGTTAATTATCTTGGCAAAAAGAAAGAGCAGTTTTGTGGTGCTAAAACACAGAAGGCATTCTTTGTGGAGGATGTGTGGGATAATCACGTCTCTGGTTTGTTGCAGGCTTTTGGAGTATCGCTTACCCTGTGCGCAGAAGGCACTAATGGTGCCTCTTGTCAGGACACTGAATTGAATTACATTCCAGGCTTGAAACTCAACCTCCCACCTTGACAAATTGTCTGTGAGCTGAACATGATTTGAACCACTCCAGTGCCATTTTGCTCAGCCTCACCCCTTGGTACCCTATTAATAGAACGTGTTAGCATCAGACAGCTTGGCGAAATGGTAAATAGTACAGAGCACATGGCCAGATTGTCTTCTTGATGGTAAATAGATTGTGAATAATTGAATAATGCTATAATAGAGAGGAGGATCTGCCTAACATAAGGCACAAATTATGCTTCTCTCTCTGCTCCAGCTCAAATGTTTCAGACTCCTTTTTCTTTGCCATAATTGGATATAATCAGTAACACAGTCAGCAAGTAAAGACTGTCTGGTATCAATTCCCATATCCAGGAACCACAACAGCTAGATTTTGAAAGAGTTAATGGTCTCTATTAGCTGATTAGTTCAGTTAATTTGTTGTGTCCCATGGTGATTGTAAAGTAAATATGAAAGGGTACTCTGTTTCAAATATCTTCCTGCAGCTCTGTGTGTGTTATGTATATATGATCCGTGCATATATGTGTATCTACAAGCTTGCCTGGAAGTTAAAGGTGTTGAGAAACTGCAGTTTTCCCTGGCTTCAGAGAAAGCTGTTGGCTCAGGAGCTTCTAAAGAAAAGTTGTCCAGGAATATTTAATGTGGACTAAAGAAAAAAAAACATTGTTCCAGGGAGCAAATCAGAAAGAGAAATGTGCATGACTTAAAGAATTTTTCTTAGTTTTACTTCTAGATATAGCCTGTATTTTTGCCTTGTTGGCTAATGGAAATGTTTTGGGCAGGACTCATCTTCCACAGGAATATGCTTGCAACTAAATAGCAAGGATATGCTTGCTTGCAACTAAATAGCAAGGATAATATAAATCTTCCTTTCTCTCCTCCCCAGATAAATCTTATCCACAAATATGTTGCATCTTGTTATCTCTAGATTTCAAAACACATAGCTGCTATTGTGTAGGCAAGGGTAGCTTCTTTAAAGTGTAGACCGCTGATAGAAAACTAGGTACACGTTTTCTTGTGACTTAGTTCATTATTCTGGGTTTCTGAAGCCACTATTTTCTCTGTCTCCATCCACCAAAGCCAGTGTATGCTATTGGGCAAATGCTTTTGCTACATTTGACTAATTGGAGATGCTGAAAACACCAGAGAGTTTATGCAGTTGCTTAACCCTATGGATGTGGGAGGTAGAAAGGCGTCCTGTTGACAAATTGCTTCCTAGCATTGAATTTTATTTTAATTTGGAGTCAGACTGAGCTTTGTCAGAACTAGAAAGAGAACGTATTGGGTGTGTATTTGGGATGTATGGAGAAGATGGCCTTTAGCTCCTGAATGCCGTCATGGTGATCCCCAGGCCAGCACTTCTGCATCTTCAGTGCAAGCTGAAACCCTCTAATGGGGAAATGCTTGGATAGCTGAGCTCTAGGACCATTTGCTTCCTCTTCTGTCCTGGCAGGCACCAGCAACTTCCATTGACTTCTATATTAATCTTAATGCTTGCAAACAGGCAGAGACTGCATTTTTCACCCTGTGACAGCTGTGGGGTGGCTCGTGACGATGGGCCCAAGCATGGGAGGCACTCACAGCTTGGTGGGGAACAGCAGCTTGTAACAGTACCATGATTAAAGTGTCAAGTTACTGCTCTTTTGTATTATATGTAGACTGTAAAAGATTAACGCAGGGTGATTTATCTTCCGTTGGATTTGCTTGACAGTGAACGAGACTATAACCAATTGGCCTGGAGCATGGGAGCTCAGAATGAACCCTGGAGGCTTATGAGGATCGCTCACTACGGGAATGGACAGACCCCTTCATCTAGACAGCCCCCTGCGTCCTTCCATGTCCTGGGGAAGGCACTTCTGAAAATAGTAACGGATGGAGCATTTTGTGGTTGCTTTTAATGATTGAACCTTAAGTGTTCTGAAGCTTCAAATAAACTTTTTCCATAACATTGTCTCAGACTAGCAAGTCCCATTGCCAGACCAGACTGTAATAATTCAGTTTTCCCACAATTTCTGCAACTCCCTGGTGGCCTGCATTTTTTTTTCACTTAAAGCTTTCTGAATGAAAACTGCCTGTCAAGTTCATTTTGTTTTCTGTTTGTGGGGTTGGTTTTTTTTGGTTTTAGTTTAAAACTTGCCTTTAATCCTATGAGGCGTGGAGTGTGATGAAATTTTGTTCCTTCTGGACACTTGCAGTAGCAGTCCCTAGCAGTACTAGGGAAACATCCTGAACCCTGATGGTGACCAGATTGTGAGCACTGCCGCTTGCCTGCTGTGAGCGCTGCATGTGTGTTTTGTACTCCTGTTTGTTAGATGGGAAGATATAAATCCAGCAGCTGAGTAGAGAAGCACCACTGATTGGCAACCAGCGTTAGCAAAGGTCAGTGCTAATTACTCTGCCTCATTTGCACGAGAGGCTTTGAAAGATAGAGAAGAAAGCATCTGTGGCATTTTCTGCCAACAAATTACTTGGCTGACAGGAGGATGTCACCGCTCATCAGTATCGATAGACTGCGAGTTGGTACTCAAGCAATTAAGCAGGATAGAAATATTGCCTCAGAGAGTTAACTTTCTGGGAGTAATTACTGTAGGTGTCAACACAGGCTGATGAATAGGAAGAGGATGTATTTACTATATATATGAATCAAGGTTATGAATGATTAGACAGTTGTTTAAGATGATCACCTCTGTCTCTCGCCCATCTTTTCTTCGTCTAGTTTTTGTGTGTTTTACTGTCGATTACGCCAGGAAGGTATAGAGGGCCACATCTTTGCTAATTAGGCTCTGCTGATCAGAGTTGTGACTGTTTCTCATCTAATCGAACCTTGTGAGCTTTAGCAAAAGATTTTAGGCTTTCTTTTTTCAGCCTTGCTGAATAGAGGTACCCCTGCCGTTCTGGTAAAGGCGTTGCAGAGCTGAAGTTGAAGCAACTGAGACAGTAATGCAAGGGAGGTCTGGAGGAGCTAAAGGAAAAACTGACTTTTGGAAGAAATCTGAGGGCAGGAGGCCTTTAATTTATAAGACCAGTGGCTTTGGATGTTTTAGTTTCTGCATGTCAAATTTCCATTACCACAATTTCAGTGAGGGAAAGGAAACTGGGCTGAGAAAGCAAAACCTCTTAGGAGTGTCTGTTGATTACCTAAAGGTGGAGTCCACCAAGGACAATTTGTTGTTTTGTTTTTGTTTTTTTTAAGGATGTAAAACATGACTTCTGATGAAAGCTTTTATTCAATAGCATTGGTAGGATGAGGCTTGGCTCCAGCAATTGAAATATTGCCAGAGATAAATCCTGGAAAGTGCAAGGTCTGGTCTATGTCCTTGTCACCTTTGTGTACCTGTGGCTCTGGGCAAACACTACTGAGCTTTTGCCATTGAAGAGCTGGGGTTTCCTTAGTGTGAATTGTTCAAATTCAGTTATTTAAATCAGCATGCTCTTTTTTTTTTTTTTAATTCCCCTGAATAAATTAAAGTAGAAAATAGCAGTAACTTCTTAAATTTGTCAGTTGAGCTGACAAATACACTTTTTTCCAACTATGTTCCATAGCTTTTCTCTGTTATCGTTGCATATTTAAGCTAGGTGCACAGGGTTCCCAATAGCCTCCCTATCTACTTATTAAGTTACAGTGACTTAGAGTTGTGCAGAAGCAAAGTGTCCAAACTCTGCTGTCAGTGAATGACAGATGAGTGTGAGTCCTTTACACTCCTTTGAGCTTGTCCTGAGCACGGGACATGAGCATAAAGTCTAAAACACACCAAAAACCCACTCTCTAAGCAAAGCAGTGGCTGTAGCCTCACATAAATCAGAGCTTTGACGTACCCTTTGCATAACAGAAGAGTGCTTGGAAATCATACTTGGAGACGAAGAGCTACATGTCGTCCTCCGAGGCAGTACAATTTATCATACATGAGGATCATGTGTGTGGCCAAAGGCAATGCTTACTGGAGCAGAGCGATTAATACTTCTGTGCTACTGCGATGCCTGTACCCCTGTGCATTGGGGATCGCCCTGTGTTGTTTTCCTTCTCCTTCTGGATGTGATGGGGCAGGTGCGGCATCTTCTCAAGATGGGGGTGTTTCAGGGTCCTGCCCTGGCAGTGTGTGAGAAGAGCTTGCCGCACCTGAGCCCCTGTGCGTTTCCTCTGGTGTGGCAGTTATACTGTCCCAGAACAATGCAATAAGCTGAATGGTTAATTCAAAGTCAGAAATAATCAGATGGCAGAGCACGGAGGCTGAGAAATGGGAGTTTTGAGCATAAGCTTGGAGGGGGAAGTAGGAAGGCGCAGTCAGCATCACCAGAATGTTTAAAATCATAGAAGTAAATTAGATTTAGTAAAAACGGTAGAAAGAAGAGGAGGCTGAGGATATGTCTCATGGGGTTCAGTGGGTAGTAAGAGATGCACTGAGTAAAACAAATCTTGCGAAAAGTTCTGGGACTAGAGAGTGCTACCTTGGTAGGGTCGAGGAACTTCTTTACACCTGTAGTTTATATAGCGTTTTTGGCTTTGACTGTGCTATAGTATGTTAAAGACTTCCAAATTGTTTACACTTTGATTTTTGATCTTCTGATAAAAAGAAAGGAGAAAGGCAGATGTTTACAGCAAATGATAATTTCCAGATGGAAAAACTTCTATTAATTTCTGACTCAACTGCATGAGAAGTATGTGAGGCTTTAATTCAAGCCCCTTCACAAACTAAAAGGTGCTGCTGATGGCATGCCTATTTTCATATTTGATTAGTAAGCACATTAAAATCTTACTAAAGAGCAAGACTCTGCAGGGAGGCCATTCCTCTCCACTTCGTGCTATCACTTGTCACTCAGTGCTGTTAGATTAAAAGCAGCATGGCTGCAGCTCAGCTATTATTCACAGCCACTTAAAAGCCAGCAGTTTCAATTTTAAAATATCTTACATTTCTGTGGGTTTCAGTAACACATCTTCATCCATGGCTGCTCAGCTTTTTATTAACTCTAAATGAAGGAGAAATGAAAAACCATCTTTACTCTGCCTTGAAGAGCTCCAAGTAAAAGGAAATGCTTCAGTGTGTTGGGTTTTGGTATGTTGTTTGGGGTTTACGAGTTGTTCATGGGTTATTTATTTATTTGGGAGTAGAAGTGGGGCAATAGCAGTGGGTTGACTGACCAGGAAGCTGGTCACTGGTGGGAACGTGGTGACAGAAGCAACCTTAAGTGTCTGCTATAACTACTTGTATTATCATGAAACCACTTTCATTCCTTTGCTTCTGTAAATAGAGTGATACTTTTGATTAACTGAATTAAAGATATGAGGGGGAGGGCTATGGACAAAAAAGACTTCATTAAAGGGAGATCTTTAGGAATTTGATACCACTGTTTATCCCAGACTCTCTTATTTGCAATTTATGTTGTATATCTTAGTTAATACTAAATAGTAAAAGCACAAGCTAATCTGAGGGGGCCTATGGATGGGGGATTGTCTGCCCAAAGCCTTGGGTGTTTGTATTTAAGGGGCAGAAAGATAGCAATCCAGCTGGGTTACCTTTTCCTATACTTCCATATGTTCTTAAACTATTGCAGCTCCCACTAGACAACCACACCAACCAATAGAATAATTCTTTATTGAGCAGAAATAATTGCTAAGAATGTGTTGATTTGGATTTGAACTGTCTCATGGTATGGACTATTTTAATGTGCCACAAGGAAACTTATGAAGAGTTCGTTACACTGGCAATTGAGTGGACATAAGGAGGAAATATTGTATAGTTGTATATTTGAGGATAGAAAGCAATTTGCAGACACATGCCTTAAAAGATGTCAGATACCCCAGACAAGGAGATGTCGTAGAGTTTTACACTTGCAGAGACCGGGAAGCTTGGCAAGGTAAACTTGCTGGGATCAAAACAATTTTCTTAGACAATCAGCTTCTGAAATACTGACAGAGAAAAAATCAATTAAGAAAAAAAAACAATTGATCTGGCCTTCAGGTGAGTGCCCAATGGTGCATAGCTTTTTTAGTAAGAGCAAATAAGCCTTCAAGGCAAGGAATACTGGCAACATTTTTGCTATGAGCAATGCCTTTAATGTGTATGGCAGGATTTGGGTAAAGAAGAAAGAGGATAAAATACCAGAAAGAGTTTTATGGAAACAGTTGTGCAACCCAATGTGAGAGACTGTGCAACCCAATGAGACTTTTTTTTTTTTTTTTTCCCCTGAGATTTATTCTATGAGAACAAGAAAGAAATTCCTTATCTAAGGAATACTCCCAAAACTCATAATAAAGCAGTCATCTGGTGATGTCTGGGAACTACTTTATCTAAATAACTCCTAAGGAGTGCCTGAGAGGTGCTGCTACATTCAGCTTCCAGAGCTTACAGGTCTGTTCTGCTAAGAAAAATTCTTTGCTTTTTCTAGTGTACTTTGCCCTTCTGAAAGATGATCCAGCTGATCTAACAGGCATTTTAAATGTGGGCACGGGTTAATTGCAATGAGCATTGATCCTGGGCAGGGGGAAATACCTGAGGACTGTTAAGGTTTAGACTTCTGTCTTAATTTTAAGGTTTAGATCTTGCCCTGCCAGGAGTTTGTGGTTGAAGGAGCAGAGGAGGCACCTGACTGTTGTCTTGCCTAGAAATCCTCCTACTCCACTCTCCTCTGCAATTTTTATCCTTGAAATATTAGCAAAGAGTACACATCCTGAGAGGTAAAGGGAGACTTTCTTTACATTCCAGCAGATATGAAATAACCAGAGACTAAAATTAATGTTACTTATTAAGTTATTAATTATGTATTAGAGAAAAGGCCTACACAGATGGTAGAGCTGTATTCACTGAAAGCAAACACAGAGCAGCTGAATGTGCTGCAGGCTGGGATTTTGTTAACCTTCGGCTCACCTCAGCCCCCTTGCTACCAGCTGTGGAGCCTCCTGGCCCGCAGGAGCGCTTTCTCCCAAACAGCAACATCTTCTGGGGCAGCCAGAGCTCCTCAGCTGTGCTGGTTCTCCAGTTGGGAGCCTCTCCTTTGGGCTAGAAGATGAAATGTGGGTTGGGAAGAAGATGAATTTGTGTTTGAATGGAGAAGGCATCTCAATGTAGCTTCAGTACTGGTTAAATGTAATCTTAGCCACCTTAGAATCACATTATGCTCTTGTTGCAAAGCAGTAAAAATTTAAAGCTTCTAATTGAAAGCGGCTTTTTTTTTTTTTTTTTTTTTTTTT
>WHYT01014782.1:19544-33255 GCA_009806455.1 Tetrax tetrax | reverse complement strand
CCCCCCCCCCCCCCCCCCCCCCAGCCTTTTACACCAAATGCTGTAGCTCTGTATTATGCACTTCTGGGTGAAGCTAGTTGTTGTCATGGAATACTGCTCTGTAAGTTATTACCCATCTAATGCTTAGTAATTGATTAAAGTTATTTACTCTGAGGTAGCTTTCCAGGGTATAGGATCTTTATCTCCAGTAATACTTTCCTTACTTTCCTTGGACCACAGTAAATGTATGTGAGACTGTTTTAGTCTGATTCTCCAGCCTTGGGTCTCCATCAGCCTGGACCCTTCAAAAATAGCTGAGCAACTGTGTTTTCTCTCATGCTGCCCCATCCCCAAGGTTGTAAAATGCTACAAGACACACAAGTGAAGGCTGGCTCCCTGCCGTGTGCAGGGGACCAGCAAAGCTATTAAGCATCCGTGGCTCTCCGTGTTGCTAATTTCTAATACTCTGTGACTCCATCTTCTGAGACAGCAAAAGAAAAGGAGAGCAGAGGGTGAAGTCAGAGGAATTCCTCTGACTGCGCAGATTGGGAACTGGCTGCGAAATCTGTGTAGACATACTGTAAACTGCAGTTACCCTCGTTTTGAAAAATGCATTGATCAAAGGGACTCTGTCAGTATCTGATTAAGAGCCATGTAGGAGTACTGAAGACATTTCCTTCTGGTTAACAGCTCTGATTACAGGGAGCTCCTGGAGTGAATTTCCCTGCTAGCAGACAGGCTCGTCTCCAGGCTCCACCTGACGCTATAGGGTTTCTCAATGGCATGGTTTCCTGTTGTTGAAGGCTACTATTCATTCGCAGCTTGTAAATCAGTGGCTTGTAAATCAATGGATGAAAAAACTACTGTTAGAGAAATGTTCCTCAGCAAATTCCTCTCCCTCCCCTAGATATTTGTTTTCCCAGGGTGTATAGTCCATAATCACGGAAAAATATTTTAAAAATCAACATGTGTAACTAATGATAGAGGTGGAAATGAAGGACCACACCTTCTTCATTACCTGGGAAATTTGCTGTAGCTACTTTAATGTGATTTTGAATATCTTTTTTGTTTGTTTGTTTGGTTTTTTTTGTTAGGGTTGAGTTTGTTTTATAGTAGAGCCAAATTACCGTTTTCAATGCTAACAAGCAATTGACTTGCATATCCTTGAACCACAGTAACCAGAATGATGGAAAGCTTAATGTGAGCAAGAACTAGGGAGATTTAGGTTTGCTTAGTATGGATTTTCCAGCATAAATGGTTGAAATAGTGTTAAGAAGCTCTGCCCTGATGAATGCATCCAGGTGACTATCGGCACAATACATCCAGCTCAAGTATCTCACAGGGCCAGAGAAAGCCAGGAAGCTATGATAATGAGCACACAACATTTGGTAGCCAAACCTCAAGAAACACACACATTTAAGAGAATAACAAGCTCAAACTGAATTACTGCCAGACATGCTGCTTATCTTGCTTAACTCTCTTGTCTATAATCATCAAACCATTAATTTTGAACTTAAAAAATACTTGCTATATTATTACTCTTGATTAGCCCGTTAGCTATGCATACGGTGATGTTACTTGTTCACATGAGAAAAATCTCCAAGTGTACTTTGAAATAAGATATTCTGAGACACAAGAAAATGTGCTCCCTAAAATATATTGACGGCTTTCAGTAGAGACCAGGATAGCAAAAAACCTCAGCTAAGGAAAGAATAATGTGCTTAATTTCACAGCTCTTAGAGGTGTTGTCTCCAAAAGCACTTTGTTTATGCTCACGAATAAATATATAGTGAATGCATAAATCTTCTTGGATTCATGTTCCTAATAAAATCAAGTAAAAATCTTTTTCATAATTGAAATAAGATTTGAACTTGAGATATAAAAGACTTGGATGATGTTTCTCTCTTCTCCATAACTTCTAATTTTCATGCTCATCTCAATTTCTTGGTTTTAATGGAGAATAAACACAAACATGCTGAAATTCCATGATGAAGGGTTACATTTGCAATATTTCCTCTTACAAGGGCTAGAAACTTGATAGCACCTCATCCAGTTCCGCATACTGAACAAGCCCAAGAGGATACCTCAGCTCCTGGCTGTTCACATTAAACCAAAATCTCAGACTCTAAGGTTTTCCAATAACTACAAATTGAAAGAGATTTATGTATTCTCTAGCTTGCTCTCCTTAGCCTCTGAGAACTTCAGGAAATTTTACTCCTAGATGTAACAACAATAAAATGAATCATTTTCAGAAGTTAGGTATTTACAGATGTAGTCTTGTTTCCGTGCAGATAAGTTAAACATAAAGTCCGTGCAAGACCACTCAAGCCCTGTGACACTTTGACCCTTCAAAATCTGCTCATTCACCTGAAAATGCTGACCTGGAGTCATGCATTTTCCTGTATTCTGCTGTGTTCCAGTGAAATCCAGCATACTTTTTTTTTTTCTACCCAGGAATAATGTGACTTGTACCTACCAATTTCTGAAACTTCTATTACTTTTCAGAATTGGATCTCTGGACATAAATTCGTGTAAAAGTAATTTATTTCTAAGCCATTTTAAAAGGCTTAGGCACTAATTAGTTTCGATTTCTTGACTACTGTCTTTAATAATTTTGTGGCTGGTCACTTGACCTTAATGACTCAATCTTTCTAATTTGATTAGGAAGCTATGGGCATTGGTAAGACTAGTTGCCTGGATATAAACTGTTTCTGGAGGAACCTCTAGCATAAATGTCAAAAGAATAGTTCCTTAGATCCATCATTTCCCTCTTATTTGTACTTAGTGCTCTCTCATTTAGTAACCAAGGACTTCCAGGAGACCTGATGTGTGCTCAATTCTTTTTGATGTTATGCTAGACATGCACCAAGCTGAGTCTAGGCATGGCTGGTACCTCATCATTGAGGAAGAGAAAGACTTGTATGTAATTACTGAGTCTGTTCTCATATGATATAACTCTTTTCCCTAGAAAGAGTCCTTAAAGAAATAAAATAAGCTTAATATCAGTAAGTGACTCTAGTATGTTCATTCTGTTATGAGAATCATGTTACAAACTTCTTTCTGCTACATGCGATTGGGTAGGAGTTCAGCATTTAATTTTCCCTTGGTTCTTACTGCATATTTTATTTGTATAAATAGAAGTCATCAAAACATTTTATGTACTTTATTTTTATATCAGGTGAATTAATATTTTTTTTGCACGTGTGTGCTTTTCTTAATAATTTTTCAATTTCTTTTTATGTGGTGTGTCTGTTTTGTGCTTTTTCATACCTCTGCTTTTAGCTCTTTATTTCTTATTTTTTTTCTCTGTCAAACACTTATTTCTCTATTTGTGTCACATTTCCTTCTCCTTCCCTCCCCTTCCTGACCTCTAAAGTCCTCATTGCTTTTAAGTTGAGTCTTGTTTAATCATTATATTACTTCTTGCTCAAATTCGCATAAGAGGAGATGATCTGTAACATTAATGCAAAACAAATAATGAGACTGTATTCCCCTTTCACTTTCTTCTACTATTGGAGTTTATATAGGCAAGGGTTAGAAGGTGTTTGGGCAAGAACATCTTATGCTGACCTTGCAGGAATTTGATGGACTTTAATACATTAAAGAAGCGTGTAATAAAGGCAAAGCTGCTAAACACTTGTGAAGGATGCAAAGAGTGTAATAGCTTCAAAGCCTTTCAAAAATTACATCTTTTTTTTTTATAATACTTCTGGAATGTGATTGTTTAGAGTCTGGATAATCTACTTTGTCATTTTGCAGTCTTAAGTGGCTGTGGTTGAGGATTTTTTTCTGGGGTACTCATTGGCTTCATTTTTGCAAAAATCTGTATTTAAGGTGTTACTGAAGAACCTCAAAGCTGCAACTGGAGAAGTCTTGATGTCTGATGTGGAGGCAGTAATCTCTGAGAGCAAGGTTGAGGAATTATTCAACACTACAGCTAAGTTTGTTAACACCTCTGCAGTTTTATAAGGAGACAAATAGATACAACCACTAGCTGGCTAGTGATCTTTAAGGTGTGTTAGTCAAGATGAAAAACTGATTATAACTGTGAGCTGCTGTTGTGAGCTACTGAGAGGTACAAAACACGTCAGTTGTTTTCCAAGGTGAAGAGGAATGTTTGGTCAAGATGTATGTATTTCTTTTTTTCCTGTCTGGAGCTAAATCAGAAATGGTGATCAGAACGTAAAGGAGAAAATAGATTAATATTCATGGAATTTAGTTCAGACTGCTGAGACTTTGAGCACTAAGTTTTAGTTTTGCTTATATGTAACATCAAATTAAATAGACCTTTGGGTGCTGTATAAAGCTTTAGGAAAAGCTATCATATAGAGATGTATACTTAGTAATTGGTCTATGATAATGCGCACACACATCTCCAAGAATCTCTGCTGCGTGCTGAAGGAAAAATGTTTGTGCTGTAGGGACACTTTCACACTTCTTGAATGTGTGAAATATTAATGCATGGTATATAAGGACACTGTAAATGCAGATAAGAATTCATAAAGTCAATAAGTTTTCCTTTTCTATCACACTATATCTAGAGAAAGAAAAATACTGTTAGACCGACAACAACTTTTCCTATATAGCTTCTGCACTCTTTTCAGTGCATAACACTTATCTCTGCCGTTGCTTGAGCAACAATCTCCTGGATGCATCATGCAGGATTCTCCACTCTCTGGAGTCTGCAAGTCCCTAAGAGTAATGTATGTTCTTCAGGTGCACCCTTTTCACACCACTTTTTCCTGTCTCCAAAGACTTCCTTGGGCCTTTTTTTCCTGACCCCCCGCCCTGTATTCTCTCATGGGCTACACGCCTTCCAATAGTTGATTGATTTTTCTTTTTTAAATATGTTTTTTTTACTTCTTATAAATTTTTTAGAGGGGAAAAATACCCTCTTATTCAACATATTTCTAATGATAGCACTAAATAAGTTTCTCATGGTGGGTGGGTGTGGAATCTTGAATAGCAGTTTCAGACTTCTAGCTGAAACATACTAGCTAACTATTCCCAGTTGAAGTGCTCGACTTTTTGTGAATTTAAATGTCATTTATCTGTAGGGGATTACAAGAAACTTATTGAGATGGCAGCGCTACCTCTTGGGATTAAAGCAAAGATTTAAAATATTTTATATCTATCATTTTTTTTTTTCCATATTGTGTATCTATTTTGCATTTTATTAATAAGTTGAAGCCCTTATGAAGAGAGAGAGAGCAGTGCAGAGGAGAAAGCAGTAGTTAGGTCTTGGATATGTCAAATTTACTGGCTTTGCTGTAGTTCGTGTGGCTTTTCACAATTTGTTTCACTTCCCTGTGTACGTTGTTATTCTCATTTCACAGTCCTTTAAGATTTCTTTCTGAAAACGCTATAGAAGAGCTGCGTATTATTGTAAGAGAAAGGGAGGGAATGACAAAGCTAACAAAGACCTTAAAATACATGTATATATTTATCTTTTCCTAGCACCTTTTTGCAAACATATGTGTGAGGGATTTCAGTGATGGTCTGTGTAGGGTCACTGTGGGAAATTACAAGCTAAAGAGAGTGTGGGTTGTGGAATACCACAGTGTCCCAACTACAGGCCACACAGTGGAATGTGTGAGGGATCACAGTGATGGTCCGTGTAAGGCCACTGTGGGAAATTACAAGCTGCACACAGCTGTGAGAACACGACCGTGGAGAGGGGAGCTAGGAGGGTTGTTATCTTAGAGAGGGGAGCTAGGAGGGTTGTTATTGAGCAGGATGTTGCTGCTGTCCGGGAACCGCTGTTGGCCAGCGGGGCCCGTACTTGGCAGGCCTTGCTGCATGCGTTGGCCACGCGTGCACCAACACCTGGTCAGTGCTCTGCCACTGAATCTGCTGAGGGGATAAACAGAGGCGGCTCGGAGCGGAGGGGAGAGAAAGGACCCAGAGCTCACTCTACGGACAACAGGGGACACCCTGAAGGTGCTGCACCTCCCTCCCTTCTCTGCTCTGACCTCGCTGATCATCATCCTCCTGCTCAGCAGTGTCTCTGGTTTAGTCAGGTTGGTAAGACTCTCACAAAGGGAAAACAATACGCTGGTAACTGCTTATGCTGGTAACTGCTTATGCAAGGCTGTAATAGAGCAATAAATACTGTTGTGCTTTTAAATATCATATGCTGGGTGAGCTTTATGCATAGGAATCCTACCAACCGGCTACAACATGTTATTGGAAGTCATAAGAGTTTAGAATAATCATTATGGAATCTGATATCTTTAAAGAAAAATTTAAAAATATTTTAAAAGCTGAAACTCCAACACATCCACCAAAATCCTTCCAGACCAAGCTGGGGAACAACTTATTATTGTTGGCTTTATGTATCTCATCTAGGAGGATGCTGCTCACAATAAAACGAAATTGTTAAAAACTACAGCCGATCCCATCCTATTATTTGTAAACGGAGTTCATCATTCCTGGCCTGGTCCCCTGGAGGTGAAGGAGAGCTGCTGCTAACAAGGGAGGACAACATAAATTGTCCTCTCTGGTGGGTGCCTTGAGGCACCTGGTACAGCTGCTTTCCTTTGATGTCTCGCTGTTTCCTGTGGGGCGGGATCTGATGGGTGGACTGAGGAAGACTGGCCACAGCCACCAGGAGAAAGGGGTTGGGAGAAATGCAGTCAGGCTGGCTGCTATGAACCTGCACAGCCTTGTTACTGGGGATGGCCGAAGTCTGCAGCTGATATGTGGTGGGAGATAGGAAAAAAAAGACTTGGGTGGAAAAGGCAGGAAGATCTGTTTCCCCACAGAATTCAGTGAGAAATTGAATTTTACTTTTCTTTTTAATTGTAAGATTCCTCCTTGATATTTTGCTTTCCAGTTGGCTTCAAAGTGCTGAAAGCTTGCATCAGGTGTTCCTCCAGTGATTTTGTTGCAGGCAGTGTTCAGGTTCAGTTTCTTAATGTCTACTTTAAAGGAAGATAAAGATTGAGGGGATATATGCATTTCTGTATTTAGAGCGTGAGAAAACCTCAGTGTTGAGGGGAAGGCGGGTCAAGATCTTTTTCTCACAGAAGGCTAGTGCAGCTATTTGTGTAATTCTTTTTGGTTTTCTATACATGTTGTCCATTATATATTGTCAAATTTAAAATATACCATCAGCTCTGTTTCTGAATGCACTGATAGCAGTGCTTTCTGTTGTGGTTTGTTTGCTTGACTTGTGGGTGAAACAACGGGGAACCCACAGATGGCATCTAATATTTACGCAGGAAGAAGCACCAATATCACAGAGGAAAGTGTTATAAATAGAAAATGTGTCTGTAGAAGAGCTAATTAATTTACAGTGAAAACACTAAGCAAGATAACTGGTGCCAAATCCTCACAGGAATATTTTAACCTGACTTTTTCTCAGTCTTTGGAATAACTTGCATTCTGCTTCAGCATAAGGAAGTGTAAAGAAGCCATGGGAAGTCTGATACCATGTTGCAAGCTTTTCTGAATATCAGTTCTGCCAAATTAAACTCTGGGTTGGTTGTACAGCATGTGCTGGTAAGAAGAAAATGTTATCATCTATCTCATAGCTTTTCTATAAAACCATTATAAAACCATATATATGTATAAACCATTCCCCCTTAGCTCTAAGGGAAGCTTGGGGATGCAGTCGACTCCATCACGGTGAAAAGCTGTGCAGCACACTGGAATTTCTTTCCATGTTGAGGCAGGGCTATAATGAAGTAAACCAACAACAACAGATGGGTTTGTTCATTTTATTTTTTTTTTTTCCCCTTGGCACACTTTAAGATCTGGATTTAACATCTATGGTTAAATGATACTTCACCTTACCTCCCACATCTGGTCCATTCCTTTGAGCTGTGGATGCAAATGAATAGCATGTTTGTTCCATGCGCCTTGCCTTAGACTTGAGATCTGTGGCATAATTCAGCCCAAATTTGATAAGATGCAGACACAAATTCAATCTACTGTAACTAAACCTCACCATTTATAAATCTCTTGATGATAGTGACATTTTAAACTATTTTTTTTTCTCTATGATATATGGGGTAGAAGCAGGTCTGGTGTGAATGCCAGCTAAATTGCAGTATGGTGCCTTGGATCATGCACTTGGGGCACTGGCCCACTTGTTCACTTAATCCCCAGCTCCTGCCAAGCAGCCCAGTTTGTCTCCAGTTTGCCAACAGTCTGATACAATCTGCAGTTCTGTTTTGGAGATACCAGCTATAAGTGCTGAGCAGCTCCCATGGAAATGGGTGATGGAGTCCAAAGCGAGAGAGACTGAAGTCCCTTTTTCTGTGTCTTCTATTTTTCCTTATCCCTGGCTGACAAAGGACAGCTATTTCTTCCTGAGGTCTTTTTGCCTACTGCCTGTAGATATTTTTTTAATATTTAAGTTGAATCAACACAAATTTCTCTCTCATTTTGTTGGCACACTTCATTTCTTATGTAATTAAAGAGTTATTTTTAATGTTGACTTTAAATATCCAGCTTTAATATCCAGAATTTTAAAATTCCCTTTTCTGTAGTGGGAAGCTCTCAAGACTTGTTCAAGGTATGGACTACGTGACTTTCAAATAACTGGGGAAAACTTTCAGAGTAATAAAGGTCTTCCTGCTTGGAATAAACTTACTTGTAGTGTTTTGTTCTGGGTTTTGCAACAATGCAGTATTTAGTAGCTCTTGAAGATTAGCTATGTGAAATATACAGATAAGGAGAATAATATATTTTTAAATTAAATATTCACAATTTTGACTTCCAGGATTTTTTTAAACTGTTCAATCTGCATGCTTATCTGACTTCTTCAGCCACTTAGTGAGCATGGTAAATGCAGTACCAAATGTGTTACAGGTCCTACTCTCTCCCTTTAGTGTTTGACAAAGTTGCTGTCTGTTGGACTTATCTCTGGAAATAGCATTCAGGCCTCATGATGCAATGCTCTCGTTCAAATGTTCAGCAGCTCTTATGGCTTTTGGCCTCAGTGAAATTTTCCCCTTCTTCCCCCTCCTTTGCCTCTCCCTCCCTCCACCTCCAATCTAGAGCCATATGGACTCCTTCACTCTGAGTGCTAACCTTTGATGAATATGCCCTTTATTGCTGTTCACTCCCAGAGTTTGCAAGAAGCAAGATTGACTTTGCAACTGGTTTATTTCATATCATAAAATCATCCTGGGTAAGTAAGGATCACAGAAATCCTGCATCTGAAAGTTGTTTTTTACCCAATGAAGAAGTTCACCAAAGTTAATCTCTTCATAAAGCCCAAACTATTCCTTCCTAATGAGAACCATGTGCACATCAAATAGCACAGAGCTGGACGAAAATACTTTGAAGCTACAAATACAGAACATCTTCAGGTTAAATGCACCAGTGGACCCCTGAAAAGACTTGCTTGGTTGACCCAGCCTGCAATAGGTTGTGTCCACTGCCTCAGCTGTCCTGCTGGTGTCTGCCTGTGTGCTACCAGCTTGCAGAGGAGGCCCCCATGAGACACCCCCCTTGCACAGTGGTCAGGAATCCTCAGAGCAGTGGGGAGAGCTGGGAAGTCCCCCATTGCTTTACGTTTGGCTGTTCTGTGAAGGGTAGAAGAAAGTGGAGGTGCAGGAAGGAAACTGGGGTTTTGTAGATCAGCATCAAAGTTCTGTGCTGGGAGACAGGAGCAGGTGGCTGGTTGGTTTGTAGTGTTTCAGTCTCCTTGTCTAGGGGGTTTACACCTCATACAGCTCCAAGCTATCATCGGAGCGAAGATCTCCAGAGCTCACTTTCTCAAGTGCATTATGTGAAGCATATCTTTTTTGGCTAACACATTGCAATTCGAGGCCAGGAAAGATACCAATGGTTTGGGGAATTGCTGAAGAAATGTTTTATACATAATGTAAATCTGAGACTGTATTAATGCTGATGTCACCACTTGTAATGTCACTCAGCTTTATTTCCAATTCAGAGTGTAAAGCAGACGCAAACTTACTGTCCAACCAGGATGACAGAGAGTTCAACCATCTATCCATGTTTTATGGGAACTGGCTGGGGACAGGGGAAAGGATGGAACAAAATCCACTTGGATCAGGAGCATGGGGGAGGAAATAGCAACTGTGAGCAGACCATATGCTGTGGCTGGCGGGTAAATGCATGGGCTTTTTGCGCATTTGTAACCAAGATTAATTACATCTGCTTTATTACTTTCTTAGCATTGCAACGAACAGACAGCTTTACAAGCTTAGCATTCGTGCACCTGGGTGTTTATATGAAATGTTCTGGCTTTATTTCTCATACTAATTATTCTTTAACAGCTAAGGACAGCTCTGACACTTATCTCTGTGTAAAAAGATGCAGTCCATTTTCTATCACTTTAGTGATTATATGTGTTAGCTAATCCATGCCAAAGAGGTCCTTGCAAACTGATCTTCTTTCCAGTTTTTTCCTTAATGTTGCGCAAAGTGGCTTCTGAAGCTCCTGTCCTCAGACATCAGACTCAAATAATTGTATGGGTAAAAATGAAGTATTAAGGCTCAATCCTTGAGGTATTACAGCAGAAGATGGGCTGAGGATTTTAAATGTGTTTCTTCACTCCTACAGTTATTGAGAGGCTATTAGACCTCTGAATAAATTTTACTAATTGTTTTGTTTCTGTGTACTGTCACCCTAAAGGCTCTCCTCATCAGACCAGTGTTACCAGCATGGTAATGATGTGTGCGGCACTGGCTTTATTTTGGACTACATCAAGCTTAGAGTCACTTTCGTTTCTAAAAGATTGCAAGCTGGCGTTAGCCCAGGGCAGGGCATGGCTGATCCCGGTGTCTCTGCTAGCCCTTCACACCTCACCTGCTCCTTCCACCCTCTTCCTTCTCTCTGCCTTCCACCACTATTGCACCCTAAAGGAAAGAGCCTGTTCAGATCCTAACCAGAATCTGCCCTATTGTCTGTCACAGCTCTCATTTGTAGTTATATGGTGTACATCTGTAGCTTTATTTTGTTTTTTAAGTCAACAAATGAGGGATATTGTTCTCCCCACTCCCTTGCTGTGTGCCTTCTCCAGGGACTGGTGGGATTCATGTTCCAGAAGCTCCACCTGGAAGCCATCCTGCCGCTGCTCCCCCTGCCCACTCCGCAGGGAGTAATAGCGTAATAGTTTACACGTGTATTTCAATTATCTCTTCCCTTCTTTCAAGCTCTGTTACCTACCATGCATCTATCACTATGCAATAGCAGATTCAGGTATAACATGAAGAGGACGTTAAAGCCCTGCTTGATTGATTTCTTATAAAGATTAAGGTTGCTGACATTTTCTGCCCTAGCTCAAAAAGCGCACGCTGGCTTTGATTATTCTCTATTCCACACCAGTATAAATCTGAATTTGTGGACTTATGCAGATGCAAGGAGAAAATCAGATGTGCCGGCAAGGCCTTTTGATGTCACCAGCTGCCTGCTCTGATTTGCATGTATTGCTGCAGAAGGAAAACAGGAGTTCTCTTTGTAACTAATCACTCCAATTCGATAATTAATCTGAGAGTGCACAATCTATGTCATAGCTGGAATTATTGTGCCAGATTTCATCACTCTACCTTCATTTGTATCTCCCTGGTAACTGGCTGTGACAGGGAAAACAATCAGTGGTTTGCTTAACCAAAATGTTAAGATGGAAAACACATTTAGCTTTAGGTGCTAAAACTTTTTCCAGGAGGGTGGAGGAGGAGGGGAGTGGGCATGGAAGCTTTGAGCCAGCTTTGACACCAGTATTTTTATGTTCATGTACTGCATGCAAAACTCTTCTGAGCTTATTCTGGTTTTTATTTTTCTGTCACTGCCTTCTGCTGTGAAAGGGTGTTTTCTCCAGTAGTAAGCAAGCAAAGTGTATTTTACTGTGTGTATTGGTTCAAACCCTCCGCAGCACCATGCTGGAAGTTATGCTTCCTCGCAGCCCTGGGCAGCCCGTGGCTGGCTGCCAGGGTGCAGGCACCTCAGCTGCTGTCATGTGTGGCTATGGGCTGTCCAGCTGCCTTCATAGCCCCAGTTTGTTTCCTCTGTAAGTGGCAGTGGGAGGGAGGGGAAGAGCCTGTAGGTGTTGCTGTTCACTTGGATACATGCCTTTATGGGAAGTGTAATTACTAAACTTTAACTGCGATAGCTGATGCAGGTGGTGGACCTATTAAATGTATATGAACCTCAACTTGTCCTATATGGTTACTAATATTTTAGCAGTATGCTTCCTTCAGTATTTTCCTCTTTGAAGCTTAAGTTGATGAAGGATGTAACCTTCTTTTCTGGCACACAGGAGGTCTTAATGAGCCAAAGAAGTGGAAGGTTTGAACCACCAAGCAGCTTGGGCACTGCACCACTGATGCTCCTAGTCTAAGCTCTCTGGTAGCCATGCAACCTATTGCAGGTAGCAATGATGTCCCTGGGGAACTTTCAGAGATAGGCACAGTTCAGGAGGAGTCTAAAATGACTCTGATCTGAAGAGGGACAATACTGTTGAAAGGGTGGGGAGAAGAGCAGGAGCTTAGTGCTTTGATGCTGCTAATTGGTAGGTCCTGGTCTAGGATATGGTATTTCTTGTCTGCTTTCTTTCTGTTGATTCAAATGCTTCACCCCAGCCTCTCTGAGGGCTGCTTTGAAGATGGCTCTCCTGACTGGCTTGGAGAGGAGCCTCTTCATGCTTCTCAATGAACTTGTGGCAGAGAACCAAAGAGTAATTGAGTCAGAGAAGGTTAATAAGAGAAGCCGTCTTCCAGACCTCCTTCATATAAACTATAAACCCAGACTGCAGGAAGGCATCTAATACTTCAGCCTTACTGAGTGAGGTCCTGCCTAGTGGGGGTGTTTCGTATATTAAACGGAAATAAGAACTGGCAGCACACGCTGCGTGGAGCTAACTTGTAAATTTGTGTCAGAGGTTTTCAAAGACTGCGTCCTAAACTGCCTGCCCTTTTTTACCCCTCCAGGAGATTAAATAGAAAAATATTTAATTTGTGTATTATGACCCCTTTTTTAAAAAGGCGCAAGGGACAAACTGGTTGTCAAGACTGGGACAACTCTGTATGTGGCCAAAGGAATAAACATAAGTCTCTGTAGGACTTCTTCACTCTGAAGATAAAACTAGAAAAGGCTAGGGAATTGGAGCTCTTGCAGCTTGGGCCACAGATGGCCTTTTAGACCCACAAGTTAGATTTGAGTTGCGTGTATATGGAATAAGACTTATTCAGAAACCTGAGTGCTTGCGGGTTGCAGGCGCTTGTGATACTGTGACCAATTTGTTGTTAAACTGGTAAGTGAGCAGAGGAAAGCCGGCCTCCCTGCTGAACTCTTCCCCATCATGTACCTTTCCTCCCTATTTTTTCTGATTCATTTTTTCAAACGACAAAGAAAGATCCCCTCTATAGGTGATCTTGTACAGTGGTGATTTACTCTCAAGTGCTACCCCGAGTACTTTTCTGGCAGTGTACCTTAATCTTACCCATGCTGGAGCTGCAAGCCTGTAGCCTGTTAGTCCCCCACCACGGGCAAGTCTGTAGGTCCTGATTATAAACCTGTGTTACCATATTCTGTGTAATAGTTATTTTTCATTATCGCTTTGCAATTTTCTTGCCTTCTTCCCACCAAGAGAAAAAAATCAGGTCTTCATAAATTGTGAATAAGCTCCTGTCACTTGTGATCCATTGGTTTGTAGAAAACCATTAATTGTGATTCCTCCTCATTAAGTCTGACTACGAAGATCATGCAGAGACCAGTGTTGCTTTTTTTTTTTTTTTTTTTTTTTTTGGTAGAATAA
>WHYT01014782.1:2963-19524 GCA_009806455.1 Tetrax tetrax | reverse complement strand
TAATTGTTTTTTTTTTTTTTTTTTTTTTTTTTTTTTGTTGAGAGACAGCAGTAAGCCACGACCTTATAAAGCATAGCCGTCAGTATTTTTATTAGTATATAAGAGATGATGAATTATACCTGCCATTTCCATTGTGTTCGTGGATGGTGCACAGCTCTTAGAAACTTGGTATTTGACATTTAAGATTGATAAAGCACCAGTTAATTTAAACATACAACCTAGTACAAGATTCTTGGCTGTTCTAGTTATTGAATTAGCACAGTATTGTGAATTGCCTGCATTCTGTGTGAGAGAAACAATTTGTAAGCAGGTCATCAATGTTAATGCTGTTTTAACCTTTGCTGGTTTGCTTAAGGATATAACATTTGCTGAGATGCTTACATCTTCTGGAAAAACTGCTCATTTCAGCTGACTAAACTGACCTGCTTATTGGCATAGTGATGGGAAAAATGTGCTTAGGATACAGGTTACAACCTAGATGTTTTGGTCCTCAAACTTGCTTAGAGAAAGCAGTCACTTAGTAGCAAGGCTGTGGCATCAGTGGTAGTAGGAAGACTGGGGCTGGGGTAAAAGTGGCAGCTGGGAGTTACTATTAACTGCTTAAGAGAGTTATTCTGTTGCTTAGAGAACATCTTTAGAAGTAAAATGAAAACTCTCAGCTGAGCTGGAGTAGCTTGAGTTTGCTAGCCCAGCCATCTTCTAGACTTTTTAAAATCACTTCTCTGGTTTTGATAAAAAGTCTGTAGGAGTCAACTGCTGTTCCCACTCATGTGTAGGCATGCACGTGCAACAGAGCTAAGCTCTTGGTGTTGAATTATGCTCCCTCAGTGAGGAGAAAGTGCAAGGTATCCATAAGATATCAAGCAGCCAAGAAGTTGTACCTTGAATACTCTGTATACTGTGCAAGAGAGAAAGCAGTTTTGATGTATCACAGATAAGAGAAGGAATTTGTTTTGATGCCTATATTTATCTGTGAGCCTGTTAGACTGAAAATAATAATCTAAAGATGAACTTTGTTCTGGCTTTGAAAGGTGCCTGTATCTGTAGCCCATGAAAAGTTATCTCTCTGCTCTCACAGTGAATCTTGCAGCTGTAGACTTTGTCTATGAAGATTATTGTAGATTTTACCTCTCTGTCTGCCACTTGTTTTAACTGAACTTCCCCAGAAATTTATGAAGCCATTGGAGAGGGTTCTGGAGCAGCATTCAACAAACTGACCTCGGTAGATACCTTCAGAACCGGGGAGGTGACAGGAATCAGAGGAGGACTGGGGAAGTTTTCAAACTCGTATTTTAGTTGTGTTTACTTTGTGGAATACTTACCAGAAATTAGACCTATTAGAAGCAATGCACCTCCTTTATCAACCTTTAGTATGAGGCTTTCAGGGTCAGTGATCCAAATACTGAGATGGAGTATTTCAGGTTTGGATATCACAAGTACAAACTTCCATGGAAATTGCCTTGTTTAAGCTGATCAAGATATAAACCCTGCTAATTTGAAAACTAAATAAAGGTTAATAAAGTGTATGCTAAGCCACCAAGCAGAAATAACAATCAGAAAATGGTATTCAAATAGTTGCTATGTCTGGGAAACTGCTAATTGCATCTCCCGGGTAAACAGGATGGGCTTTGGGCATAGGCAAAAGAAGACGGTTGCCTCAGGCAACAGAATCACAGCCTTAAGCTGCACAGAGACAAGACCTTCTGGGTTTCTTAGCAGCTGTTGTAGCTTTGAATTTGGCAGTGGTGAAAGTGTCTCTCTCTGGCATCCTTTTGCCCAGCAGGTTGAGGCTGCACCAGTTGGAGTGTTCTACCAGCCATGGACTGGCCTGCCCTGAGGTAGCATGCAGATAGTGAGCAGCCCCCATGAGCAAGGAAAAGGGAGAAGGGCCAGTGATCTTGCTGTGTTTCTCCTCATCACCTTTCTCCTCCTTGTCCCATCCACAGGAGTGGTGGGTACTGGGGCAAAGGAGTGCTGAGTGAGGTAGGGGCTGCTGGGATGGGGGCAGCTCTGCTGGACCAGGGAAGTGAATGTAGGTGCCTCAAGGAGAAGCAGTCTAGGCATGTCCTCTTATTAACAGTGCATACGCTCATACCTCAGTACAGACCTGATATTTTGGAAGTCACCACCCAGTAACATATGTGGCAGATATGAGCAAAGGCAGTGATCAAGACTAAATGAAATGAAATATTGGCAACTCTCTGATATACCCTTTCATCGTTCTTTGCTGGGTATGAAATAATAACAAAACTAAAACCACATCCTGGGAACATGGATGGTTTTGAAACCAAGTACTGGAAGGGTTTTTTTTTTTCTAAGTCTGGCAGGGTGATACTGGCTGCAGTCCTTTATGGTGTGTCTCTGAAAGCCCTGCAACTGAGTGGGTACCCTGTTTGTTCAATAGCTGAAGGGCAAAAAGAGCCAATTTCTGTGTCCCTAAACTACAAATAACTTGAGAGATTCTGTTCCTTGACAGCAGACCGTTCCTTAAAAAATGTCAAATAAGGTGAGTTAATTTAATCAAGCTAAAATGTAAGCTTTCTGTCATCTTCCATGTCTCCAGAACCTTCTTCCTTTTTATGTTAAAAGAAAGGAAGGGAAGAAAAAACTTTTAAGAGATCTAGCACCATCTGTTGTGTTGAGCAATGTAATAGTGTAACTCACCAACACACCTTGTTCTTTGGGGTTTTTTCCCCAATTTGTCTGATATGTTATATCAAGACTGTAAGCAGTTTGGCCTGTTATGTCTCTGCTTACCTTAAAAATCAGTTTAATCTGGTGTGATGTATTCCCTAGCTCCCATATGAAAAATGAAGAATTTGCCTTTTTGGAAACTGCTTTACTCCTAAGCCAAAATATCCATAAAGCAGTAGCTACTGTTCATTCACTTGCACGGAAACATCTATGATGTTTTACAGTTTTTTGATCCAGTTGCAAAATGCAAAAAATACTCCTGGAGATCTGCCTACGTTATTGTGGTGCCTTTAACAAACAGGAAAACAAGGGGGTGGCAGTCTAGCTTCCACTTTGATCTCAACACGCAGTGGGGAAAAGTGCTGGCCAAACAGAGTAGTTATGCGTCAAAATAGAGAGACAGAGGAGGACATTGGCAGGACAGCTTCTGACCTTGTGTCCAAAGACTGCCAAAACTTGAGGTTTTTTGCTGATAAATTGAATAGCTTTTAAATTCCCTGTGGTTCCCATTCATTCCCCTTGCTGTTACCCCAGACCAGACTCACGGTAGCTTGCAGGTGATTTCTCTCAAGCACCAAAGAACTATCCGCTGACAGGAAAAATCTTTGTGCTGATTCATTCACCAAAGTATTCAGTTCCATGCCCTTCTTGTCCTTAAGACTTAAAGGAGCATGACTATCTCTACCAGCTCTTCTGCAATAGTATTTTGTGCTAATTTGGTTCTTCAGATGTCTACTGGAGATTAAAGTTTTTTGGGGAACAAGGAATCGAGTTGGGAGATGATCTGGGAGTCAGGTGCACTGAGAGCTCTTCCTGACAGCAGAAAACAAGCTTTGTCTTTCCACGTGGTGTTATCAAACGTGCTAAGCTGTATGTAGGGGACTTGGTTCATTTCAAACAACCAAGCCATTTGGGCTTTGAGAGGAGCAGGCATGGAGATCGCTATTCCTGGAGAGCATTTCACAATCTTGAATCTTGATTACATACACAGAATAAAATCATAGTAAACCATGTACATAGGTCTTGAGATGGAAGAACAGTATGGTCTGCTTCCAGGTACTGTACTTCAGGTAGAGACTTAGGACAATGGTGACTCTAACTCAATGGTGGCTTCTGTTCTTGGGGTGTTACATGATTAAGCCTAAAACTGAAACTCCTCTTAACAACATCTTAAACAAAAGCCTGTGTCCAAGCTTGGACATGGGCCTTCTAAGCAAGAGAGGACCTGGCTGCTGCTCTGCCCATAGACCACAAAAACCAAAACAGGGTCAGAAATCTAGGTAAGTCTCATTGCATCTGAGAAGCTCATGCCTGACCTTGTGAGGGTTAGTCTGTGGGTCAACATCTTCCTATGGTACTTATTTGCTGTGAAGGTGCGGGTTTGGCTTAGCACTGAGCTCTATGCTCTTATTCTTCTGGGTCATCTCTGCGTGATACTTAATGCTTTTGAGCAGGGAAGTGTTTCAAAAGCCATAAAGCTATATAGTACCTATGATAAGCTGCTGATTTACCTCTTCTGTTCCAGCTAGTGCTGGCTCTGTGTTCCTTATCCAGAAATATTTGGATATAAATGAGCTGTGAGTATCTTCTATTTGTTGCAGTGACAGGCAATTGAAAGGCTAAAATAAATGTAATATTCTCAAAATAAATCCAGGGAAAACCAACTGCCTATCTTCAGTATTTTGGCAGCTAATGTTGTATTTATTTTTCTTTTCTCTGAGTCAAACTGCGACATTTTTCTTCTCTCAGCAGGAGGAAACCAAAAGCATATATCAGGGTGGTTCTGTGAATGGCTAAAGCATTTATGGCATTCAAATAAACATGTTTTGCCCAGCTGTTTAGGAGAATATGCTGCACAACTGGTGTAGCATAAAGTGACTTGTGGCGAGTACAGCTGTCATTTTTATAGTCACACTTGATGGAGAGTCTGGGACTTACTTGTTACAGAATTCTAGTAGGTCTGTTTTGTCATTCTTAATTTGTAAGCTTCCAGAAGAATCTAGATGATTTCTCAGACAAACATGATGGGCTTGTCTTTTGTGCAGGGAAAACCGTAATCACTTTCCTCATTGAGATACAATGCTATTTCCTTCAGACTCTTATTTTTTCAGTGTCCGAAATTAATTTCTAATGACTCTGTTAGAATCTTGTGTGCAAAGGGAAGTAATCAAATCAAACCAAACATCATGAGGGCTTTTGAATGTGAATTGGTTTGTTGTTGTGGTTTTTTGAGTGGTTTCGTTTTTAAAATGAGGATGGAGGATGATTTTTGAAACTTTGTGGAATCCTTATCAGCAATTAGACCTATTAGAAGCAATGCATCTCCTTTATCAACCTTTAGGATGAGGTTTTCAAGGTGAGTGATCCAAATACTCAGATGGAGTATTTCAGATTTGGATATCATGAGTGCAAACTGCCATGGAAATTGCTTTTGTTTAAAAATATACCATATTCAGTAATCAAATCTCAAAAACTTAATGTATGGAAAAGACCAGTAAATAACTTCTTGGATCACATCATTGCCAGATCTGAGCTGTTTTCCTGAAGCTGCGAAGTAATAAGAAACTTATTACAATTAGAATGATTTCTACTCCGAATAGTTCCCTAAACAGGTATGCTCTAGAAATTGTAAAGCTGCTCCTCCTGGTATCGTGATTTTCCAGCCAAAGAAAAAGGAGAGAGCATTTTGATAGATACACCTCTGGGCAGTGGAATTTGGGGACAGTCAGACACTTCTCCTTTCACTCGCCAATTGGTTGGATCACACGGGAGAAGACAGTGCTGGAAAGGAAGAGGAAGGTGACAGAGGTCTCTCTGGAGGGCTTTACTCCCTAAGTGAGGTAGCCAGGGAAGTGGTGTAGGAGCCAGCGTTGAGTAGGAGTAGCTCATGTTAAAGTAATCAACAGACTTTCTCAAAGAAAACTGCAATGGGACTCAAAGTTACTGCAGTCTTGGTGCTGTGGCCTCTTCAAGAGTCTCCCGATTACACAGGTTCACTTTTTGTGTGTATGTGGTGGGACTTGAGGTTTGTGAGATGGATGTGCCTAGATGATCTCCTACTGCAAGCTCCTCAAGGGAAGTGAAAGGCTTTCAAAACTGAAAAGATTAAAGCTTTGTAGAAAACTCAGAAATGAAGACGTTAGCCACAACAGAAGTAAAGGGGTTGTGCACCACTGTGCCACTGTGTACCTGCAGACAGATCCTCTTCTCCAAGTTCAATTGCAAATGCTCAATGACTCTGACCTGCAGAAAATGCTGCATCCCAGGGAGTTTTTCCTGTGGCCTCTGAGGCTTAGCTTACTGCTCCTTACCATATGTCTGTCTGTGACCTGTGACTCTGCTGGCCCCAAAGGTCCAACTAAGTGACCAAGGGAAAGACTCATCTCCCTACATGTCTATCTTGAGCTGCAAGGTGTCCCTCTTCATCAAATCTATTATAAGAAGCATGTAACACAAATATGAGCAGAACAACTAAAACCAGACATTGTCCAACGCAGTAAGAAATCCCAAATAAGGATTTGGGAATCTTGAGAAAATAGCTGTACTTGTTTTTATCAAAGACTAGAAGAACTTGCAATATGAAGCTACACTATAACTTTTTGTGGAAAAAAACCTTCTCCCCTCCCCCCTCCCCCTCCAAAAAACCCAAAAAAAAACCCAAAAAACAAAAAAACCAAAAAAAAACATAGCCAAACCCTGATAACTAGGAATGGGACTGTGAGTTTTCTAGTGTATTACAGCCTGCTTGAAAGCCTATAGGCAGAATCCTAGGTAGCTATGGAAAAGACCTGATGAGAAACACGTGAGGTTAACCTCTTTGAATAATAATGCCATCTGCAGGAGTTTCCCAGCCATCAGCCCTTGTCCCGAAAGACCATTTGTACTTCACAGCATTAATATTCATTAGGTGTAACACCATATGTTGCACAGCAGGATGCATTGCCAGCAGACTGTTTGTCATAAAGCCAGATTTAATAAAGCATTGTAAACCAAACATTATGATGATAAATACAAAATGACAGGCTAATTAAGAGAATCTTAATTGCCATTTTTCCGTAATAACATTTGTTTAGTATGTATCTGTCTTGTGCTAGTACCTTCCTTGTACAGCTTTTCACTCTGTATTGGCTTCATAAGGGAACCAGTGCCTCGTATGATTTAAAGCACTTAATGTTCTGTTGCAGAAATAAATTCCAGATTAATGAATTATTGCTACACTATGAATGTGCATAATCATTGATCCCCAATCTTGATGAATACAAAAAAAACCCCATCCCTGAAATACAGATTTCAGAGGGATATGAGTTGTGTGGGGACAACTTAATGCCCCTTCTTGAGGGAATAATTTGAAAATGCAACAGTTGCAGTTCTTTGGACAGGTACTCTGCAAATCTTTCACAGAAGGAGCACTTTTCATTGAGCAACTTAGATATAAATTGCAGTTTTCACATAACAGTGCACAGACTGAAAGGCCTCTTTGTTCCTCCTTCACTAGAGCAGAATTTCATTATTGCTCTATTCCCCTACACTGTTGATTTCATGGGAGAGGAGGGGATTTAAAGAATGTGAAATGATATGAATTAATACACAGAAGTGACACCTATTTTTCTTCTTGCTGTTACCTTTTTATCATAGTAGTTGCTGCCAGAGTGTCAGAAAATTAATATATCCTTCTTCAAACCTGTCAAGGTGGTAAGTTACAAAACTTTCAGAAACTTTCATAGTATTTCTCCTTGTTCCTTCTACATTATACAATGTCTGTATTCTGAGAGTGGCATGACTTTCCATTACCTGAGGAAGACAAAGAAAAAATCATGACCTGAGAAAACCAGAGCAAAACTTGTATGGGAGGTTTGCCCATCATAATTGTGATTGTAATTTGGTTTTAGTCTTCATATTGGTGAGATTTCCTTTCCCACAGGTGCCAGCTTCTAAATGTAGATCATTCAAGTTTCTGCCTCTTACTGTATACTATTTTGCAGAGACAGAGTGGTGAGTGACCATAACCAAAAACAGGTTCCAAACTTGAAATCAAGGGAGGAAAAAACCCAGCCCTTTGAGTACAGTGACATGCTTTGAATTTTACCACAGTGTCTTTCTGCCTAGATATCTTAAATTCATTTCACAAGAGAAAATATCATTAGAGATGAAAAAAGAGTAAAAAGAGGCCACAAGTTTATAACCCATTAATTCATTTTAAAGTTTTTCTTCTGGCATTGTACCTCAAATGGAATAGTCTTGTGTAGCTTGTGCTGTAGATTTTGAAATGGTAGTGTTTCAGAAACTGGACTGTGCTTGGGTTTTTTGGGATTTTTTTCAAGGAGTTTTTCCCCTTCCTGTCTCTTAATTTGTAACTGAGTGTATATGCACCAGGCTTTCCAAATACATCAAGTTTTTTTGCATTGAATTAATGATACTAACCGCTTAAGGAAATCCTAAAACTAGAGTCAATATTTTATTTACCTCCACCTCATTTTTGTCATCAGATTAATAGAGTAGATATAGCAAAAAATAAAAATTTGATGTGCTGTTAAACTCTTTTTTTTTTTTTCTCCTCTTTTACTTAATTTGTGTTAAAACTGCAGCTGAAACGTAGAATAAGCATGAAAAGTCTTGAGATATGAAGGAGATTGCTGTAGGGAGTAAGGGGTTTTGTTTGGTAGGGGTGTTCTGAGGGCGTTGTGGCTTTTTTGATGGGATTAAGTTAAAAAGATTCTTTTTTGTTGTTGTTTGTTTTTGTTTTTTTTTTTTTTCTTGAACATTTCCTGAACTGAAATTTACAGTCCTTCCCAGTCTCCTGCATGGATCATCTCCCAGCAATACTTTGCATAGCATTTTACCCTTGGTTTTCTCACTGAATGCTACTTTGTGTACTCTTGGTTTTTGACTATACTTCTCAGGTTTCAAGGTTCTCTCCTTAGCACACATAAATTACCAGTGCTAGATTTTGTAGCTTTATTCTGTCCTCCTATTTTGTTTTTTGGTTTTTTTTTTTTTTGGCTTTAACCATCTTGCAACCATTACTCATACTATGTGCTTACTGTGCTATCTTCAGATGACTATCGAGTGTTGAACATTGCCTGTGATAATCAATTCCCTTTACATCGTGCAGAGCATGAGATGAGCAAAATATCCATCTCCACCTTGTGTGGATAGCAGATAGCAGCAGACAAAAAAAAAATTCCTGAAAAGAAAAAAATCACTATGGCTGAAAAAATTGTATTCCTAGAAAAAAAAAAATACTTGAGAGGAAAATTTGAATGTTTCTAGAAAATGTACCCGAATCACTGAACGACCTACAACCTCAACTTCAGGTGTGGCCTTAGCCTGAGAAAAAGGAGCTCTAGTTCTCTGACAGGAAGGTAACTTTATCTGAAATCTGTGCTAGTGCTTCACCTGGTCAGACAGTGTAATGGACCAGCCATTGCCTAGAGAAGGCATAGCTTTCCTGGTCGTCTGGACTGCAAAACGCCTTCTGGGCCCTCCTGCCTTGTGAAAGGGTGCACACATAGAGCTAAAGACTATGTTTGAAACTCTTCTGCAAGTGGCATTGAATGTCACTGAAACCAATGGTGGTCGTGGTGGTAAAATCACCATGGGGGCTCAGGCGAGAAGCAAGATGACAAGGGCAAATTAATAACTACTGAGTGCTTTCCCTTCCCCAAAAAGGTGACTGGCTCAGTCATACTTTTGAGCAGGAAAGATGAGGTAACTGCAGAAAGGTATTGAAGTAGAATGATTTTAAGAAATCTAGAGATGGAATCTGAGGGCACTTAGTGAGCCAACTGATCTGCTTAGAAATGGTCAATGCTATGTTGAAAATCAGCATCTTCATCTGAGAACTACAGAAAGAGTAAAATATTTGTATTGAATTGTTTTTCCTAACACCTTTAGTGTTTTCTGGCATGGGAATTTTCATGCTCTGAGATTTGAGGTTGATCACTCAAAATAAAACAAACTTTCAATTTATCTAATGTTTCATCCTTTTCCACTTTACCCATTAGAATGAAATGAGAATTTTGCTGCTCTTTGCTGTGATACACATCATTTAGCAACAGGGAAGGTCAACATGGCACTGTGGGGCCTTCTGCTGCTGGAAGCTTGTTGTTTTATGGTGATGTGAAAAGCAGAGATTTGGCTTTTTTAGGCAAATCATAGAATATCTCTGGTGGAAAGGGATCCATAAGGATCGAGTCCAGCTTCCCTGCTCCTTGCAGGACTACGTTGCAGGACTCAGGATCCCATAGCGAACGAGTCCATGTGACCTAATAAGATGTATCCCTGTGTTCTGAGGGGACTGGCTTTATGGTTACACTCAAAGAATTGTGGTCAACAGCTCCATGTCCAAGTGGAGAAAAATGGCATTCCTTGGGGGTCAGTATTGGGACCGACCCTATTTAACGTCTTTGTCAGTGACACAGACAGTGGGATTGAGTGCACCCTCAGCAAGTTTGCTGACGACACCAAGCTGTGTGGTGCAGTCGATATCCCGGGGGGAAGGGATGCCATCTAGAAGGACCTTGACAGGCTGGAGAGGTGAGCTCATGCAAACTTCATGAAGTTCAACAAGGCAAAGTGCAAAGTCCTGCACATGGGTTGGGGCAATCCCAAGCACAAATACAGACTGGGTGAGAATGGATTGAGAGCAGCTCTGAGAAGAAGGACTTGAGACTGTTGGTAGATGAGAAGCTCAACATGAGTCAGGAATGCACACTTGCAGCCCAAAAAGCCAACTGCATCCTGGGCTGCATCAAAAGAAGCGTGGCCAGCAGGGCAAGGGAGGTGATTCTACTCCTCTGCTCTGGTGAGACCCCACCTGGAGTACTGCATCCAGCTCTGGAGCCGCCAACATAAGAAGGATGTGGACCTGTTGGAGCAAGTCCAGAGGAGGGCCATGAAGATGATCAGAGGGCTGGAGCACCTCTCCTCTGAGGACAGGCTGAGAGAGTTGGGGCTGTTCAGCCTGGAGAAGAGAAGATTCTGGAGAGACTGTATAGCAGCCTTTCAGTACCTAAAGGGGGCCTATAGGAAAGCTGGAAAGAGACTTTTGACAAGAGCGTGTAGTGACAGGACAAGGGGTAATGGTTCTAAACTGGAAGAGGGTAGATTTCGATTAGACATCAGGAAGAAATTCTTTCCTTTGAGGGTGGTGAGGCAGCCCGGAGAAGCTGTGGATGTCCCATCCCTGTAAGAGTTCAAGGCCAGGTTGGATGGGGCTTTCAGCGACCTTGTCTAGTGGAAGGTTTTCCTGCCCAGGGCAGGGGGATTGGAAATGAATAATCTCTAATGTTCCTTCCAACCCAAACAGTTTTATGATTCTATGATAGTGTGATCCTGCCACCCTCAAGGTGGAACTGCGAGGTCCAGTGTCAGTAATAAGTGGCAGAGGGAGTAATTGCATCTGCCTCCCCCCTGCTACTTCAGCCAGACCCAGTGTTCCCTTGCTGATGTTGGCCACGCTACGCTGCATCTTGGTGCTGGTAATGGCTGTCATTCAGCTCCCTTGAGGTAGCCACACCGTGGGGCAAATAGTGATCGATTCACAAATTCTGGCTTAGGAAAGTAATTCAGCACCTGGGGAGTTGAGGAGTGAATAAACATACCCAGTTCCTCATGTGTTTTATGTAGGTATACCACTCTAATTTGTTTCAAATAGAAGCAGTATTTCTTCTGTCCTCACGCTTTCATCTAGTGCTGTGATCAAAAATGGATAGGCAGATGTTGAGTTTAAGGTGCTGTTCTAGGCCTTTTGACATTGATAGGGACACTTATCCAGAAAAGGGAATATCAACTCATATTTTGTGGGTTGGAAACTTGTTTGTGTTTTTCGCCCATTTGTGTTCTGTGTGTTTTTCAGTAGTTTTATGTTGAGAAAGCCCAGTGTGCGTTTCCTCTATACAGAAGGCTATCTGTGAACACTGATTTACCAAAACCAATAATACGTAGTTAGTCTTCTCATTTCTTACCTTGTTCAGTAAACCTATGCTAAGAAAGAGATATCCAGTATATACTGAGTGGGTTTTTTAGAGGACTTTTAAATAAAATATTTTCAACAGCTCAGTGTTTCTTGAAGTCTGCATTTGTTTTGACAGCTTTGTCATCTTAATCATTTGAATAAGTAACAGCAAGTAGAACTAATTTCTTTCATTCTTTAATGTGCCAAAGCTTTCCAAACAGCTGAGACAAAAAAAAAAAAAAAATGCATTTTTGCCTTTCCATAATAGGCAAGTAAAGTTATGCTTTGTTGTTGAATCTGCTGTTGACAAATATATTTTTGACAGACTTTTCAATGAGAGATTGAGGACAGTTTAAAAATTAAGAATTAGGCATATGCAAGCTTATAGGGTGAAGGCAGTAAATAACAGTAAAAAATAATGGAGCACCTCTGCAGCGCTGAATTTTGGGTTTTGCTTTATAGCCCCTAGGTTCATTAGATATGACTTAAAAAAAACCCCAAACAAATAAAAATCTAGATAAAGATCAGAGCTGAGTACTATTGAAGTGCTATGCATGTCTTTCAAAAGCAGTTAACCTTATTCCCCTCATAATACTGATGCACGTTGTCACCTGGGTAGCTCTGAAGATCATGAAAATTTCACCTCTCTCATCACTGCTGCAATGCTTGTAACATCCAGTTTTCGCGCAAGCATAGGCATTACTTCAAGATGCTGTGGAAGGTAAATGTTTGCATTTGTTAAAAAGCATCCAGGAAAACTGATATTGTATGCAATGTTATCAAATCGGACTCAGACCCAAGTCTGAGTCACAAACAGCTGGAATCTACAGGAGTGTTTTTGGGAGGCAGTAATGGCGGCTGGACCCTTGTTCTGACTTGGTACCCCTGCTCTGGTGCTGACGAAAGGGCTGGTGCTTGAGAGCTGTCAGATGGCATCCAAAAGTCAAACTTTTGCTGTTGTAAAGTCTTTTAATATTAAAAAAAACCCAAACCTTCAGATTTGAGCCAGATCTCTTAGCTTAAAAACTTTTTTCAGTGTCAAAAACCTGCTTGCTGCTTGAGAGATGTCCCACAGTCCTCCCTTGTGCTTTTCTTCAGTACGCTTCCACAAAAGGCCACTCTGGAGTCTGAAGGGCAGTTTTATTTAAACAATGTCTCTTAGCAAGAGAAAATAAAGCAGCAGTGGCTTCTCATCTCTTTTCCAGTGTCCTTCCCATGTAGCCCTGATTGTGCATAACTACGCAAGTAGCTCAAACCAAGTTGTAAAATGGAGACTATATGCCACTTCTTAATTTACTGAATAAGAATGCAGGGGTCTCCACTGAATAAGGGGCTCCATAAGTATGATGCAGACCTAAAACAGGTATTAACAAGGAAGAGTAGGACATAGGGGAAGGCTCAACTAACTCAATATTATTGCTTGTGGGAACTGTTGGCACAAGAGAAAAGCTAATTAAAGCCCTTATTACTAATCAGAATATCCATTATATACTGGAGTTGAGGGCTGGGTTTCTTGTTTGTGTTTGGTTTTTTGGTGGGTTTTTTTTTTTTAAGCATTAGCAGAATTTTTATGCTCTAATATCTTATTATGCATTTGCACTTTCAATGGCAGGGCCTTCGGGATGTTTTCTAACTTACTATTCTTTGTAACTCAAGCATGAGTGATAGTTTTGCACCCAGAAAAGACAAGTAGTGCCATAAGACTAACGGACAAGAAAGGCCGTAATCCTTAGTGAAAATTATTGTCTTTATCATTATTGTATTTTAGAGGAGGAAAAAAAGTAATTGACTGGAAATTATTTGCTATGCTGTGTGATGGTTTAGCCCGAATTACCACACAGTTTCTCGCTCACCCTCCCCCTCCCCAGAGAGCTGGGGGAGAGAATTGGGAAGGAAGGAGAACTCGTGGGTTGAGATGAAGACAATTTACTAAAATAACAAGGGAAAACTACAATAATAACAGAATATAAGGATATTAAAATATACAAAGTGAACAATATATGTTTTCTCACCACTCGATGTCCCAATGACCGATACAGCCCGTCCCGAGCAGCGATCACGGAAACAAAACCGAGCGGCAAGCAAAGGAGCAAAAGGGAGCCAGCAAGGGAGAGGGAAGGATGCCAGCAAAATGAGGAGGAAAAATGGATGCCAGGATGGCAGATGCCCACCCTGGCCTGCCCCCTCTTATGTACTGAGCATGACGTTTATGGCATGGAATACTCTCTTTGGCCAGTTTGGATCAATTATTCTGTCTGTCTTTTTCCCAGCTTCCTGCATCTGCAAATTAGCGAGACTTGGAAAGCAGGACGGTGTCCTTGGTCTCATTCACAACAACTCATATCATCAGGGTGTTTATCAACATTCTTCACACACGAAATCCAAAACATACCAGCTACTGAGAGGAAAAATTAACTCCCTCCCTGCCAAAACCAGGACATGCTGTTAAATTATACTTTTAAAATACATGTGTAGCACATGCGTTGGTATTCCTGTGTACAGAGTGGATGCCTTCCTGAGCTGTACAGTAAGCTTCTTACCCACAATGAAGAAATGTCATCAGTATGTGACTAGCTTTCTAAATTATTCAGGAGCAGCCCTGCTGATTTGGATTAAGGTTTATGCACAGTGACATTCTGTGCTATGCTTCAATTTTGGAGGAACATGTTAAAACCAAGCACTGGGTCACGTGACTATAGGACATGAAGGTATGTGATAAGAAAGGAATATGAGGTAGAAAGAATAAAATGGTGGCTAACTTCAGGAAATATTGTTAGCTTCAGCATCTACATGCAACAAATGAATCTGGGAAGGAATGAGGGCAGGGGCATAGGATAAGGCAAAATGATTAGAGGTCATTATAAATTGATGTTAAAGTAAAAACATTTCGGACCTCAAATGATAATAGTGAGATCCAGGCTGTTCTGCTTCCTGACTCTGACATTACTTAGATTTTACGTCTATAAAGGACGCTTGCTGCATTTTGAATTTCATCTTATCTCGTGCCTTTCTGTAGCAAGAAACCAGCAAGTCTGTATTCTAATCAGATCAGTAAACAACAAATGCATTTTTAAAAAGTCAGCTTAGAATAAAATAGTCTAAATCTAAGTTATGTTGTTTGTAAATTTAGCTGTGACTACTTATGCTCTCAGCATCCCCTTGTGCATTTGCTGGAGAATGTCTGGCTAGGTGTTTTCACATCTGTCAGTAAAGCCAACCCCTAAATATGAAGTGCAGCACTTGGGAACACTTTATGATTTTGTGATGATCCCCGGAGGACTCTGGGCCTGCAAAAAGCAAAGAAAGGATTAGATGGACCCACAAATGCATTACTGTATTTTCATCTACAAGAGGAACAGCGTTGCTCCAGCTTTGTCTCACATGTTACATCATTTTGGACAATGATCTTGCCAGACTGCAACTACTGCTGCATTTGAGAGGTAGAAGTGTTAGATTTAGAAATCCTTAAGGCAAAGTCGGGACTTGAAGGAAATATTGAGAGTTGTTTTAGTAAATACTCATTTCCTTTGTGTTAATAAATGACAAAATAAATCCTCTAATGACAAACTTGAAAAAAACCCACCAAGAACCCAAAACTGAAAGATGATCACAGAGCATCAGAAAATGGAAGTCACTGACAGAGGCTAGTAAAGACACGACTTTATGGATGCTCAGGTTTCCCAGGTCTTCAACTCTAGCCCAAATGGCTTATCGGGCACTTGAAAAAGAAAGATCACCCTCAAGAATCTCTTATCTTATTCCCGATTCCTTCAGGAAAAAAATAGATGCACTGTAGAAAAGAGGTACATGTTAGCATGGGTGGTCCTGCAGGTGGTGGAGAGAGCTCCAGCAGAACAGGACAGCCAAGCAGACCTCTGGAAAGCAACACCCCAAAATAACCATGGTATGCTTTCATACAGGGGAACTTACAGGACTTATTTCCAATAATTCTGTGGTTATCTATAGCTGGTTTGGTGCCGCATAGGAGAAGAGTTCCTTACAGTGGAAAGTTTTTGTTGTTAAAATATTAAGTGCTTAGATCAGAGTCAGATCTTCAGTAGGTAATTAGATGGTTTTGAATGGAAAAATACCTGTGTAATAAAGATGAGGAAGTTTGCACACTGCACTTTTAATTGGTGATTGATTCTCATTTTTGCTTTCCCCTTCTTGAAGATTTCAGAGACTGTCAGTTAAAAGCTTAGTGTCCTGCATAGGCAGTTTTTTCTTAAACATGCTAGCGGTGATACTTTATTTTGAATATTGCATGTCCCCTTTATTTATGCTAAAACTGCAATGCAAATGTGTGATTTTAAACAGTGAGAAAGGAAAAGCTAGCAAGAACATAGTTGGTGTGATAGCAGTAACTGTGGTAAACTTTTGACTTGCTGACCTACAGTGCATATTCTTCGTTTATTCATTTGTATAAATGTTATATTTAGTGTCTATCATAGTCTTCTACAATAACTTTGAAAACACTGGGTTAGTCTGAAAATAAATCAAAATGTTTCCAAGCCCTGTGTGCATCTGCATGATCAACAGAATAAGAATGTATTATTTCTTCGGGGGTGGTGGGGGGGGAGGGGATCCTCAGCAACTCCCTCACGTGCACTCCTGAGCCTGAGACCTTGGTGGAGACCTGAGCTCTGAGGGCACTTGGTCATGTGAAGAGGAGAGAGAGTAAGACTGCTGTTCGCTTTTCTGTAAAACACCAGACTGTCTAATTGCTCTTATTTGCTGTCATGTTGTAGATTCTTCATCTATTCATTTCCACCAAAGCCAGCTGTATATTTTTAATGAAGGCATGACAGCATCTCCTCAGCTAACGGGGATTCTGGACTAGCTGTAGTAAGCATTTCTCTTGCTTTTTTTGGAGGCCTTTTTTTTTTTTTTTTTTTTTTTTTTTTTTTTTTG
>WHYT01014781.1:392733-552134 GCA_009806455.1 Tetrax tetrax | reverse complement strand
GAGACTTTCATCAGTGACCGAGTGGAAGTATTAGGAAACAGATTGCATGTACCAGTCCTGCATAAGAGGTAAACAAATTCACTTTACATTTTTCATGAAAAACGCCTGTGCTTAAAGCTCACAGCATGACAGCTTGCGACAGATGTTCCTAAAACAACTTCTCACCCAACCAAATTGAGGAGGAAGCAGCTGCCTTCTGCCCTGGAGTTAAACACAGGAAGTTAAATGAGGTTCTTGATCTCTCAAAGTAAGAGGTCTCAAACTCAGAGCTCTTGTTTTTCCATGCAGTGCTTTCATTTCCCAGACTGTAATTAATATTAGGAGGCAATTACCCTTCAGGAGATGTGCAGAGATTCAGGCCTAGGAAAAGGAGAAGTCAGAGTATACTCGGTACAACGCTGAGGTGATGGATGGAAGAGGAGATTTAGAACCCTACTTCTAATGTGGTTTATATTTTCTACTGGATGATTTCTTTCACTCCCTTCTGAAAGCTTCTAGGTGCAAAAGATTAAATGAAGCAGCACTCAGTGTGATTGAAAAACTGGGGAAAAAATACCGTCATGCTAAAGGGTGAGGCAAGACTTAGTAGCATCCTCTGTTGTTAATTATCCAGGTCCTTCCAAGTTGTTTAAAGTTTCTGTTTTTCCCCAGTCAGATGGTTCTTGTTTTCAGCCTTGGGACACAGTGTCTGCCTGCAAGGAAATATTGCTTATCCGCATGCATCCTGACAGTATAATGTAGCTTTCTGTGTTGCCAGGTGGGACCACAAGCTGGAGTAACTTAAATTTTCAGTAGGCACCCCTAGAAACTGAACTTGCTATTTTTCACTGGCAAATAGAGGACAACAGCAGGAATTTGGGACTCCTAGGTTGCTCCCTTCTTTGTTTGTTTTCCTTTCTTTGCAGTGACTCAGTTTAATGAGTTTGTGTTTCGCTGCTTCTCGGTATTTGCACTGCAATATAAGGGGCTGAACCATGTTTAGCCTACGTTCAGAAAATGAAACTGAACTGCTTGTTAGCCAAACACCAGCAGTCCCTTTATGTTCTTTATCTGCATGAATCTAACACTCAAGCATCTATAGCCCTAGCCATTACCTGCTTAACACCCCCAAATTGTTGTACCTAACTGCTCCAACTTTAAGACTGCTTCAGTTCTCATTTCTCATTATCTTTAAAAACATGTTTTGTTCTCCATAGGGGTGTCTATTTGCAAAGTGAAAACAGATAATTATATAGTCTCTCCTCTGGGAGACTAGAAGGCTAACAAAAATTGTTAAGTAGCAGTAGTGGACATAAAGAAATCCAGGGGGGAAAAATGTTGGCCAACTCAAATTCACCAACAATGGTCAGCTACTTAAAATTACAGCAGCCTTTTCTTTTGTTATCCTCACTCCAAGTGCAATGTATAGGAGATACACAGGTCCCCTGGACAAATGTAATTCATAAAATAACATAGATAATGATGTCATAGAGATTCAAACTCTTAAACCCAGGCAATAAATGTTGTTACAGTGAATGTCCTCTGGCTCAATCTTGCACTAGTATAGCATAAGCACATTCGTATTTTTTATTAGAATCTTCTGTTAGCTTCAGATGAGGACATTTGGTTGGCTTGAGGGCTAACAGGAGGGAGATGATGAGAGGAAGTGGATATGGTTGCAACATAATGTTTAGATGTGGTAAACTGAGCCTATTTCACCCCAAAGTCTTAAAGGAATACAGATACGCGTTTTCGGGTTGGCAGAGTTGTTTTACAGAGATAATACTCTAAAATGCACTCGGTAGATATCCTGGGTAATTTAGACTGCCTGAATCCAGTTAAGTAAACAAAGCATTATTGTTTAGTTGAATGACAATGAAACCCATACTTCAAGGTAAATGATTCAACATGATCCACCAAGTTTGATATTTGCTAGAAAACAACTGCCAGGATTAATCCATAGACCAAAGAATAATTTAATGCAGGGAATCCTTGTTGTATATCACTCCGATGGGCGCTGGGATATTGTGTATTTCATCGCCTTAAGTTGTTCCTTCATCAAGCAAGTCTTGCAAAGCAAAGCCAAAACCTTTGAACACAGGGGCTAAGGGGAAAGCATCAAGTACGTGTTGTCCTTACAGCAGCTGGATTTTGCTCACAAATTAGAATTGCCTTTGAAAATGAAATTCCTTTAGTTTTTGTCATGTTCTCATGTTCATTGGAGAAGGTTTCTCTCCTTTGGCATACTGCTTTTTCTGTTACATATCCTTATTTCATCAGTTATACACACTGAATGTGATTCCAATCTTTTTCTCCCTTGTTTTTTGGACCACTGAAACAGGGTAAATGAAGGCACATGGCCAACCATATGGTAACAATAACATCAGTGCTGCAGTAGAGGAAGATCAAGAGTCGCATATACATAAGGTAATATGGAATATATTTACACAATTTTGAAGAATATCACTAGTCTGTTTTCTTCAGTAATATTTATGTTTTTTGGAATGACAGAATGAGGTCAAATCCAAGATGCATTACTTTGAATGTACCAGTCAAAAAGAACTTGTCCCTTTCATCTGTTCTAAATTTTGATCCTGTGTATAACTTTGTGGAAATTGTAATATACCAAACACTATTGGTATTTGTCCGGAAAAAGTGCAATTTTCTTTTCAGAAAATTGATGTAATTAAAAAGAGTGGTTTAACAGAATATCTAGTGTTTCGAACAATAAGAGTTTATGTCCTATACCACTTCTCATAGTTTTCAGAATACTCCATTTATTGGATCCATTTCTTATTTCAACAGGCATAACTGAAGTGCCCAGAAAAGTGGTGGTGCAAATATATAAACCTGCTTATAATTATTAATTAAAATTTTCAGTCAAACCATGAAAGTGTCTATGAAAAATCATGCAGAAATTACTTGCCATCACTTAAACAAATTTGATCTTCATCAACCACCAGCAGCTCTGAAAGCTCCTCAGATACACTCAACCAGCAGTCTTAGTTTAGTTTTCAGCTGCTTAACTTGAAGTTCATTTATCACCGTTCAGTCATGCAAACCAGTGAGCAGTAAAGACGGTCAAAAGTAATAAATGGACTTGATCCTACCAGAATTGGGTAGGATTGCAACACTTTGAAATACCTTTTTATGAAGCAGAAGCACTGGAACTTTCATGAAAAGTGAGAGAAACATCGTTTGAAACTGTACTAATTTCAATAAAGGAGGAGGGTAATTCCTTTTAAATATTTGATGAGTCTGTTTCAGATGCTAAACTAAGCTATAGGTTGAGTGTTCAGACTCAAGTAAATAAAGAGACTCATGAATTTTCTCTCACAAACTGAAAACTTCTATTTAAATAGAGCAACTTGATCTAGTTGAAGATGTCCCTGCTCCTTGCAGGGGCGGTTGGACTAGATGACCTTTGAAGGTCCCTTCCAACCCTAACTATTCTATGATTCTAAATATCAGACAGTATTTTTCACTTTCCCATGCCATTATAACTGTCATTTACAACTCATTTATGTGTCATTTACCAGCTCTACTACTTATGGAGTTTTGACATCCTTCTGTAGGTATTTTACAGGTCTGAAATCACTATTACACCCAGACATACTATACTCCAAAATAAGCTTGTGACAAAGTAATCTTGCAATTTCTAAAAGCAACTGCATGTGATTGGTGAGAAACTGAAGATGTACAGTTTTAATTACAAGACTGTTTATGGCAGTGATATATGACATCTCAGACTATCTGCTATAGAAGGGTAATGGAGGGGGGCATATTCACAAAGGGTGATATCTAACGTGAAAGTAAGAGAATTTACCTTTTCCAGTAATTTTCATTTCTGTCCTGGAGTTCCTGACAGATTTATGAGAAGAGAGTTTTTTTGAGGTTGGATTACAACGAAATCTTAGTTCGTGTGAAGATCTCGAAGTACTCTGTGAAGTTTTTAAAGGCCATGTTCAGGCTGCACAGTTCTGTGTCGCATGATCTAACACCAAATACAGAGCTGGATAAATCAGCATGAAGCTATGGGTAAAAATCTCCGAGTACCTGAATTAGTTCCTTTAGAGCTAGCACAGGTCTCTCCGCACTCCGCAGGGCAATCTAGCATATTATTTGCTTTAAATATTTACTTGTGTGAAAATCCTTCTGGCTCTGTTGGGAAGAAATTTGAAGTCATATCAATATTTGCAGACCCACATATATCCAGACTTCCTGCTTGAGACTGAATGATGTCTCTTTTCTGTCCTTTTTGTAAATTCAGGCAAAATTTCCACCATACTGTGTACCCAGTAGGGCTCAATGAAATTATCACAGTAAAAATAAAAGACTACAGAGATTAGTTTCACATATTTTGGGGTAACTCAACTTGTTCTGTGCTCAAATATGCAAAGTATCATAGTTTTGCCAAAAGGCTGTCACAGAATTTTAGAGAGCAAATAAATGCCAACTGTGTTCTTATGAATGAACTCAGATTTGATCAATATTTAAAATTGTACTGGTTATATATGTATGAGTCACGAATATGGACTTCCACCCAGTCTGCACCTGTTTCTGTAGGTGAAGCACTGGTACTAAACTATCATAATTTCCATGTAGTTAGAAAGGAAGGGGAAATCTTTCTGGATCAACTCTTTTTTTAAAAATTAGATTTCAATTCATGGGATGGGGACCCGAGCAGCTGCAACTTAATCTGGCGATTTGGCAAGGTAGCTGAGCTACTGTAACTGACTGTATGGGTGTTCCTAGAACACCTAAATTGTAAGCTAAAATGTGCTGGTTTAAGCTAACAAATTTATTTTCCCTTTAGGACAAGCGAGCAGACATATGGTGCAAATGAAGAACGTTACTTGTTAAATCTCTGCTAGTTTTAATCTGAACAATGTTCCTTGGTGGAGGAGTTAGTTTCAAGAAGAGATTTGATACTAAGGGTTGAAGGCATCTTTTATCTTTGAACCCGATACTGAGGCATAGAAGTTAGAGTACAAGTGAGAGTAAGAAGACCTCCTAACTAAGGGAGAGACTAAGAAATATAGAGGAAAAATAGCACAGGAAGATTAAGATAGGAGGCATGGAAGGCCTGATCTGCCCTATAAATATATTTTCTTTTCTTGTCAGAGGTGACCAATAAGCAGATTTTTCCCTTTTTACACTCCCAAATTAGAGTGTTTTACAGACCTTTTTTGCTTCTACAGTGTATAGTTTTGCAGGACAGAGACAACTCCATTCACAGCATTTTGCCTCATCATAACTCCAGGTTATATGAAAATGCCACTGATGGAGTTTCCCAGGAGTATATGGGCTCAGGAACATATTTACCTGTTGTTTCAAGGGAAATTGATGTTGGAGCCTGTCTTAACAGACTGATTCATGAGACACTCATGGAAGAGAAGATTTTAAAAGCTTTTGTGGTATGACTACTCTAAGTTTTAGCATATAGAGTATGGGACCATTTCTCAATTCAAGTGAGTCAGGGACACACCTTCCTACACCAGAGCAGACAACACAACCTCTTTGTGGGCTAGTTTCAGAGTCAAGCTGAAGTTCAAGTGGCTGCTCTGTTCTGTAAAAAAGGGATATCAAAGTTTTAACCTCACAGTCTGGAGTCACCAGACCCAATGCCAGTTTCAAAGGCTGCACAGATAGACAATAACACCACTAGGTGTAAGTGGGTTTCCACTGCTATGGCCATCTCTGAAGTGAGAAGTGCACCCTGAAGTTTTTCACCTACTGAAGAGCTCATCTTTTATTTAGAATTAAGAATATTCCTTATTTTGTTTCTCTCCTGCCACAGGAGGGGCTGGGTGATGATCAGTAGGAGCAGTGGTAGCAAATACAAAGGGTTTTCCTGGTCTGTGCAGACATCACTGAACCTTCCTAAAGGTAGTTGACAATCTCTGGGAAAAGAGGACACTCAAGCAATAGCTGATTTACCCTCTCCAGTTCCTAGATAGTGCTGCGAGCAACTGACTGTGAAGTATTTTTCTTCACCTGCAAAAGTTTCATGACTGGCAATCCCAGGCACAAATACAGGATAAGAGGAGAACGGATTGAGAACAGCCCTGAGGAAAAGGACTTGGGAGTGCTGGTGGATGAGAAACTCAACACGAGCCAGCAATGTACACTTGCAGCCCAGAAGGCCAACTGCATCCTGGGTTGCATCAAGAGGAGCATGGCCAGCAGGTCGAGGGAGGTGATTCTCCCCCTCTACTCTGCGCTGGTGAGACCCCACCTGGAATACTGTGTCCCGTTCTGGAACTCCCAACATAAGAAGGACATGGACCTGTTGGAGACGGTCCAGAGGAGGGTCAAGAAGATGATCAGAGGGCTGGAGCACCTTTCCTATGAGGACGGGCTGAGAGAGTTGGGTCTGTTCAGCCTGGAGAAGAGGAGGCTCCGGGGAGACCTTATAGCAGTCCTCCAGGGCCTCAAGGGGGCCTACAAGAAAGATGGGGAGAGGCTGTTCAGTAGGACCCGTTGTGATAGGATGAGGGATAATGATTTTAAAATAGAAGGAAGTATATTTAGACTATGATTCTATGATTACTCTATTATACAAAATCCATGGCTATTAACGACATTGCACACAATGTAAGACAACATCAAACCGCATGGGTCAGTGAAGAAAGGAATACTGAAGCCATCCTGTGATTCAGACTCCTGAAATGGGCCCAATCTTTCTTTCCAAGCTGGAATGGTTTCAGGATGAGGTTTGCTCTGAAGCAGGAAGCTCTTCAACTTAAGGACAACCCTGTGAAATCTTATTAGAAAATAATAGATGACCTTTTATATTACTTCCATTTGTTTGAACAGTCTGTAGTTTGATGCAGCTGTTGAGGTGAATCCTTGCCCTTCTGTGAAAAAAAATTGCACATATTCAGTGCTTTATTTTTTCAAAGCATTTTGCAGATATTCAATTGTCTTCAGACTGCTTTTAGAGAGTAGATAAGTGATGTCACTTTCACAAATGTGGATGGAGAACAGAGACTAAGCGCAGTTTATCCTTGATGTCTGCTACTAAAGAGAAGTTGCAAGACCTAAGGGAACTCTCCATTGGTCCCCAGCCCTACCGCAAGAAACAAGAACAAACTACTGTTAGCTCACTGGCGCATGAAAAATTCTAGGCTAAATCTTACAGCATTTGAATTGATTGATTTAAACAGCAGTAGTTGGGAGAACAATTTAAATTAGCTCTACCATGTAGGATTTAGGTCCGTATCCTGTAGACTACCCTAGGTAGTCATTGGCTAAAACACGTAACTATGAAATGAACCTTTTTCACATTCAGTGCTCGTCATGCTGACTCATTCAGGAGTCATTGCTTGCTGCTGTCGTGAAAAAGGCAGGCGTAAGAAAGTGATGAATCAAGGAGAGAATTTTCCCTTCCCTCCCTAGAAGATTGCTTTGGATTCTGTGTAAGCCTTCCTCTCTGATTACAGATCACAGCTGCTCAGTGCTGCCAGGAAACCACAGAAAGGCAGCAGAGTCATACAAAACTTTTTTAATATGATCATAGTGTCTATCCTTTAACGGCAAGCGAAGTTGAAATCATTCCAAACCACCGCAACGGCTTTTGTATTGCGGTTTGGGAGACTCACATATGACCCTCAGAGAATTCATACATACCCAGTGGAGATGCATCCTATGTACCTGGCACAAACTTCTCTGAATTTGTTCCATGCAGAGAAGATTTCAGAGATAATATTTTATTGTTGCTTGCACCTTTTTAAAAAAAATTGAAATGAAAGAACAAGCCAGAAATCAAGCTTTTTTTCCATCCACTTTTTAAAATAATGTTTTTCCTCTATTGCCATAAATCATATTTTTGGAAATAATCTTAAATCTCTCTTGCCTAGCAAATAACCTTACATACCTTTGTGCAAAATAAGTTCTTCTATAGATATGTGCATGCTAAAGTAAAACAAATACGATAAATCTTTAATTTATAAGAAAAGTGCAGATATTGCAAAAGTAAGACAACTTCCAAAGTGCTACACAGCACAGAAAGAAATGCTTAATATAGGCAGAGTTGCAGAGCCCTTCAGATTTTTTGGAAGTCTGAACCATTTTCATGCTTTTATGCACATCATCTCATGCATGAAAAATGCCAGTTGATCAAAGAGTGAAATATAGTGGTAAAAAAGCCTTGGAGGTAAAGTGCTGGAATTTGTGTTTTTCTCCCAAGTTAGCCTTTTAGCTGATAAAGGTGATGTGCTAACTGATGTCAAGGTCCTCAGTGAACTTGTGCCCTGACTGCTTGACCTCCTAGATCAGCCAGGTATGAGTGCTGATCAAGTATTTCACACCACCACATGACAGCACAGCTTCCCATCGCGCATTTTCTACAGGGACTACAGAAGTGAGGGAACAGCCTCAGAAATTGCAGTGACATTGCCACTATTATTTTTGTGTTTCTGTCTGATATTACACACCAGCAAAAACTACTGGGCTTCAGCTATAAATAACTGCATTGACTCGTGTTTCACACTGGCTGCAGGCATCATAATGATGTATCTCACTTTCTACCTGACCTGTGGATGGATTAGTTACACAAAGCCTGACTCAGTCAGTAAATCATTTGTGGAATCTACAGCCCCTCCATGGGCTCAAAAATACATTCAAGCCACCTGTGAGGGATATCTTTAGAGGAAGAAGGGCGGAGGTGTCTTTTGGCACAAATCCAGGATGCATCCTTTCAACTAACATTTGGCTTACTGGATTTTGTTGTATAGCTGTATTAAGCTTCCCTTTAATGCTTTTTAACTTCTTATTTTTAACTTCCAGCCCCTTTTGGGGAAGATCATGTGTTGTTCACTTTTTGCAGCAGCATCATTTGAGGGTTGTATCAAGGCCAGGCCAATCTGTTTTATGGCCAAATCAACTTCTTGACAGATGAGCAAAAATCTGTTTCATTAAAAAGTGGCATGATTCATGTCAGTCATTCTCTTGCTTGCTTTGTGATTAATTTGCTTGCACCTATGGATTTCATTTATGCAGCTTCCATCAGCCTTGGTTGTTCCTGTAGCAGCAAGGTTTGGCTGTTGCCTACTGACCTGATTAAAGTATCTATGCTGTTGGCTATTTCTCTCTCAACTTCCTCTTTGGAAGTCTCCATAGTCTCCTTAGTCTCCATAAAGGGAAGAAGGAATGACAGAGACTTGCTTATTTCAAGTAGAAAACATTATCCCAGATCTGACCTCAGCAAAACTGCTCTGTGTGACACTTTACTAGTTATGCCTTAAAGAACTGGATTGTGTCCAGGCCCTGGTGTGGTACTAATTACCACAGCTTTTGGTTAAGAATGAACTATAAATCTTTAAACATCAACAAGTCTGATTAGGCTTGATTTTTTTCGACACTGTTGAGGTACCTCCAAACAGAAAAATGTTTTTGCAGAACAGGTTCAGTACATTTGATACTTCCTTGCATGCAACACTTATCACACACAGGTTTGTTGACGCAGGAAGTGAGTTTCCCAGTTTTATTCTTTAAAAAATTGAGGTAAGGCCAGATCTCCAAGTGATAGAAATCAGCATAACATTGTTGCCCTGAGCCATGTTTTCAGTAGTTCAGGATATAGCTCTTGGATTTTAGTTCTGGAGGCTAATGGTAGAAAAGGTCTATCAGGTCGTGTTGTCTATGTTCTTGTCAGTGAAAAATTGTTCCCTTGTGTATGGAAATAGGAAGCAGCTCTACTGTGTTTTCAACATTTCCCTTCCACAAATGGTGTTTTAACACTTTCCCTTGGGAGTCTGCTCCATTCAGATAGGGATTCTCCTGGCACTAAGCGCTACATTTTTATTTCAAATTCAGATCCACAATTTCTTTATTCAGGTAATATTTTTCCCTTTGTCTGCTTGCATTCTTCAAATATCTGTAGACCATTGTCATGCTCCAGCTTTTTGTCTTTTAGGCAACATACAAATACTTAACTCTTAGCTATTCTTAAAAAAAATCAATTCACTTCAAAGTCATAATTGTTCTTAAATGTCTTTTTTTCTAAACTGCCTTCAGCCTGTTAGGAATGGCTTGCTGTCCAAAAATGAATGCAATATGCAGGTGCAGATGAGCAGGCTGAAGCAGACTGACTTTGTAGGGAGTGAGGAGGAGAGGAGATAAGGGCCTCCATGTGTATGGCGGTGCTTGGCTGAGCTGGGGTGTGGTGTCAAGTGGAGAACTTCTCCATAGTAGCACTCAGTGGTCCCGTTTGTCTTCCAGGACAGATGCAGAGCAGGGAAAGTGTCTTGAAGCTCTTAAAAATATTCAGTCTAAAGCAGTAACCCAAAAACTACCCAAGACTGCAGTTTCACAGAGGTCAATTGCAATGGCCATGTCAAGAAAAGTGACCAGGTCATTACCTTGTGTTTGGGATTTTCAGTCTTTCCTAAATATTTTCCAGAGAAGATGATTACTCATGTGAAGTTAATTTATGCCTAGTAACAAGCAGGTTTGTAACAATGGTTACATTTTACAGGCCTGACAGTAGTAGTCCAGGGGCTCTCAGGCACACCTGGAATAAAACAGAAAACCCATCTGGTCTATATTGCTGTGCTGCTTTCTTGCATGGTAGTATTTGGAGCTGTTTTCTTCAGGGCATACCAAAAAATGCAAAGTACACAACACAGAAACTGATGGAAACTGTACACATTCTTTGACAGTGCCTCTGCGACAGGGGAGCAGCTTCTTCTCAAGCAAGGTAGCAATGAACACTTACAACAAAAAATATAAACCCAATTGCTAACCTTAAGTTTACATAGCACTTAGAGAAGTAGCTGCAGAGCTGGGTAAAGATGGTGTTGCTAGTTTTAAATTAGCCTGGTCAGAAAGCTCTGAATTATCCTTTTGTTGGGATGACTTAGCCTGTGTGTAGCCTTGTGGTGCCACAGAAATACCAGTATCAGAACTTGCTAGTCCCCTTTTGACAGGCACAAAATTTTCCTTTAAAATATTCCCTGCGATCTTTGCCCAAGTCCAAGAATTTTGACTGCACAAGAGTGTCTCCTTTTGGCTTCGTATGCTTCTGTGAGGAACAACCACCGCTTCCATAATAGAGACCCCTTCTTCTCATTCTTCTCTTTATCTGCTAATGCTCTTGTGCTCATTTCTGCAAACACTATTGGAAACACACAGTCCTTCCTCAAGTCAGCAATAAAAGTGACTCTTCTCTTTCCAATAGCACACATTAAAAATAATCAGAAGTCTGCAGAAAATCAAGATAATAAAACAGAGGAGTTTCACACTTGCCAAGTGGTGGCTAGACCTCTAAATACAAATGATCAAGACATTCTCAGCTACATGTATGGCCCAAAGGTTATTTAAAGGGATGCTGAGGCTCTCTAAAATCCAAAAGAGGGAACAGATTGACAAGAAGGATGTCAAGGTCACAGTGCTCCTATTGCAAAGACACACGTGACCACTTCTGCCTCAAAAAGTTTGTGTCTACTCAATTCATGAAGAGAGTCAGTTGATCAAAAGCAGGTTTAATGAATTTTGCCTCAAAGTGAGCCACCTAAACTTCTAATTAGGAATCAGTTAGGAGAGAGGAGAGAATTTACGTTCTTCTTTCATAAAGTGAAGGGAAAAATCATAGAATCATAGAATGGCTAGAGTGGGAAGGGATCTTCAAAGGTCATCTAGTCCAAGCCCCCTGCAAGGAGCAGGGACATCCCTGACTAGATCAGGTTGTCTCATCCAGCCTGGCCTTCAATGTTTCCAGGGATGGGGCATCCACCACCTCTCTGAGCAACCTGTTCCAGTGTTCTACAACTCGCATTGTGAACATTTTTTTTCTAATATCCAATCTAAATCTACCTCCCTCTAATTTAAAACCATTACCCCTCATCCTATCACAACGGGTCCTACTGAACAGCCTCTCCCCATCTTTCTTGTAGGCCCCCTTGAGTTATTGGAAGACCGCTATCATGTCTCCCCAGAGCCTCCTCTTCTCCAGGCTGAACAGCCCCAACTCTCTCAGCCCGTCCTCATAGGAAAGGTGCTCCAGCCCTCTGATCATCTTCGTGACCCTCCTCTGGACACTCTCCAACTGGTCCATGTCCTTCTTATGTTGGGAACTTCAGAACTGGACGCAGTACTCCAGGTGGGGTCTCACCAGAGCAAAGAAGAGGGGGAGAATCACCTCCCTCGACCTGCTGGCCACGCTCCTCTTGATGCAGCCCAGGATGTGGTTGGCCTTCTGGGCAATGTGCCAAGGGCACATTGCCTGCTCATGTTGAGCCTCTTGTCCACCAGCACTCCCAAGTCCTTCTCCTCAGGGCTGCTCTCAATCCATTCTCCGCCCAGTCTGTATTTGTGCCTGGGATTGCCCCAACCCAGGTGCAGGACCTTGCACTTGGCCTGGTTGAACTTCATGAGGTTGGCACGGGCCCACCTCTCCAGCCTGTCCAGGTCCCTCTGGATGGCATCCCTCCCTTCCAGCGTGTCGATGGCACCACACAGCTTGGTGTCATCGGTGAACTTGCTGAGGGTGCACTCTATCCCACTGTCCATGCCGCCGACAAAGATGTTGAACAAGGCTGGGCCCGACACAGACCCCTGAGGGACGCCACTGGTGACCGGTCTTAGCTTGGACATCGAGCCGTTGACCACCACTCTCTAAGTGCGGCCATTCAGCCAACTCCTTATCCACCGAGTGGTCCATCCATCAAACCCGTGCCTCTCTAGTTTAGAGAGAAAGATGTCATGTGAGACAGTATCAAAAGCTTTGCACAAGTCCAGCTAGATGATATCCATTGCCCGTCCCTTGTCCACCGATGCTGTTACCCCGTCATAGAAGGCCACCAAATTGGTCAGGCACGATCTGCCCTTGGTGAAGCCATGCTGGCTGTCACCAACCACCTCCTTGCTCTCCATGTGCCTTAGATGGTTTCCAGGAGAATCTGCTCCATGACCTTGCCAGGCACAGAGGTGAGGCTGACCGGCCTGTATTTCCCTGGCTCTTCCTTGTTTCCCTTTTTAAAAATGGGGGTTACGTTCCCTCTCTTCCAGTCATCAGGGATCTCACCAGACCGCCACGATTTCTCAAATATGATGGCCAGTGGCTTGGCAACTTCCTCCGCCAGTTCCCTGAGGACGCGCAGATGGATCTTATCAGGTCCCATGGACTTGTGCACCTTCAAGTTCCTTAGATGATCCCGAACCTGCTCTTCGAGTATAGTGGGCAGTTCTTCATCCTCGCAGTCCCTGCTTGTGCCAAAATGCCACCCTTTTAGTCATTAGACATTTCTTTCAAAGAGATACCTTTTCTTTCAAGGCTGGAAAAAGATTTTGCCCTTTCTTTTAAGGAAAGAACCACTATTGTTGTATTCTTTCAACACTGATGTGACCTCATGGTCACATCTAACCTTCTGCTCTTTGACACTATGTGAATGTGGCTGCTGTAAGCATGTAGCTACAGAAATGTCCATCTGTGAAGAACGTATGTGAGGCACAGTTAGCCACTGTCACCACCACATCCAACTGAAGTGGGCAGGAGTGCCTCCATGCCCCTGGAGATCTACCTCACACATCACAAACAGTGACAACTCTGAACCTGAAAGCTCCCTGTTACAGAATGATTGCAAAATTGGCAATGCCATTAGAATCTATGATCGCCGCAGTAAAGCCCAGTTTGGCACCAGACGCCAATCATTCCAGCATCACTTTATGAGGCACTAAGCCAGCTCAAGGTGATGTTTAATATTTCTTACTTAAAGATGCCAAGAATGAACCATAGACAGAAGCACCCCCTCCATGATTTTTGGTGTGGTCACAACCTGGGAAAATGCAGTCATCTTGAAATGAAATGAGTGATACAGTCAGTCCACAGGAATGTCCTGAAAATAACTTCCAGAAAAATACAGTGCTGTTGTATATTTTAAATCTGTCTTGTATATCTTTAGCAACTTAGATAATAAATCATTTTGTCCGGTGTATGAGGAAATAATATTAATGTATTCTAAATAAATTATGAAGTGGAACTAAAAACGGAAACAAATATGGTATAAAATTATAGGAAGCAGTTTTCCATATTGTGTCTTTGATCAGCCATATTGGATGAATTTGACATTATATGTTTTATCGCAAATGGTTGCTATTATTTCTACATTGAGTTGCTGGAAGCAGCCCCAGAAAATATGAAATTACTTGTAAACCCATTACTAGCCAGATGATTGGGAAAGGTCATGGATGAGAGGAAAAAAAAATGGCCTGTTGCAGGATCCAAACCATAAATATGGGACCTCTCAACAGACACCCTAATATGTAGTTGGAAAGAAGAGAAGACAGTATAATGAGACTAAAGAAAAAAAAAAAAACTTTATTAATGTTGCAATGATTCTTGAACATGTCTCTCTCTCATTTTTAAAGAAAAGAAAATACTACCACGACTGTATTTAGTTCTTTGTTTTATACTTATCCAAGCTTATATAAACATCATATTCCCACATTTTTTATATGTATGTCTCTTTTTGGATATATTCACAGATGTAGTATTTTAAGTCATTATAACTTTAAATATTTTTTGGTTCTTTGTTTCCAGGATACTCAGACCCAACACACAGCCTGAACTGTGTGTTTTGTTTGAATTCAGTCTCCACATTCACTTTGTCACTGTTAAAACCCTGATAAAAAAGACAATAGTTCAATTTATTCAATGAGACCAGGTGGCCTTTCAGATCAGACACAATCTTGAGGCCCAGGAATGTCCTCATTCCATTAAACTCTTGCTGTACAGACTTGTAATTCACTAGGTGGTAAAATGGACCACAGTTCCATTACCATGAGACATGGAGGGCAAAAGCCACGAAATACCGCATCTGAAACCAGGAAAGGCACTACAGTGTTTTCCAGCTGCTGCAAAACTTGTAAATGTAAGTGTGATTAAGCTGATGGCAAAGATGTGATGCATTTGAACGCATGCATGAGCCGCACGTTCTGTTCATAAATGTTATGAGATCTAATGTCTTGTCAAAAAGGAACTGATGGTGCCCACTCCTTTTTCTTGGTACCAGGATTTGAGATTCATAGCCTGGATCCTTGTCATGCTGGGGCTCTGTGAAGAGCTGACACAGGTCTGCCATGTGGACACAGTCCACAACCCCAGAGGGCTGACACATCCTTCAGCCTCTTCTTGTGCAGACCTTGATTCAGTTCGCCAAGAATTCTTCTAGCCCTCAGGGTGCCAAAGTACCACTTTTATTCGGTAATAATTGTGTAAGACCCTATCTGGATGCAGAAGTCTTTTCTACAGTATTAACCCAAATACTCAGCATTACTGCTACTGTAGTCAGTGCTACTAATTGCTTCCATTGCTTGGTTGCTTTGTCTGTAACAGTAACCAAGGGTCAGATCCTTAATCTGACGTCAGTGTGCTTCCTGAATTGAATCTGCCAAGAAAAAAAAAATTAGAAGAGGGGGGAAAAAAAATTAAAAACATGAGGAAGTGAGTGTTTCTCATATTTTTTTAAAATGTTTGAAAATTCTAAGTTGTGGCTTTTCTGTAAAAGAATCTGAAACTGACTGGGGAAAAGGACTTTTCACACAAATGCAGAAGGACATAAGTCTAGGGAAAGATTTTTGAGTCTCCTGTGTTTTATCAGTAGCAAAAGGTACTCTAAGGAAGTAGAGGTTTCTTGAAGTTGTGGTTTGCCATTTTCTAAATTTCTTCCCAGTGCTTGATATTCCATATAAGGAGTGGAACCAACTGGAAGTAGAAATCACAACTCTTCTAAACAGCTCTGACAATTTGCCTGGCATTCATCACTCACATCTACATACAAATTTGAAACAAGCTTGAATATCTAAAGGTTTTGTGTTTAATAAAACCCTAGATTAAATGCTGCAGTACTACCGCAGGCTACAGCCTACTGGCTGTCTCCAACAGGCAACATGCCATAAAGTTTGAAAATGTTATGGAGATGTACTACTTTATCGCGGTGATGTTGCAAGATTTCCGGACTGATTTTCTGGCAGCGAGAGACCTAGTATGAGCTGTTCATAGACAATCCAGCACTTTAACCTATCTATGTGGCTGTGTACAAACCCCACTCTGTTCTTGTAAATCTAGCTCAGATTTAACTAATCATGGTGGTCTGGCATTTTGAATGTGGCATACATACTATCCTGCTGTCAGGAGCACATCTCAGCAATCTTCTCAGATTTTCTGCACTCTGGGCACAAAGATGGCTTGCAAGGACCAGATATCTGAGCAGGAAAACACTGAAAAACAGTTTTGTACTTTACAAATATATGGCCAATCTCAGGTGAGATTCCTTTGAAGTCCTGTGGACTGGTCCAGTACATAGGGAGAGAGCTGGCTTACAATTCTACAAGGGCAAGGGCAATAGACTACAACAGTCTCATGGGTGAATCTCTGTTTCGTATTTGTACCACTCCTCTGGCTCTTCACCTGAGCATCCCATTATTTCACAGCCGTTAGTGAGTGTGACTTTTCTAGCTGCAAAATCAGGGAAGAAGTGTTATCCATGTCTTACATATGGGGACCAGGACACTGTTTTGCACTGAGCATATGCAACTGAGACATGAAGCAATCAGTGTCTTGACTACAGGAATATTCTTTCATATATTCAAAAATATAAACTAGCAATGTCTACACCCATGAAGCTAATCATACTATTTGGCTTTTTATTTATCAATACTGTCCATTATTTAACTGTAGCAAACAGTGTACCATCTCCTTCCACCATTTCTTTCAGTTGCTTGTCTCACAAAAGAAGTAGTACCACACCTATTTTATGTACATTTTGGAACATTTTTTTTAGCTCAAATAAGTCGGCTCATCAATAACCCCAGTGATAATTAAGGGCACTGTGTTACACCTTTTAAAAAAAGCTAGCTGCCTCTTCCTAGATTAAGAGCATTTTCTTTAAAAAAAGATTATTTTTCTTTATGAAAACATAAGGTGCACCTTACCTTGTACATTAACATCTCTTGAATCAAAAGTTTTCAATACTGTTTCACTGAGACTACAGATACAGCTGTAGGATATTGCATCTGTCTCAGGGTAGGCATATAATAATGTATGAAGGAAAAAAAAAATTGAGAAACTGAAAAATTGCAAGGGAAACTTCCTTCACAGAGTAAAAATTTTTGTGAATAAAAAAAAATAAAGAAGAAAACAACTTATTTAGTAGCATGTTCCTATGAATTTTAAATTTCAGAGTTAGCAGATCTGCTTCATGCACCAAGAAAGTACTGCAAATAATAATAAACAATGAGTACATTATTTCCTTATGCTCATAAATATTCCCTCTGAAGTGTAATAATACATGTTGTTAATATATATTGTGATTCCTTGCCTGTAGTTTTTCTTCTGTGATAATCTTAATGAAAGCTGAGTAGTTCACTCACCAGACAAACATCAAGTATTAGCTCAGGAGAAATCTCTAGGCACTATGCAACACAGTCCTGTGTGGACTTAATCATTGCCTTCAAACACCATTTGTGTGTGTTTGGCTGAGCTGATCGGGTTTCTGTCTTTGTGAACACTAGGGTCATCAATCACAAATTAATGGGAAGATACTAAAAAATAATCCTGTTCTAGTGTAATAATTGAAATCAGTAGAGAATTAGAGAAAAAAAATTTAGGCTAGCGTGGTTTTTTTTCTTCCCATTTTGTTTACTTCAAGAAACAGAACATGTTTTTTAGTGGGGTTTTTTTTAGTCATTTTTTTTTCTGGTTTTTAGTGCTTGAAAGGCAGTTTCATCTTGTGGTTCAGGTGAAAGCGACATTTTTCCCCTCCGTTTCTATGCCTAACAGCAAACAAATGAGGGTGCCCATTAGGCCCTGTAATTGAGGCTAGAAGCCCACAGAAACTTTACAGGGGAAGGTAATCCCCTTCACCTTCTTTCCTTCTCATGCATTTCATCCTGTGCCAGCTGGATGAAACTTTCCCTGGATCACACGACAAAGGTGGAAGTGACCTCCTAGGTTATCTGTTCTTCTGCAAGCATTGAATCAGCCCTTGCAGTGCAAAAGCACCAGCTGGTTTGGGTTTAAATAGAGTTCTGAGGCTTCCTATAATGCTCTGTCCATGCACCCAGTTCTGCATTTCTGCATATTGTTTTCTTATTTTTCATGGTAATTTTTAAACTTTGGTTTTCCAGAGTAGATATTTCTATATGCTTCCTCTGAAGTCAGATCCCAGCTCTAGAAGATTGCCCAGCCTTACAGGGAGGAGTGTCCTAACAATAGCAAGAGAAGTCTTCTCCTGTTACCTACCACAGTGAAAAAATGGGAGCAGGGCGGTAGACCCCTTTGTAAAACCCTTGATAGTTATAGATGAGTGTAAGAGAGCTGCCAGACCTTGTTGAGGGAGGAGGGCAAGGAAAATAGATAAATATATACATGTATATGTATATCCTGCCTGCAAGACACTCCACGCAGCTTCACATTCATGGTAAGAATAATTTCATAACCATAGCTGTTGACAGTTATAGCCTTTATAACTTAAAATTCATAGGTCTGCTCAGACTTCAACACCTGTGACACCATCAGGCAATCCAGTCTTCTGGAGTTTTCCTGAGTTTTCCAGAGTTTTCCTGAGTTGTGTATTGCTGATTGTCTTCATATTGGAAAATATTTTTCTGGATTGCAACTTGAAATCCAGAATGCAGGAATCTAAATGTTTTTCTTCACTGTGCCTTATCCAGATATGAGGGAGGGGTCATTAGAGAGACTTACTGATATTTCGTGAAGGTTACCTACGTTCATTACCATTCTGTGGCATTGCTTCCCTTAACATTTTTGTTACAGAATGGGCTTATAACATCGCTGGGAGAAAAGTGATATTTAAAAGCAATCTTAGCTCCTAGCTGCTCCAGTTTTTATGATCTCAGGATCTCAGTCAAAATCTCAAGGGAAAACTCCAGCAAAAGTGTTGGAAATGCCAAGCAGTTACAAGAGGGAGATGTAAAGTCAGTGTCATGGTGGAAGAGCTTGAGAACCCTTTAGTGTGAATGCAGAGCCCCAGTAGACTGTGTTACTTTTTATGGCATATAATTGTGCCCGAGCCGGCTTCGGTTTTTGGCATTGTTACAGTCTTCTTGAGGTCAATAGTGTTGCTCAGATGAACCTTAGGGTTCTGTTCAAAATGTTATGAAAAATAAAGGAGGCAATGCCAGAGAGCACCTGGGTAAAAAGTCTGTGCACAAGACCAGGAGGAGTTAGGAGAGAAGATACATTTCTGATCATCGAACTAGTGCACTACAATCACATTTCTCACTACTAACAGCTTTTTGAACTCTATCAGAAATCCCAGCAAGAAGTACCTGCTCAATTTTTAAATGTTTATTACTTCTCTAATAAAGCTGGCCAAATGGCTTAAGAAAGGATTTGCAAGTAGGCTAGAGATTTGCCACTGTTTACAGGTTTGTTTGATACCCAGACACATCTGACTGTCAGTGAGGATACCTTGAAGGCATTCATAAGTATAAACTGTTCTTTAATTTTAGTGGGAGTGATTGTAGTGGAAATTAATGGTAGAAAACTTAAGCCGCAGAGCAGAAATACCATCACAATTCACATGTGAACAGCTGTGCAGGATGCAAAATAAGTACCACATAAGTGAAGGGCAAGGTGGTCTTCAACTATTTGATCAGTACTTTCAAGTCTCTTATTGATCTGAAGAAATAAGAATAAAATGAGCAAAATTAAATCACCATCAAAAAGAGGAACGGGATTTTCCAGAATTTCCTAATGATACTATAGTTCATACAATGATATTTTGGATGAGCATTGCAAGTGAAGGGAATGAAACAAACACAAGCATAATTTTTTTTAAAAGGCAAATACACAAAGTTTTCAATTTCAATTCACATATAGGCCTCCAAATGACTTTATTTGCAGAGATACAGAGCAATGCAAATCATGAAAGATCAATTCAGTTCAGGCCAAGACTATATGAATCAAATATTTGTATTATGGCCAGAATGCAATCCTCACTCTCTTTTTTTCATTACTCTACAATTCTGAATTAATTTAGTTGCTGTTTTCACACCAGTATGAGGTGCTAGAAACAATTTCAGTTGGAGATATCTATGGAGTGAATAGACTGAAGCTACAATGAAAATCTGGAGGAAAATAGTAACAAAACATCTTTTTAAAAATATTTCAGAACAAGATTTTCATCTAGAATTTTAATCTATCTGAGTATACATGTTTTTAACATTATAAATATAATGGTATTTTGCCCTTTATTCCAGCCCTGAGATTTGAATGATTCATCCTACAGTAATTTTCATTTCACTGTCAAAGGCAGCAAAACTGAAGATGGCTCTTCCTTTCCTTGTTAACTCACATCTTAGATTTTTTTTCACCTTCAAAGTGACTATTCTTGGAAACCATTTACTCTTCTGTCCTTTTGGATACAAAGCTTGTCAGAAGTACTGTATAATAATTCATATAATGAACACAGCTAAAACTATCTCGTGGTTATGAAGTGCTAGTGGAGAGCTTTCTGACTCCTCGTCCACGTTGCAGACATCTCTTCTCACCAGCCCCTCTCTGTGCTCCTGCTCAGGGTCAGTTCATGTGAAATCTTTTGGTGGGGTCTGTGCCATCACCCATTGATACAGCTCGGCACGGCAAGCCTGCTGGCCCCTCTGTCTGCCTGCTGTGGAAAGCAGGTGTTGGCAGCTCACCTTGTAAACCTCTGCAGAAACCTTGCTTTGTTTTCTGTCTTTCTGTCAGAAGAGTTTAGACTAACGAGCCACTTTGTAAGACCCTGGCCAAATCCCCTTTCTAAAGGCTCCCTACCATCTGGTTCATAAACACTAATCTATACCAGACCTGCTCTTACTCAATGTTTTAAAGGAGAAAAGAGGAAAAAAAATCCCCTCTTTCAGTTGTTCCCCTCGCCTTGTGCTCCCACTCTGCCACGCCCCACTGGTACAAGTTATTTTTCAGCTTTGGACTGAGGGCCTTGGTGACCTGAAACACCAGCAACATCCTCAGCATTCAGTGATTGCTATTTGAACACTTCTTTCAGTTGTCAGCTCAGATCCCTTCCTTGTGGCTTTTGCTAACACGAAGTGCCAAAAAGTTTCGCACAGTAGCCGGCGGAGGTGTTTCTACGCAGGATGGTGTGAACAGTGCCACTGCTGCTGAGAGAGAAACACAGACCCCCTTCTCTAATCAGTCCAGGCACAGCCATTAGTCACAGCCTGTCTATTGCAGCTGCAATTTTATACGTTTGTAAGACTGGACTAACAGCTAAGGCTCCAGCCTAGAAACTGAAGCAAACACGAAGCCCAACTGCCAGCCCCTTTTAATGGGCACATGAAAAGACTGAAGGTTGGTCATATCTTCTGGTGGTGGGATCGTGCAGTCACCTTATGGACAGAGGTCATGCCCCAGGATGCATGAAATCCCAGTGCTAGCAGGAGCTTGAACTAGTTAAATCACAGCTGCTGTTTCCACGCGGTGTCACAGCTCCTGTGCCAGTCCTCTCTGCAGTGGCTTTTTGAAAGGGTTAAATGAACCATGTTCTTTGCAGTTATGCAGCTGAACTATATCTGCTTTCGATAATACATGAGAAAATCCCGTGTTCCCTATATGGCATAAAGAAGCACTTTTTCCCTCTCTTTGTGCTATGTGTCAAGGGTACAAGGCGGGAGGTGACCAACGGTTTTGGTCTGAGCACCTTTTGCTCTCTGCCGGCAGCCTGCAGAACAGCAGTGGTGCCCCGAGCCCCAGCAGCTGCAGGGGCTGCGCAGGAGGATCTGAAATCTCTGCGTTCAGTACTTACAGAAAGGATTTTCCCACTGATGTGAGGCAGTTTCCGATTATACTTCTGACTGAGTCAGCGTAACATGCTAATGCCTTTTAAGTATTCCTTGCCTCTTTGTATGAACTCTTGCTGGAAGGTCCAAATTTTTTTGGACCTTCAAGTCCTTAGGTGGCTCAGTATTTGTTTGCCTGCCTTGTAATGTGAAGTTACAAAATGAAGTTACTGAATTGCAGGGGAGAAGAATACGTTGGAAAATGCTGGATGCATTAGAAATAACCAATTGGGAATGACAGGTTTCTTCACAGAGAGGAGAGATCACTGTCCTTTCTTGTTGTGTCTATTTGTTTTCCCTTTTTTTTTTTCCTCCTACTGTGAGTGGAAGTAAGAATTGCCCTTCATCCTTTATTGTGATCTGATTGACTCAATAATGAGCTAGAAATGCAAGCATTTCTATGTAGCAAATGCATTTACTAATAAGAAGATCTCTAAATCAGGTTAATTTATTAACATGTGACTACTGAAATGCAAAAATTAAAAAAAAAAATCCATGTGAGTATGAAAGTAAAAGCCTAAATTTCATGCTGACAGATGAACAGGACAAGATGAAGCAATTCCCTTTCCCACAGTTGCAGTTCAACACCTGGAAATAGGGTGTGTGAAAGCGGTTAGAACCACCACCCCATAGCTCAGCTGCGGCTTCCATGCAGGGCAGTAACTCCCACAAGCCTGGTGAGCACAAGGGGTGACTGAGTTTAATATCCATAGAAAATTGCAAGCAGGGACATTTACTCATAAAGGAAATGAATCCTTGGGGTAAGAAAAAAAAATACGTGGCTTAGCAAGGGATACAGCCACAATCAGAAGCATTGTGCATTTACTTGGCAGAAAAACCCTAAACATACTACACCTACAAACAAGAAGGGTAGGGAGGCATTTCACTGAATTCACCTGAAAGCTGTGCTCCATCTTCAGCAGCTCCACTGAGTACTGCATGCTGGCTCCTGGTCAGATGGTGCATCCAGCATCGTGTGACTTCTTGGTCTTCCCTACCCTGTGTCAGCCCGTGTTGTTTCCCATGTAGGAGATACTGGTTCTGTGGTATCTGAAATGGCTTTTATTACCTGAAGTGAAGCATTGCTGGACACCAAAGTGGATAGCAGACCACAAATTCTAACAGATTCCTGGTTTTGAAGGCCAGAAGAGTAGATTAGACAGAACCTTTAGAGAACATGGTATTGGCTGCCACCTACCCGTAAGGCAAGCATCCCTGGCATACATCAGGGGCAGAGACAGGTTGTAAAAGCCATTCTCTTCATTCTTTTCTCCCTTACATAAGAAAATCTGTGGATCAAAGGAATCTTCTTCAGCAGAAATTCATCTTGCATCTCACTCTCTTCTGACAAAACATTTGAGTAAACAGATGTTAAATCAGCTACACCACAGTAGGGCAAGGAAATAAGAAAGAAGGAAAGGATTGACTGCCAGAGTGGGAAAAATTCCTTTTCCCCAAAAAAAAGGAAAGAAAAGAGTCAGCAGAGAAGCTTGTTTGCTCTTACCCTCTTCTACTTTCCAACGTGCTTAGTTTCAACACCAGACACGAGACACTAGGTAAGCAAATCCAGTGCTCAGTGATAGTTTTCTATAGGTGTTTTAGAGGGTCTTGTACATCTTTTAGAGCCTCTGGCTACTAGTCCCAAAGGGTACAGGTCCCCTGGAGATGCTGTGTCACACTGGCAAGCTTACAGACAAATGTCCTGAGTACCCTCAATTTCAAAGAGTGATTAGGTGCTCATATCTGGGCATCTGACTTTCACCTTAGGGATGAACCAGAGCGTGCTGCTATGTGTCCAGAATCGAACATCCTGAGGTTGCTAGTGTGATCCTGCATATCTTGCTTAGGCCAAATATCTTGTGGGTTATTACACACAAAATCTGACAAAAAAAAACTTTGTTTAGTGGGAGCCTCAAAGGACAGGAAACCTGAACTGCTTTGGTCACAGCCTTTGCTCCCACCGTGTCCCCACCTTCAGTGATGATATTCAAGTTGCAACCCCCAGCTGTTCTGCCTTGGTAATCTCCCCATGCTGGGGTTCTCAAAGCAGAGGGCGTGGCCAGCTGAGATACTACTGGGGCTGACCAGCCAAAAAGAAAAATGTTTTAGGGTGGAGTACATGCTGGAGGTGGATGTTGTTTGTGCGCAGAGGCATCAACACACTCCTCTGCATCATGTCTTCACCTGTGGTCATGTGTTCCACATCTGTGGCTTGTTCGAACAGCTGAACACCATTGTACAGCAAACTCTGCTGCTCAAAAATGAGGGATATTTTTTTCCCCTGTGGTTCCTAACATCCTCCTTTCATTTCATTTCACTACTTCCCTGCAACTATTAAAATACAATTCAAGAAAAACTGTCGTAAAGAGGAAAGTTTTCTAGTTACAACACCTGATTAACAAGGAAACGGTCAACTTTCTCCTTCAAGTATAGAGATATGGGCTTGTTCTTGAAAAGCAGGCAGATATTTTTGCAGTTCTGCCTAGCACACCGTTAAAGGACTCTGCTTTCTGACTGTGAGTGCACACTGCGTTCTGAATATTAGTGGCTGTGTCTCTCATCTGGATATCCACCAGGAAAAGCCCTGAAAATACAGTATAGGTATCCGTTGTTGCTGTAACAGAACATCATGAAGTTAAATAAGAGAGCAAATAAAATAAGACATCAACATCCAAGCTAAGTTGAAAGCCACACACTGAAAATGCAAATTGATACAAGTTTTTGGCAATATTTTTATATTTCTAGTACTTGGGAATTATCTTCTTCAGGACATTGTGCTGATCAAAGATTGGGAAACATCACTAAGTATAGCCACTGCTGGAAAGCATTCAGAAAGTTGACACTGTCAGTGTTTTTAGATACATTCTGTAATGTAAATTAGAGTAAAATTTCCCTTTCAAGCAAGTAGGTAAATTTGACTGTGGCCCTCCAGTTATTTGCTTTAGGTGCCTTTCCCTGTCTTTAAGATGGCAAACTAAATTGCCTATGCCTGTTTCTTCTTTCGCTTTCATTGATGTTAAATCATTAGCTACAGTGTGGACTATCATAACCTGTTTCGTTTCCAACTGCTTCTAAGCTTTAGTCATCCCTGGGGTACCATTGAGCTGCCAGCTCCCATTGAAGGAGTCGTTAGCATCCTTCATTGAGTAGAAGCACTGAAACAACAATAGGAATGGAGAAAAGTGGACTAGATACAGCTATCACAGTAATATCTTCTTTAGGATGTGATTCTCTTCTTATTCCTCCATAGACCAGAATAGCAGACCCTTTGATAAGGAAAATAGAGGAGCTCTGACCTCAGCACAAGATCAATCCTCTCGCTCAAGCAAGAAATTGCTGCCAATTCCTACAGCTGAAGTATTCACCAGTAGTAAACTACCTACAGCATACTGTTTTAAGAAGACAACCTTTTTCTTGGAAAGTTTGGCCTGAAATTGTCAAATAGGTCTGACTTTAAAAGAAAGAGAAGACACAAAGAATTAAGTAATATCAAACTCATTTGTGTCAGAAGTGCTGAATTTTTGTATTTGACACTCCTCAGCAAAACTAACCCAATTTGATGCTTCATTTCAGGAAAAATTAACTAAATCTTAAAAACAAAAACCCCAAAATTAAGCAAGAGGGTTAAACAGTCTGACAATGAGATAAAAAAAAAAAATTATTCTAGATTACAGGAAATATTAAAGCGTAAGCCAAAACACTTTGTTCATTTAACTATAAAACTTGAACAAATTTAGTTTTTGTTTGACCAAAACCAAATTTCTTTCCTATCTGAAAAACCCATTACTTACTAACCTCAACTAATCACGTTAGTTTCCTTTTAACAGAAGGGCCGAATTATATATTTTCTGGTCAGTTCCTAAACGATAGTAGGTAATGGCAAGGAGAGCAGGAGGGGGTCCTGTTGGACATTTTGAACTAATCCATCTATGTTTGTAACATAATCCAAAGTGCTGTTAGACCACCCTCAAGCAGATAAGAAGTAATATGTTAGGGGAGCTATTGAGCAGGATTTTAATATTTTTATATTGAATAACACAAGTCGCACAGATGTTTCTTTTATTATACTAGCTTTAAATTTCTATTTCCTTCTGTAACTTAGTACTACAACGTTGGTTCTCTCAGTAATAATAACAGTCCCTGCAGAAAAGATGACTCTCTCTGTATTTATTTCAGGAAAAGCTGTACCTTTTACCATGTAGAAACGGTTGTCCGTCTCTAAAGTTGAAATTTCAGCTGACTGCCAGTTTGCTACTCATTCAGTAACCAATAAAGTTTCTGAAATTGCCCCACTGAATTCATACTGGAAAATTTGCAAAGGAGAGGAAGAGACAGTGCTTCCTTTTGAGGTCCAGAGGTCTATTTCCATTCAAGATGGAATGATTCTGAGAACTGATGGGAATTTGGAGGCAGATTCAACAGAAAGCTGTTTTCATGGCGCGAAACAGGTGTGAGATTGGTTTGAAAGCCCAGGGTATTTCGTCTTGCTTGTGTCTGTTAACTCATGGCCACTGCACATCAAGTAGAAATTTGACTGATCCTTATGCTGCAGCTGACTTACAGGACACAGGAAGAACTGTATAGAGGCAGCTTAGTAATACTTAATTAAAAGAAGATGTGGCAGCATTTTAACATGCGCAGTTGTTTATACATCTTATCTCCCCACTACAGGAAGGCATTTAACTTCCACACTCAATGTTTTCTGAACAAAAAAGATCCTAAGCCATTTTTAATATCCATGAAGCAGGGCTGAAATCTCTAAACTGTGTATCATGTAGAGATGTCTTTTTAACCTGCCTATTATTATACAATCGCCATAATCATCTCTGATATCTTATGACATTTTATTTTGTTTTGTAGAAAAAAAAAGGGAGCTATACAAAATGTTTGGATGCAAGAGTGTGATCGGCATACCTGGGGCCCCTCTGACATCATCCTTTTGACTACTTTTTGTAGTCCTAATCACTTCCTACTCTGCCTGCAGCCCGCTCCTTCAGACAGCGCCAGGCAGGCAGTGGGTGAACAGGCTGTGACTCTGCTTCCTCTGGTGTCCCCTCAGGATGGTGGGGTGTTCCTGGGATGCTCCACAGCAGCTGGTGGAGGGTGGGACAGCCATCTTGCACAAGCCACGGATTCCATTTTTTTCTCTGCTCAGTGTCTCTCTCATCAGAAGCCTCTTGTTGTTTCTCGTTTCATCAACCTTCTGCAACTGATTTGTGGATGAGGCTGGGTATAACACGAGATGGAGAGGTCATCCACTTTGAAATAGAGCAAGCTGTGGTGCTCTCATCCTAAATGTGAGAAGTCTCTCTAGCTCACAATCCATCTCCGCTCTCTCCCAGAGTAGGAAAGGAAGTGGATTTCTGCTGATACAACAAGATCTGCCCAATGAGGTGACTTACATTTATAGTTACCACATTTACAGAGTGAGTGGCATTTATATACTAGTCAATCTTCCATACAAATATCTCAGTGAGCTCAAACATATAGGCATGCTGCAAAAAATATCAGAAGCAGATTTAACAGTTGGACTCAGCTGAGCTCTGTGCAGATGATACCCAGCAGCTTTTTCCTGCTGGTATATGATCTATCTAGTTTTAAAATCTCTCATCAAAACTACACTTCATTGACTTCAAACTTCCATACTATTGGTCTGCTTGGTCAAGCAGAAACAGTGTTCTGCCACTATCTGAGCACTACTCTTTTGTAGCTTTGTAGTTTTGCCCATATGATATGTAGCACTCATGTAAGGAAGTATTTCCAAGATTATATCTTGGGCCATAATTTACAGAAAAGCATTTGTTTGCCATAAATGTCAACCATGTTTCCCAGCTCAGGAAAAGCAATGAGTGTTCCAGACATCGGCCAGTTCCTGCCCAGAGGACCTTGTTTCCTGAGGAGAGAAAAGAGGGGGAAATCATCTAAATTGTGGATATCTTTAGTGAAGGTCTCTGTCACTGGGTTAGTCACCTTAGATTCCCTTTGTAACCAGTGGAGATCACCAATATAGTCATCATTCTTTGTGCTGAGTAGATTCACCTGATCCTGAAATGACCCTCAGCCTTTGCATGCTACTGATTGTACTAGGTGGATCTACATCGTCTGGAAAGGGAAACATGACAACTAGTTCACCCAAAATTCAGTAGACACTCAAAATTCAGTAAGATGGTTCCCATTTCTAAATCCTGCCTAAGAGCTTAGTTATCACTGAGATCAACATAACTAAACATGATGTGCTTGATGTACTCTGTCTATGCATGTCTGAGGAGATGGGTCTTTGTTTCTAAGTTCATGCATGGGATCAGCTCCACCGTGAGACTGGCTCACCTATGTATATATATGTTATGCATGTGGGTGCACAGGGAACTTCTCCCTAGAAAATGACTGCTTTTTCTTCTTGAGAATATCAGTATGAATGGGTGTACACTGAGATTTTAGATCATGTTACTGTATCAAATTTGTCCATGCATGACAGATTTTTGTTAAGAAAAGTAGGAAAATTGCTTTATTCTGCTAATTTTTCAAGGAACTTGCTGCATATGTGTAAAAAACATTAAATATCATCATAGTTAGAGAAGGGACCAGTCTTCTCTCCATATTAGCAGTACAGAAGTGCTTGGTGAGTGCCAACTTCCTTATTCCCACATACTCAGAAGGAACTTTATTGGTTTTGATCAAAATACCTAAATGAGGAAAATAATGAGGAAGGCAAGAAAAAACGTGAAATAAAACTGCAGCTGGGACCAATTTCAGAACCAGCAAAAACATACACCTGAACTTCGGGGAGCACTTCATCTTTAAATAAAATCTGCCCCTGAACTTTTCTGACCTCCCTCTAAATATTTTGCAATCCTTATAGCAATGCTTTATTTACCTGACGAACACACTGCAATAGGTATTTTATTTTTACCTGTGACTGTCCTGTCTCCCAGCTTTTTTATGAACTGCAGATGTCAAATGTTCCTTGGAGGGTCAGTAACTCAGGGTAATGCTTCAAATTGGACAACTTTGACTTCTTCATGAACCTTTGAGTTTACCTTACAAATGCTAACATATACACAGATCTTTGCTTTTGAGAACATTAGAGTAGGTGCAAGCTATGTGTGCAGGGTTTCTTTGGCATCTAGGTATTGCTCTTTCTTATTTCTAGCTCCTTTTTTGTTTCATCCTGACCATTGTGATATGCAAATACCACACATGCACCAGAGAAAATGAACACAGCAAGACTGGGACATCGTGGTGTCCTTTTGGATGTTCCTATATGGATTCAACAGTTTTCACATCTCCTGGGTTTGCAGCAGTTTGATTTTTCCTGGCAGCCTTGCTTTCAGCTTCTGACTCTCCTGTTGCTGGGAAGCTAACTATCTCCATATGTTCAGGCACTTCCTGAGATGGAGCTAGGCAGTGCTTGATCGCTGCAATGAGAGTCTGGCATTCAGCTCAATGAAGCCCTTTGTTTAGGTACTTCATTTATTGATAGAGAACACCAAGCATCCCTTCCTCCTTATCAATGGAGGACTTCAAACGCTCACAACATTTAGCATGAGGTATTACTCCCCCCTGCTCCTGCATCAAATGGCAGTTAAAGAACTAAATGGAAAAGCAACAGCAAGTTATTGGTCTCAATAGTGTTAAAGCAAGATATGGTCCCCCACACAGGAAATGTCACATTTGATATAAAGCAAGTTTCAGAGTAATAGAGTTGCCAAATTATTTGAAGTGATGTGTATTTCATCTATGTATCTACCACTTTAAATCAGGGCCAGACAGTGGTCAGATAAGGAAGGCATCATTCTGAACGCAGATGAGCTGCAAACAGACACTGAGGCTGGAAGGAGTGTTAGAGCTGGGTCACAGTGAGTTAGACTATCCACTTCCCACAGGTTACCAGAATTACATATTAAAGAAGAAACGAAAGTACTGAGCTTACTTACTCCCCTTGGACAGAGTTAAGGAATAGAGACAGACGTCTCTTTATCCACCCTACTACAACAGCTGACACAGTATAGGCTAGCAATAATTTCTGTCCCACCCACTAGATGAATAAAAAAAGAAGGAAGTCTGGCTCAGAGACCTGTCATTGTGTCAACAAACATCTCTAGTAATGCATCTCATGTATGTCACGGCTGTGTCTTGACTCACAACCCAATACAAAGATGTTTGATGCACTATAAATACAAAGATGTTTGATGCACTATAAATACTCAAAGTTATTTTCCAGTGTTGGAGAAATTACAAAAATTGCTATAAAACAGTAAAGTAGGTTCAAAGATCACAATCACAGAGTGATACAAGAGAAAAATTGTTGAAATAATATATGCCAACAGGGACAGTGCACTTTGAAAATGAATATTTAAAATACTCATTAGAGTAAACTTTTTTTCCCTCCTTTTTCTTCTTGGTTAGCTATTCTCCTTTTCTGAGGTACAGGGAAGGTACTAAAGTGAGGAAAACCTTTTTCTCCCAAAGAGTGGTCAGGCACTGGAATGGCCTGCCCAGGAAGGTGGTGGAGTCGCTGTCCCTGGCAGTGTTCAAGAGGTGGCTTGATGAGGAGCTACAAGATATGGTTTAGTAGCTCTGGCAGCAAAGGTAGTGGGAAGACGGTTGGACTAGATGATCTCATAGGTCCCATCCAACCATGTGATTCTATGATTCTATGATTCTATGATTCTAAAGGACTCCTGGTTAATATAGGAATAAAATAGTATTCTCTCATGACTGTAGCAAGTGTGGACGTGATACAGAATAATTTTCTGAAAGCTGTGTGTGAGCAGTTGAGATGAACCACGTAATTACACTAGCAGAATCTCTGCTGTATCCCCACATTTGTTTCTTTAGTGTGAGTTGCTACTAGAAAGAAAAGCAAAAAGACCCCAAACCCTGAAAGAATCCCTCATCCACGCAAAGTATCATCTCAAGAAATGTTGAAAAGGGAATAGGTGGAGTGTTAGCTCTTGAGCTTCTGTGTTCTGCCTCTGAGCTGCAAGTTTGGTTTGCCAGATCTAAGATCTGGTAGATGAAAGTACTAAAACAAGTTTAAAAGTGGCTTCAGTTTTATAAGAATATGATCGTAAGGCTGACTGGGGTTTAACAGTACATTTCATGAAGCAGAGAGAATAACTGGATCCCATTAGTGGTACAGATTAATACCCAGACTATGGAGTCTTGACATAGTTTTGAGAAAGCAGGATGCATCAGGAAAGCTACAAGGACTGTTGGATGGTGGAAAGCTAGACAGGTATATCATTTGTTGACTTGATTTTTCTTTTTTTTTTCTCCTAAACTGATTTTTTTCCCAAGAAAGCAATATTGTAGTCTGAAAGGCTGACTTGTCAGTAGATAGAATCATGAATTAAAGAATGATTGAGGTTGGAAAGGACCCCTGGAGGCCCTCTGGTCCAACACCCCTGCTCCAGGAGAGCTACCTAGACCTGATTGCCCAGGACCATGTCCAGATGACTTCTGAATATCTCCAAGGATGGAGACTCCACAGCCACTCTGGGCAACCTGCACCAGTGCTCAGGCACCCTCCCAGTGAAAGTCTTACCCTTAGATTTGAGAAGATTACATTTAAAGGAACTAAGAAGGGTTACAATTATTCCAGGAACTGCATAACTACACACACACACACAAAAAAAAAAAAAAAAAAAAAAAAACAACCAAAACGTCACAACTGTAAAGAACTTGCTATAATAGAAGAAAACCATTGTGATCAGTGGATTCACATTTCAATGGCTATACAAGTCACACTTAAACAATTTGTATCAGTTTTCTTAGTACTGGCAACTCCATTCTTGCATATAGGAGGATAAAATAATTATCCTAGAGTCAACTGCCATGATTGTTCTGGATGGGAATCTTAGGGCTCCTCTGGAGGCCCAGAAGTATGGTCAAGTTACAACAGCTTTACAAATAGTTGTGCTTCAGAGGAGCTGTCAGGATTTCTAATGGCTGCTTAGGAATTTGCTCAGAGCCTCCCCAGTGCTAAGGCAATGCAGCACAGCTCCTGTCAATTGCAGCAGTTACAACAGCAAAGGTTTGACCTGATGTCTCAATTTCAGGAGAACAGAGGATCCTTAACAGAAGAGCACAGGGGAAGAAAGATGAGCACAACTCCAACATTCCTTGAGAGCTGCGCAGCAGCTTGTAGCACAAGTGGAAGTGACCTGCCCCAGTGTCCAACACAAAAGAGACGGGCAATCCATCAACCTTTAACTTATGCTTATCCATGATGAGATAAAGACATTTTTCATCCTGTCTGTGACCCCATTTTGCAGGTTTTCATCTTTTGAGTGCTGAGACTTCAGCCTGTGGGAAGATTCTAGGCAAAGGACATTTCACTCATTTTTCTGGTGTACTGCTAAGGCAAACTCACCCACAATTATAGAATTCATATGGTATCAAAAGAATGTACCTCAAAAAATGTCCACAGCTACCCTCTGTTTGATATGACAGGGTGTAAAGGGGATACTTAAACAGAGTGGGAACTATGAAGGCATTTGGCTGGCAAATGGGTGTTGTGGGTGATGTTAAGTGAAATGAATGATTTAAGATTAGGAAACTGGGAAAACACACACAGATCTTGTACCAAATTCAACTTTTGAATAGTGGCTTTTGTGGTTATACGTAGTTATCTGGCTTGTCTTTTTGACCAGAAGCTGCTCGAGCTGTAAACTTTCTAGTACTCTGAGTTAATACAATGCTAGACACTATCTCTACATCTAACCATGGGGTCCAGGAGCACTTTGCCTCTGGGGTCCAGCTGTGTGATGTGACGACACGCTATCTCTCTTCACAGCTTGTTTTTTTGGTAACTATAGTGTACGGGAAGGAGGCAGCTGCAGTAAGCTCTGATGACAGTAGAAGAACAGGGAGGTCCATGTGTGCGGGATGCACACCCAAGTGCATCTGGTACTCAGTTAAGATACTATTTTTGAGATTCAGCCCAAACTGGGATCCTCAGGCAATACCAAAGTGTAAAGAGAAAATACAAATTGAAAACTGATGTGATGCACTGTGCTGCACCCTGGCTATAACTACCCTGGATGATTTGTTAGTTATTTCTGAGTTTTTCCTGGAGTTTGTTCTTTCAGACTGAAGCTTCAAGTTTGTAAATCCCCATCAGCTTCACTTTACCTTCCTAAGGTACAACTACTCTCAACAGACCATCTTCCTGGGGCAATGCCAAACACCAGCAAACCGTCCACAAGACTGTGGCCAAAGCAGGAGTGCAAGTGGATCTACTGATCCCAGCACCTTGTGCATGGATGAAAAAGGAATCTGACTAATCCTTCTTTGGCTCTTTGCCTTTCCCTTGCACTGCTTCTGCCCAAAAACCTTCCTCTTCTGCCCAGAAAGATGTTTCACTGAAAGTGACAAGTCCAAATGAAGAAAAGGTGCATTCTGAAAGCAGAGGTCTTGAAGAAGAATTTAGTGACTATTTCCCTCGCCTTTTTGGTTGGAGAGTCTGAGCAGTGAATTGATGATAGGAGAATAAAGACCTAGTTCAAGGGGAAGAAAGGTACTTTCTTTCTTTCTTTCTTTTTCCTTCTTCCTTTATTTATTTATTTATTTATTCATTCATTCATTCATTTCTTTTCCTCCCTTCCTCCCTGCATTCTCCTCCTTCTCCCCAGATTTGGGCTTTTTAGCAGGGAATTTCAAAACCACCCAAAAGGGGAGAGAGGAGAAAGGCAGCATGTCATATCTCTCTGATAGCTGGAACGTCTCGGTTTACATCTGTTTCCTGTACAAGGAAGCTCAAGGAGCAATGAACTCACCAGGAATAGAAACTCAATTGCTTTCTTTTTCTCTTTAAACAAAAAAAAGCATAGTTGAACTTGCAGTTTGAATCTACGGAACCTGTAATTTCTCATTAGAAATACAATTAGGAAATAGCTTAAGCATCTTTGTGAGCACTAGCACATCTGTGTTAAATAGGTAGAGTTTAAATCACATTGCTACTGAATGAAGACATGGGTGGGAGTTTTTTTTGGAGTTCCCAGAAATGAAATGTCATAGGGCATGTCTGCCGGCTAGTTCATCCCTGCTTCTGATTCATGTGGGACCACAACACTCACACGAACTCACATGAATCAGAGTCTACATATGTTGCTGAGGGTGACAGGGAGCCTGAGATTGCCAAAGCAATTGAGGAAGCTGCAAATTAATTAGATTTTTTTTTTTCCCCACCCTAGGAAAAAAATAATTAATTAATTTGAAAATTGTTGCGGCTGAGAACAGAAATAGCTTCTAGGAAGTTCACCTTGCTAAAGAAAATATTTCTTTGATATGAATAAAAAGACAATAGGAACAGCAAGACCTCCTGATCAGCATGATCTCTGACCAGCATTAGGAAAATCAGTAATGTGCTTTATTAGGGGAACAAGTATGTTTTTGTCTTCTCTTTGTTCAGAGCTCCGGAGAGATAATTGAGTGAAATGGGTACAATCTGGAAAGGGTCTTTTGCTCTGTATTTTTTTTTTCCATCCCGTCACCATAGAACCAACATTCACATTCTGAAGCACTTTGAGAACATTTGAACAAAGAAATGAGACCATAGATGGTCTGAAATGAATAACATCATTGTCAGTGCAGCTCTGATGCCTAACATCAGAACATCTTTTATTTTTGGTATCTGATAAGTCTCTCTATAATTTAATATAGAGAAACTTTTCTGTTCTGTCCTTTTGCAATGTATATAGAGACAGTAAGCACAATGAACAAACTGGCATTTTTTTTCCCCAAACTAACCCTGTAGAAATAATCAGTTTATGGGCTGTTCTTATTCTGCCACATCAAACAAAAATAAACTGCTGTGAAATGGACACCTTAGCTTCAACAGAAAAGGAGTGAGGTCAAGATGTTCACATGCAGCTACTGGTTTCCAGTACTCAAAACTCAAATACCTTGTAAGTTCCTGATTTTCAGAAGACAGGTGCTCTACCTTTTTCTAGCTTGGGCTGCTTCAACTAGTTACTTCAAATTACATTTGAAGATCTCAGCACAAGCAGTTTCAGAATCTGAAGGTATCCAGCAAAGCGTAGCAGCAAGCATCCACACTTAACATTAACTACAGCTACCAATTACATAAAAGCAACTATACTGCAATTACCCATGCTTTGCTGTGTTACTTCTCTAATGTGAACCTGGTGTAGCAGAGGACAAGGACTAGACATTTCTGAGGATGCTGACATCCTGGAGGGAACCCATCCCTGGAGGGAAAACTTTTCTTCTCCCTTTGCTCAAAGTACAGCAGATGGAGGAAGAATTGTCCTTATCTAGTCTCCTCAGGATGATCAACAACCATTTAATTTTATGAAAGATTTACTTTTTCTCCTTGTGCCAAGATAAGAATACTGAAATGGCTCAGAATGCAGCTACAAACAGTTGTTAAGCTTTGATATAAATGTCTTTATCAAAACAGGCAAATATTTGTAATTATTTGGGATTTATTTTAACAATATGAAACACTGTTTATTTAACACTATCTAATGTGTAGAATTAAGGCACTTAAGACTTCAGAAAAGATAAATTTATCTCTAACATAAAGTGGTTAAAACTGTTCTGCTGTCTCTCTACTGACTTGTTTCAGCAGTGAATTTAGCATGCTCAACATACAAGATGCAGCAGCTGAACATCACATCCAGTCCAAGCTGCTCCTGTGTTCAGGAGACGACGGTGCTTGTGACTATAAGGTTCACTTTGATGTCCCATCATTAAAATGCTGGAGCAATAGCTCAAGTACCATTACCTTCAGCTCACCTTTGTTCTGCAGGATAACGCGTATTCTCAGTAAAATCCCTTCCTGTACCAATCTTTATGATAATATATGCAGGACTGCGATGTCATCTGGTTAACTAGATGCACTGCCTTTTGGGATCGCACATATCCTGTTACAAGGGTCACTTGTTCCTCAAATGTTTCTGTCTGAACAGAGAGCTTCACAGCTTCTATGTATACAAAATATTGGACAGCTTTTCCCTGCCTCAAAATGGCTACATGGGAAATTTCTATGAACAAAGGGCTGGAAGACATGGGTTGTTTAAGGCCATGTGCAAGTTAGATTGGACACTTTGCATGCTTTTGTCTTAGCTCCTGAGACTGCTTAACCTGCTTAGAGAGTTCGCATTGCTTAGTTTTTTCCCAGAAGTAAAATACATCCACTGAATGTTGGTGTTGTCTTTCATTTTCAATGAAAATCAAAAGCAGTTGGCAAAGAGATTCCCCAACTGGCAGGAGGATGCCAGCAGCAAGAGTGGAAAGACGAGGCTGGGAATAAGAAGATTGCTAGCACAGACCAGCACCCTGGTAGGTAGACAAAGCAGCCCTCTGTTTCAGGCCCATCACTAAAGAATTTCACTGCTATAATCTGTGTGTTCGCAAACACCCTCACAAGCTCATCAGGCTGTGTGCAAGCTAGAATCTGCAGGTAACTTTCTGCAGGAGAAGGCATCAAAAGTACAGATCATACATAGTATTTCCTTTTAAGCACAGAGGGGGAAGTAATCACTTAGGTGAAGGCAGCCAACATTTTAGAAGGAATGACTAGAGAGACTACAGCCCAAGGTAAATAGTGAAGCTACTATAGGTGAGACTGCTGCACTTCTAAAGGGCAAATTTTAAGAAAAACGAGGAAAACAAGGGAGAGACAGTGAACTAGAAGTATGCTAGGAGATATACAAATGAGACAACCAAAGTGGAGGTTTTTAATATGAAACACATTTCCTCTCAGGAAATGAGCCTGTTTCTCAAAAATACCAAGCATGCTGCTCACAAGGAAGAAAGAGAAGATGAATTTGGTGAATAAAAGTAATTTACAGATGCTGAGATGATAAAAAAGCAGACTATCAGGACAAAACCTGTAAACCAGCTAGGGATTATCAAAGTTGGAAAAGTGTAAAAGGAAAAATTAGTAAAGACAGTATGTGAAATCTTGTGATTTCAGCAATTGAAAAAAATATTCAGATATCAAACATGCTCCATTTTTGGGATTTACATTTGACCAGACATCTTCAGATGAATATTCGATTTTTAAGACCTGAGATGAAGATATGAAATTAAAGTATCCTACACGCCATGTGCTGAGAACTATATTTAACCTGAAAATGGCTGACCACAATAGCCAGGAGGAAATGTGTCATTGCAACACAATAATTTCATATGTTGAATGCTATATCTTTGTAAGTAGGTATAGATCCCCTGAAGTAACTAGCCTTTGTAAAGCCAGAGTAAAGCATCTAAAGCAGCTAAAAAATCCTGTCTGGATTCTAGACTTCAGTTTTCCCTTTTCCTGAAATCTGGAATGCTACTTCAGAAATGAAATAATTAATGGACATAAACAAATATGGGTAATAACTCATGCTAATAATTCACAGTCCAAGAAATTTCTCTTCTTGTAATAGTAAGAAAGGTTTGTAAATTATGAAATGTAATATGTTAAATTCTTATGCTGCATCCATAAAGATGTCACCTGAAATTTTTCTCTAGCAAGTCAGTCCAGGTTAATAACGTGCTTATTCAGGTTTTTCTTTAAGATAATAAATCCTGAAGAAAACATTCAGAAGTGAAAATTTCACTTGTCTTAAGCAAGAACAGTTGCTGCTGAACAGTGATTTTTATCTTAAAAACATAACATTCAGAATCTTTGCATCCATTATATTGACAGATATTCTTAAAAATATTCCCCTGATTCTAGGATTGGTATAATTACACTGTCATTGCTGCATGTCCCTGACAAACACTCAGAAACTGTTATGATTTTCTGGGTGCTTTTATGTTTTCTGAATCCAATACTCATACATTTATTGCTCATTTGATTTTAGCCAATATGCATAATTCTCACTGCAGGCCAGCCTAGGCGTAGCTTCCAATGCAGACTTGCTTTGGTACTCATTACATGTCTGTTTGTGCTCGTGTGATGCTCTCTTCTGGTGAGGAACCAAAGGGATCCTGCCCAGTTACACCCTGGGCAAGATGGTAGGTCATGCTTTTCAGTCGTAATGCAGACACTCCTTAAACTGAAAATTGCTGGGTAAAGATGTCTGGACAGTACCACACTTGTGTTTGACAGAGACAAGGTGTGCCAAGCATCCCTTCAGCCGGTCATCCAGCAATTTCTCACTTTTTGCACTTTTTGTAGCTACGTAGAAGTTGCTGTCTGGACTCGCCGGTGGCTTTCCGCGGTGTCCTGGATAAAGAGAGTGCCAAGTCTGCCAGCTGTTGTGCAGGCAGGATGTCTTTGCTGGACTTTGCATTTGCCATGGGAAGAAAGAAATCATCCCTTGGTGCCAGGGTGCCTAAAGCCTTCATCTAGGCAAGCTACAGGTTGGAAAGAGGAGGAAAAGCCTTTAAGGCTTTTTGCTTCAGGAGCTTTATTGAGCTGGCACAATCTGGACTAATTATAGTCCTAAAAAGTAGGCATGTCACACAATGTCTAATGTACTGTGTCAGAGTGTGTGTGTGTGTGTGTCTATGCATGGTGTACGAGTGAGAAAGACGCAGCCACCATAACAATCATAACCTAGGAAACCACAAGATTGGCACAGAAGGAGCATGTTCAACAATGAATTAATTTTTGTTAAATATTGTGGACTATCTTCTAGATTCCTTTGGGAAAGTACAGAAAATTCCTGCACAGACTTGAGGGAAAATTATCTTACTGATCTTTTAGCACCTCTGCTGTTAATCTAAACATTGGCAAAAGCTATATAAATACTGGTGGATTCTGGAAGGGCTGTGAGCAATTTAACAGCAAGAAGCTTCTTTTTAAATGCACAAAAATGAAATGCTTAATGTGTCCCAGGATGCATTGTGTGTATATGAGAGATTAAGTACAAACACTGTGTAATGAGCAACCTGAGAAAATGTAACTTGCGCTACTTTAAAATTAATTATTCCTCAACTAAAGCCACAGTAGTGTACTTGCTCTGGTTGTGATTAAAGTTCCTCCTTTGACATTGTTCACCTGCTGCTATGAAAACAAACACATAAGAATTTATGTGTTTATCTATTTAGCATAAGAATCAATAAATGTATTTTTTCCTAAAGCTATTTCTTGGGGTTTGGGGGTAAATTAGGCCCAGGTCCTGCATTTAGTTATCTTCTAGCAACTTTCTGAGATCACAGGAGTGGTGTGTGGGTCACTTCATGGCAGATCAGCAGCCAGCATGATGATATACCTTGCCTTCATCAGGATGATATTTTTTAGTTATTTACTAAATCTACTAAAGCTTGCCAAAAGTCTGTACAAAGTCTATCCCAGGTCTCCCCACCCCTGTTATCCCCCGTCTGTATTTATAATTTACACTGTATCAAGATTTTTCATCTTAATTTAGAGTTGTCTCTTCTTTTTTAAGCTTTTCCTTGTCAAAGGGAAGCTACTCAGACTATGCACTTAGGGAGGTGAATATGTCTGACTTTCTGGGGTTCCCGAAGGTGGGGATTTGGGGCCACGCAGAAGAGTCCCTTCCAGGAACAGTGGGTGCAGGTGGACCCTCACCCACACTCGGTCCTGTAGCTGGCACATAGAGTATGAGGAGCACTGACCCTGCCACTTCACTTCTACCGGAAAGGAATGGGGAGCAATCCCATGGCAGCTGCCAGGACTGGCAAGGCATGGGGTAATTTAGTGGTAGACTGCCCATATTGGCAAAGCTCCTACTAACGAGCCCAGTGCTGTGTCTTCTGTGGAGGTGGGTCCGGTCCTGGGATGGCTTTTGCTGGTCCACATGGAGAAGTGTTTGCAGGAATGACACATCTGACACATCTGAGACATCTCTTTGTAAGAGCGAGCCAAACTTCACCTGATTGAGGTTACTGGGTTGGTGTCAAAGTCAGAATTAAGAGGTCTAACCGCAGTAGCCAATTTCACAGACACATAAACAGAAGACAGCAGGTGACTGTGTGCTGACTGCCGCCCTCTTCACTCCGCTCCATGTTCTAAAAATCCCCGCCTTGAATCATCCCTGGTTTTGCAGTGGACGTTTGCACTGTGTGCGATTTATTGAATATTGCCTCAGGCTGTATTTTAGCATCAGTGAGCCTGCAGAGGAGGGGCAAAACCTGTGTTATTTTCCTCCTTGGTTCCTCTTCTGGTAGGATATTACAGCGTCTTACCTGTTACTTTTATGCTTTCCATTCTGTTAAAACACCCAGAGGTCTTTGGACATTTTGTACCAAAAAAATTATTCATACTAGTCTCCTTCTATTTCCTCTCCCACACTCCTCTAGGGTCAAACCCCTTCGTTTAATTGGGGCTTCCCACCCTCCTTATTGCTCAACAAAGTTAAGAGTGAAGAAAATAATTACTGTTATTTAACAACTTTGAACAAGAAAAATGAAGTGCAACTACTTAAAAAACAGGCAATTTCAGCAACATTTTCACTGAAAATAATGATCTGAAAGCACTGACTTTGTATCACCAAGAGGCTTGGAAACGCAGAGAAGCTAAATGTCAATGTACTTTCTGCAATCACTTTGACTGCAAGAGAGCTTTGCAAAATGTTTTAGTAATATCATTGTGGCAGGATTGTTTTCTGGGCCTGCAGACAGACTGGGAGGCTAGTTTGGGATTCTTTTAATTTATTTAGACATCTAATTTAATGCCTGAACATAATCTAAAATTATGGGAGTTAAACTAAAATTGTCTAATATCAGCCTGGTTAAACCAAAGGGTTAGCAGAGGGTGAGCTCTGTGTGTGCCCAAATAATATGTAGTTGAAATTCAGTTTACTGGCTTTATCTGGAACGAATAAGTTTGATCTAATGAAAGCTCTTATCCCAAGGATGGAGATATGAAGTATTTCTTTGCTTCATGGTGGAAGCTGGGAGCTATTACAGGGAAGGAAATACAGAAGGAGGAAGAGATGGGTGGGAAGAGGGATAGAACAGGGGATGGAGGACGCAGGGGAGAAAGCACAGAGACCTGGAAGGGGAACATATCTTCTTACTCAATAACACTAACTGTAAGAAAGCATTAAGCAGATAAACAACAATTTACTACTTAAAAGCCATGTTCTACCCTTGAAGTATGTGCAGACCTCCCCATGAGGTCAGCGGGTGTGCCAGTCTGGGCTGTCAAAAAATATGTTGTCTGAAATTCATATCCAGGCCTTCTGGGAGTAGCTGGATATGGAACTTGGCGCTGGCTGTGGAATGAGTTTGACATTACTGTGCAGAGCAACTGACGCTGGTGAATGCGTGTCCAAGGTGTGATTGTGCAAGGATACGCTTTTTCACCCTCAGCTCATGGGAAGTTCGACCAAGCTGCATAGTGTGAATACGTTATCTACAAAGTTGTGGCTGTGGGGTGGTTTTGTGATTTCCTATAAAATTAATTCTCACAATTCCTTCCTGAAGTAAGAAGTGTTATCTGGTTTATCAGGTGCAGTGACCTGAATGCGCCAGGAGATTAGCAGGCTTTCATGGGGCAGAAGGGAATGGATTCATGGCAGAAGAACTGCCCTTCTCTATGGCATGGCTACATTTACATGAACTTCAGTAGGACCAAAATTCACTTCCATCCAACAGCTTGTGCCAGCATTACTTCAATTAGTAAAAAAAAAAATAAATTCTTGTAAGTAAAAACCAACAGAGTCAATGCTTTAGATCACTACCTAGTTTTCAGCACTTGTTTTGATTCTATTGGCAGCAATTGTGCTCTAAATAGCATAACTTATACATGACAGGAAAACCAAGGAGGCAGTCATATAGTGAGCAGCATCCTTTGAGCTGAGGGACTCAGGCAAAGTGGTGACACGAGGGCTAAAGGGGGTATTTCCAAGTTTGGGGCTGGCAAAAGCTAGAATTATCAGAAACCAAATGGATTCAGAGAAGTCTGATTTCTCTGGGAGGAGAATTTAGGCTAATATAAACCACTTCCAGAAAAAGTTTAGAGGAGGTGGAGTTAATACTAAAATAAAGGTTTTTTTCAGTATGCCCAGAATCATAGAATCATAGAATAGTATAGGTTGGAAGGGACCTTTAAAGGCCATCTAGTCCAACCCCCCTGCAAGGAGCAGGGACATCTCCAACTCGATCAGGTTGCTCAGAGCCCCATCCAACCTGGCCTTGAATGTTTCCAGGGATGGGGCATCTACCAGCTTTCTGGGCAACCTGTTCCAGTGTTCCACCACCTTCATTGTAAAAAATGTTTTCCTTATATCCAGTCTGAATCTACTTCCCTCTATTTGAAAACCATTACTCCTTGTTCTATCACAACAGGCCCTGCTACAAAGTTTCTCTTCATCTTTCTTGTAGGCCCCCTTTAGGTACTGGAAGGCCGCTATCAGGTCTCCCTGGAGCCCTCTCTTCTTCAGGCTGAACAGCCCCGACTCTCAGCCTGTCCTCACAGGAGAGGTGCTCCAACCCTCTGAAGTCCCCATGTTCTAAACTGTTAGAGCAAACGAGCATAAGAATGGTCACTAACAGATAGCCTGTGCTGGGAGAAAGATACCTGCTAGGTAAAAGCTCAAAGATAACTTATCATTCAGGCAACAACTGCAAGGAGAGGCTTTACAGATCTAAGGAACCCACAATGCCTTTTATCTTCAGTACAGAAGCATCATGCTTCTCTTTACAAAAGGAGATGATAGCTGTCCTCATCTGGCATATACATTAAATATGTTTTAGATTTTGACTGGGTTGGAATTTTTTCACTCCCTTCATTCTGAATTTACATCCCAGTGGAGCATTTAAAATGGAGGTGACAGTGTGTCTGTCTGTACCCCAGTCCTGTCAATTCAGCTGCTGACAGGGAGAAAAAGTGAATTAGAGAGTCATGCTGCTTCAGTTCAGTTTCTTAAAAATAGATATCAACGTGAAGTAGCCATGAAAGGTCTTTTTGTGTGTGGCTTTATCCTGTCATAGTAGGGGTTGCTGTAATGAACTGAGGAAATGTGAGATGAAGTGGGAATACAGGCATGGATGAAAATACTGACAAAATGTCAGGAATCCTTTTTTTTTTGTAAATCTAAATGTAGATCTGAAACCAGACCTGAAAAGTATTAAATAACTGTCAAGTGGAGAATTACTGGGAGCTGCCTTGCACTCTGTAGAAGCAGCCTTTCAAAATACTAAGTAGCATCATTTTCAGCTGATGCTTCACACAGCAGTATACAAGAACACAAAACTGGGATTAGATGTACAGCTGGGGTAGAATGGCATCCTGCTACAGGCTTTGGTTAACAATGCCTGTTAGCACCCATGAGGAACCTGTCCCCATGCACCGAAGAGCTGTAGAAGTGCAGAAACATTTATAACTGCTCTGTTGTGGCCTCACATTGAGATCTTGTGCTCCTTGTGAAAGGGTAGTCCTGACCAAAGTTAACAAGAGCATGGCACTTAGGGAGACCTTTTTTGACATTTCAGGTGAGATCACAATGAAGGAAAGAACTATGCACAAAAGGAGCTGACTGAGGCATGGAAAATATCGGGAGCCCATGCCAGCTGGATGTTTTGTCGATGACCTAATGGATTATGGTCACCAACTGGTCTGTATTATCCTTCCCTCTCCCTCTCAACCCCCACTGACAGCGAGCGCTCCCCACCAGGAGCTTCTACAGACAAAACATGAGTGGAGGCTGGAGTCTGCACTCTCTGTGGTGCCTGGGTCATAGGTTTTTGTGTGTTGTGCTTAAAGACATTCACGCTTGTGTCATGTTGGTGACCACAGGAGGAACTGACATGTTGAAATAGTGAGATATGGGAAGACGTTATTGCCATACGCAGATCTTTGCAGAAATCTGTAGCAAAAAAACCCACAGAACAGCATAATAATAGAGGGTAGTTGTTCAACTTTCTACTTCACCTTTCTTGCTGAATGAGTGAAATGAGGGTGCGTTTCTTGAACCAGACTCTCACCCCACTCCATTATCCAGGCTGTACCACTGGTACTTGGTACTTCTGTGCTTTCTTTGATTGATAAAAGCACAGGACCAGCACTGACCGTGGTCTAAAAACTCTGCCAAACCTTTCCAACAGTGTTGTCCTGTGCTGACTTGAGGTAGGAGCATTGCAAAAACCTTTCTTCCTCATTTTGACAAGTCAGCTCTCATACGTCCAAACTTGTTAAGATCTACTTGATGAAACAGATATAAAAACTTTCTGCTATATTAACTAATCCCCCTGAAAAAAGGTGACCTAGGCTTCAACCTAGACTCTCTTAAAGTGTGGGACGTTGAATGGCAGTGGTCTGTCCCATGACAAAAAGATCAGCTGCTCTGGTGGTGGAAAGTCACCGCAGGGATAGCACCTGAGTGTGGCACTCATAAGCCAGACGTGTGGCACCATTCACCCTGAGGCATTCACTTCAGAAAGCCTGTCTATATATCTAAACCACTCTGAAGCTGTGGGGTGATTTCTTCTGAAACAAATCAAGGGCAGACAAGTGAATGCTAAGTGTGCTTGCATAAAGGCACTGGGTCCAGCCACCATCCCTACGAACCGAGGCTGGGAAGGATGCAGAAAAGCTCCTGTCTTCTGGGCATTATATTATTTAGCTCTTCTTTATTTTTGTTTTGTTTTGTCTTAAATATAAAAACTAAGAAAAGAAGTGGGAGGGTGAAGACAGAGACTGAGAAAATCTTGCAAGAACTGTGATTTCACCTTTTCTGATAGGTTTTGTTGTTTCATTTTGTCTGTACTAGGGCTTTGCCTACCTTTTAATCTCAGACTCACTACTAGAACAGATTTGCTATTAAAAAAATACTGCTTTTAAATGATGTTTGCTTTAAGTAAGTCTGGAGTGTGATTATTTTGACTTGAGAAAATAAGAGACTGTTTGTTTTAACTGAATTCATAACATATGTTTGTAATAAATGGAATTGGGCAGTTGTCCTGATGCTAAACGGGCCAAAATTTGAAATTACAGCAGCCTTGGTGAAATTTCAGCACTACAAAATCCAGAAAAAAAAAAAAAAAAAAAAAATCATGTGTGAAAGTTAACAACTGAGCAGAATGAGAGAGCTCAGGGGCAGGATTTATGGTTGCACAGTATGGTGGGGGGCAGGGAGCAATGGAAATGTGCACTTGGAGGGAAGAAAGAGTTCCTGAGGCTCCCAGCAAGATTGTGCCCCATTGCCATTTGCAGGGTTACAGACTGAACGCAGCCGTCAGCCACCTGTATTCCTCCTCAGGAGCAGCAGTTCCTGCTCAGACCACCTACTTTGAAATCCAAAGCCAGTTAAGGCAGAATTTAACTTCTCAGGTTCAAGATGGTGATGTAAACTACCTGTTACCCAGGTAGCTGAAGGACTTATTTGGCTGTCTGTGCCTCCAACTTTGCCCTGAAAGTTCACTGTACATCTCTGAATACAGTGTCTCATTGATGGTAGGCTGAATTTCACTGGGGAAATTTCATCTTGCAATCCCCACCACCTCCTTCTTTGATGATGCAAGGTCTGAAATGGACATCAACAGAGCACATGCTGGGTGCAGACCTCTAGCTACAGAAACTCTTCCATGGCCATCTGCAATGGATTTCTTAAAACCGAAGACAAGAGGTGATTATCCCACTGTATTCACTGTTGGTACGGCCTTACCTTGAGCACTATGTGCAGTTCTGGGCCTCACAAGTTAAGAAGGATGTGAAGGTCCTTGAATGCATCCAGAGGATGGCCACAAAGCTGATGAAAGGGCTTGAAGGAATGTCCTATGAGGAGGAGCTAAGGACTTTGGGCTTGTCTAGTTTGGAGAACAGGAAGCTGAGGGGTGACCTAATTGTTCTCTACAGCTTCCTGAGGAGAAGTGGAGAAGGAGGTACTGATCTCTTCTCCCTGGTACCCAGTGATAGGACGTATGGGAATGGTACAAAGCTGTTCCAAGGGAGGTTTAGGCTGGACACTAGGAGGCATTTCTTTACTGAGAGGGTGGTTGAACACTGGAACAGGCTTCCTAGAAAGGTGGTTGATGCCTCAAGTGTGTCAGTGGTTAAGAGGCATTTGAACAGTGCCCTTAACAACATGCTTTAACTTTTGATCAGCCCTGAATTGGTAAAGCAGTTGGACTAGGTGATTGTTCTAGGTCCCTTCCAAGTGAAATAGTCTATTCTATTCTGTTCTGTTCTGTTCTGTTCTATTCTATTCTATTCTCCATTATAGTTGCTTTACATTGCAAGTGCTCTACCTTGGTCTCCATTTACTTGAATGAGAAGATGGTGCTAAGGAGCAAAGGTTATTCCACATCCTTTGTAGTTGCAAGGTATGCAGAGCCTCTAACCCCTGAGGCCTCTCCAAGCTCACCTCCTTCTCTGCTCTCCAGTCATCACAGCTCAGACAGGGAAGTTGTCTCTTTTTCTTTACTGTAAGTTTCTTAATAAACTAGACTAAGCCTTGGATTTATTCCCAACACAGTAAGCACTACTGATACAGTGAACAAAGCCTTGAAGGAAAACCCCACAAGAGTTAAAGTATCTAAGAGTAAACAGAATTAAAAACCAATAAAGTCTACAATATAAATGCCCTTCCCTCCAGCTTATCTTTTGAACTTGGGCTTGTAAAGAGCATCCTTGGACTTACTGCTTTGTCTCTTCCTTCCTGAGGAAGGGTTTTTAGTTCTTTAATTCTGTTCTGATCTCTTTATTTCAGGGGTGTTCTGCATGGACAAAACATCTCCGCTCTTTCGGCTTGCAATCAGGAAACATGCAGATGTCCTGAAATGATTCTGCGTCAAGAGATTTCTCATCTTGATCCGTTATGTTACTTCCTAGATTGTTTTTCCAACAGCTGTCCTCTAAGTCAGCTGAAAACATTAACATAGAGAATAATTCCTCATTATACAGAAAATAAGCCTTGCTGTCAGGTCAGCTGCTGTTGGTGTTACACACTGTCCCACACAACAAGCCAGCTACAGTCTTGCAGGAGGGTAAGTTAGTGCGATCATCCTTGCTCCCACTCGCACACGTAGCTGCTCTGTGCATATCTCAGCCTATGGGAGGCTGTGACTGCTTGGGGCGATGGCCAAGGCCCTCCTTAATCTCTCCTTATCCGCCACAACCACCAACAGGAGAAAGCCAAGATCTCACAGGAAACATATCTATTGGGTTGTACACAGGTGGTCTGACAGGGTCTGCAGAGAGGGATGGATTTTTGCTTGGCTGAATACTGTGTTGCACTCACTGCTGAGAGGCAGGTCAGACTTTGTCCCTGTTGCATGACTTGGATGTCCCAAGCTTCTGATTTACGTTCCTATTGACTACTGTGCAAAGAAATGACATGACTGTCCTTACAGGTCAATATTACACCTTAGGTAGAGCTTTTCTACCCTATCCAAGAGTGTTGTTACTGATATTACTCTACATTTTTACACTTTTGCTTGGAAATGGCATTATCCTTAGTATCTTTTAACTCTTTTCTACTTACTGGTTTCTTCCAAAGAAGTTTTGGTGCATCTACAGACAACTACATGTTGCAATGGGAAACGGTGTACTTTTTGCAACATCAAAACCCAAATGGGGTTAAGGTATACTTGTAGCATGTATGCTCTAGAGGATGCCAAATTGGGACACTATTGATGGAAGGATACCTTCAGCAGAATGCAGAAGAAGCTTTTACTAAAGACAGTATCTGCGCACAACGTAGCCTGCAGAGAGAGCACCGAAAAGCTCGCGTACCTTGAGGCTGTTGCCTCTATCGATAGCACAGTTTACAGGGGGAGGGATTGTGTGCTATAATGACACTCGGTGCTTAGCCAGTAACAGCCATTTACTGTGTGTTGTTCTTAAGATATACTGCAAGGAAAGGAACATAAACTGTATGGTGGGTGTGTGAAGAATACATCCTTCATCATTCCCACACAAGCACACTATAGCCAAGTACTATGTCTTAGGGCACACTCGTCTGATGACTTCCAGTTACATTTCCAGTTGAAATGACTTTTGAAATGTGATTGCAATTAAATACCTTAAAGGTTTATGGAAAAGGCATACCCCCTTCTGCAATATCTGTGGGCCCTAAAACTGTGCGATATACTGAGAGACTATGGAGCTTTTGTTTGATTATACAAGTAATTAAATTTAAAATTTTATTAAATTTGTTAATAAAGACATAAAACATAGAGCTTTATACTTTACTTTGGTTTGTTGTGAGTTTTCACTAAATTCACAATTTCCTGGCACATGAATACATTGTGTTTAAGGTTACTCTGGTTTAAACATGTAAATTCAAGGTAGTGACATCACTTCAAAGGGGGCAGAGAAGGAAACCAATTGGGCTTCATCAAAAAAAAATCTTTCTTAAGGCACACAGTACATCCTACACGAAGCAGCTGTGTGAAGTTATGGTCAGCGCCTGCAGGCACTGGCCAGTTCAGTGTGAAGAGCAATGCCCAGCAGCATTGCAGAGGGCTTCACCTTGTTCTGGTGAGAGATCAAAAGACCTTCTCTGTCCTACCGGAGACAGCTGTGAAATTCAGTTCTGGAAATTCTTACAATATCTGTTTCACAGTTTATGAGTTGTTGGAGAGAGGGTTATCTATGACAAACTAACTCCCCAAAGACAGAGCAGTCCTCCCAGTCCTTCGGCTCCTGGAGGAGCAGGAGAGGCATCCTGGATCCAGGAAACATCCCACCATTACTTCTCCTTACATTATCCCTCCAGACTGTAATTCCCACATTATGCTCTCTGAATCATAGGCTTGGATCCTTATTTTAAACTTATGTAAGTTTCCAAAATATTAAAAAAAAACCCCAGAATCCAAGTTAAGCATTTCTTTTGTGAGCTTCCTTGTCCATGTAGAGGAAAGACTGAGGTTTCAAACCTGAGTCCCTTTTTCTCTCTACCTCTTCAGAAAAATAAAGGGCAAAAAGGCCCATATTTAATAAAGCAACTTCCATTTCTGTAAAGCCAGTGGTAAGAAATGAATGCTCCAAAACAAATGAACAATGATGTTGAAGGTCATGCAATGTTTTTTTTTTTTGAATGAGACCCTTCATATGACTGGCTTCATTAATGTGCAGAGGTTTGCTGTGATCACGGATTTTAGGAAATACATGTAAAATATTTTCTTCTGCTTTCAAATACGAAATATAATACACTCACATTTGTGCTGTTAAAAGCACAGATCATAAAACACAGGCGCTACAAGGTGGCCTCCCTGGGTCTGCTGTTATACAGCTTTCTCAGCTCGTTTTTAAACATTTACATTTGTTTGTCAGACGTTAACATACCTTTTGCTATGTCATACACCAGAATGAAAATTATGGTCTTAGGACAAAGCAAGGAAGGAAAACTTCATAAAGCTACCCGGCCTTATAGCCGTAACTTGAAGCAATTTTAGCCTTTCATGGAAGGAGAGAAAGAAGAGAGGAAGAAGGGTATGTGTATATTCACTGTAGCCCTTAAAGTTTACAGAAACACAGGTTCCCAAGAGCCACCTCAATAACGGTTTTAGTCAAATATTTATATTGCCATACCTTTATTTGTTTAATGATTTTCTCCTTTAAGGTTTTTGTGGTTTTGTAAGGAAAATCCAAATATTCTTGATGATGATTGGTGAGTTAAAATCTCTTGTAGCAACACAGCGTATAAAATCCTCTCCAAGTAACTGCCTTTTTCACACATCTGGAAAGACTCCATTTTTTTTATCTGCCAGAGCCTTACAAGAGCAGCTTATTATGTAAATAAACAGAAGAATATATGCAGTCATAGAATGACTGAATTGAGTATAATCTTACAAAAACAAACCCTGTCTCAATACTCCTTTGTTTGTTGCCTTTTGGCACTATTATTGACTCTTCTGTGTGTACTGTATAATCATTACTGCCCCCACTTTCTCCCTGATGTGAAACACGTCCAGGTGGTCAGCAATAACAAGGCGAAGGCTTGCCTAGCAGTGCAACATGCTGGAGCTGAGTGCATCCTGGAAGTGGGATCTCTGATTCTCGTATGCTTCCCAAGTGGGTAGGAGCATTGACACCATTCAAAATGCCATAGACTTTGTTTGAAACAAATCTGGGGTGCTGGAGCACAAGATTTTCTTCTGAGTAGCTCTACAAAGAAGGTAAGGGACCTGTGTCTCCTTGATGGCCATGAGCATCCCAAGAAGAACTTTCTACTGGGACACGGTTACAGTCAATCGAAAGGAGAAAGTTTATGAGTGATCATGGGGAAGGAAACAGTCCCAGAAACAAGAGGAATTCATTCTTGGGTGAATTAAAAGCATTTTCTAACCTCTTGTAGGCCCATCTATGAATGTTTCTTGTCATTGAGAGAAAAAACTGTCACTTTTTGTCTGGTCCAAAAGGCACCTCATAGGGTGATTACCTGCACTGCTGCAACACGTGAAGCTCAGCTATAAATGTCTGTTTCATACACTTGCTGGTGAAACACGACCCTTCTGGGCCAGGGCAGTTACAAAAATCTAGTACCTTCTGGCAGTGAAAAGTTTGGAACACCCTGCAAGCATGGAATGTACTCCCACATTGTAGAAGGGAAATAGCATTTCAACTATGGCAGTGGAGATGCTTTCGCTTCTGTATCTTTTTATTATTTCAACAATTACATGTAATAGAGCAAAACAGAGAAGAAAGCTATTTGATGTTTTTACTTCTAGCTATTCATCTTACCCTGGTTCTAGAAGCAATAAAAAGGCACTTACACAAAAAAAAAATGAGTAGTCTAATCAGATTACATTTACTGAAAACACACTTTCATTTCCATCTGTTAGGTACTTTTTTTTTCTGATTCATGATTTCTGTGATATCTATTCAGCCTATTACAACAAATGCCAGCTGCTGAGATAAGTCTTTATCTCCTACGGTTTTTTGAAGCTTGAGAAAGGGAGGAAATTACTTGCCAGGAGTGCCTTTGGCACAGAGTTCATCATTCATGAATATGTCTGTGAAGCCAACACTGAAAGTGAATTTAAGAGAGAGAGGATGTTCCTGAAGTTCAGTCCTGTCTATATATGCTCATGTGTTGGCCAAAGGAGTTAAGTTCCTGTAGAACTTAAATGAAATTAAAAGTAAATAAAGTTCAGTCCAAACCCTGGAAACGCATAACGCAAAGTACGGTTTCTGTTTGGCATCATCCTGTGTATGGGCTCTGTGCTCCACTAGACACAGTGGTCTGGAAACCAGAGACCTCAGGCTGCAACTACTCAAAGCATAAGGCTCCACACATCGAGTGATGTGGTTCTTGCTCTGCCCAATATAGCGAGTCACTTTGCTTTGTGGGAGACTGTCAACTGGAGATATAGGAATCAGATGGGAGAATCACAAAACTGGATGATGCTGGGACACACACAATATAATACAGGAGCAGGACCTAGACCTCTGCAACTGCAAATGCTATCCTTTCACAGTCAGCCACCAAACCAAGACCAGCTGGAAACAAATTCATAGACCTCGAGATGTATCCACCAAGGGACAGGAACTGGGACAGAGTGGCTGGCAGGGCTCACGGACACCAGCTGGGGAGCACTGGGTCATGGGATGCCCAGAAAAGCAACATATTGTTTTATTCATCATTTAAAAGTTAAGCCAGTTCCAAACCAGCAAACACTCGCATATATTGAACTCAGTTTTCCACATTTATAGAACTGAATACTGAAAAGACATCATTTAGGGGAGAAAACAGTGAGCTATTTCGCTGGGATCCTTCAGATGCCACGGCTTAAATGCATTCATCGTGGCAAACCAGCTCTCTTTTTGTCCGAGTCATGTGCTGCAAACCGTCCCTCCACACACAGACTCAGATCGACCTTGTCATTACAATGTGTCACACATCTTGTTTTATGTGTGATGTTGTACTGGAATATTATATCCTCCACATATTGCCGTAGGCTAGGAGTCTGGAGAAAAGCATGAATGGGGGTGGGGATGGAAAGCAGGAGTGGGAGAAGGACAAAAAAGAAGGAAATTGCAGACCTTAGTAACAATCAAATTTCCTCTAGAGATTCAGCATTTCCTGCAGAAAAAAAAAGTCAGTGCCATGGCAGTGATGACAGTATAATAGAGACATCCTCAAGCTAACTTTAAAGGTACCATCAGCAGCCTCAAAACCATGAGATCTGGGACTCGCTATGAAATCGCCTCTGAACCACTATGATGAGACAGCTACCAACGTCTGAACTAGCAATTCTAATGTTGGCATGGTCATCATCTGCTGCAACGTAACCAAAGGGAGTGTGTGGATGCATCTAAAATGAAAGATGCATCTTTGCTGCATCTTATTTTCGATCCTAACCTGTCACGTGCTTGTACTTTCTCTTTGGTGCAGTAAGTTGAAAGTGCAAAAACAAAGGAGATTTAATTTTATTAGTTTACTGATTTTTGTGCCTCATCAGATATTCTGCAAAAGCTCTTTAGAAATGTATTTCCTTCTCTTCAGGTTGAGTCATTCCTTTGAAAAGGTAAAACATACAATCTGTAAAGAATCTAGCCATATCTTTGCAGACAACAGGAAATTTAGGAAAGTGTTATACTCCAATTTATGTAAAATGCTATACTGGTTTCAGTCTCAGGGCATTCATGCACACTCCTTTTCTAACTTTATTGATCTAATACCTGTTAGTTTGGCCTTGGAAAAAAGCCAGTCATGAAAAACAAAACTAACAAAAGCAGAACAGTGAGAGTAGCATAATTTCCGTTCCACAAGTAATATTGCTATTTGAAATAAATTTACCTGAAATCAGAAGACAACTAATTTTCAGCTGAAGTTGGAATATTTCTAAAAAATATTAGATACATATTTTGGGTCACTAGAAGAGCTCGCTTCCATGATTTACTTTTCCACCACAGCAAAAAAAAATCTTTATGAGACCACTTACAACCATAGTGCAAAAGACAAAGCAAATGGGTTTTGCTAAAATAGCTCTGTATTGGGCACTGAGCAACAATCACAGCGTAAGCCTTACGTATGGCAAACTGCCCATAGCTTCATGTCAGCAAAACACGCAAGCAAAAAAAAAAGTCGTGCTAGATAACTCTACCAAACCAACTCTCCTGATTTTGTTACCCAAACAAAAAACAAAACAATTCCCTCCCTCCCTCCTCCTCCCCTTCCCCTTCCCTCCTACGTTAAAAGAGAAGCAGCAGCAGCCTGCTCAAGCTATAAAAGCTCCCAGTCTTTTCACAGCCCCAGTCCCCAAGGGCCAAAGGAGCAGCCTGCTCCCTACTAACCTCCTTCCAAAAAATGCTCCCACCCCTTGCAAGTGAGTCATCTTTATCGAGCTCCCCAGGGCACTGCCGATTGCTTTTGCCCAGAAACCCCCCTCCATTACCCCAAGCTTTCCACCTGTGAGGAGATGGCCCATGGGGGATCGGAGCAGCTTTCGGTTACCTCCCTGCCTGCCAGATGCAGGGTGGGGTCTCTGCAGCCCTCACACTCCAGTATCGCATGATGTCAAAAACTCTCTTTTTTTAAACAAAACAAAAAAAAAAATCCTCTGTATTTACATTTCAGGAACTTTTAATTCCCTTTCCCAGGCTTCACACGTTGTATCCAACTGCTGAAGTTTTCTCACTCACTGGCACTGATGAGAAAATCTTTTATACTATAGCTTATTCTTTTTTTTTTTTAATTGGAAAACGCAGTTCTTTCAAAATAAAAATGACATTAGTGAAATCATTATGATTATGTTTGAATCTCCTTTTGAAAGTGGACCAGGAATAACTGGCCTGACACAGCTAAAACGTGTCTCATTTCAGCATTATTTATTATGCGTCTTCTGAGTTTTCTATTCAAAATAACCTTGAGTTTACGCCATTTTTCTCTTTTATATGCTGTATCCTTATACAAAAAAAAAAATCTCAGATCAAAATGAAACACTTTTTGTTCAATTTGACAATATTTGTATTCTCTTTCTTTTAAATGGTGTTTCAAAACTTGGTGGTTTTTGGTCTGAATTGACCAAAAAAAATCAATAGGGAAGTAAAAAATGTATATTATGACCATGTCTCTATGTGAGGAGAGTGCTTGGGCAATGCTCACATTTTAAAGCCAAATGTCCACTTTCGGAAAACCACCTCTGATTATCTCCCTGTGACTGTAACTAATGACCAGGACGAGAATTTGTAGCACACAGCCTGCACATTTTGCTTTGCATCCATTCCCCATCACTGCAAATCTCCAGTATTTACGCTTTGCAGCACTCAGCATCACAGCATTTAATTTTCAGGTTGTGGCACTACAACCACTGGCCTGAGATAGATGTTTGTGCATTGAACAAGGAGACTGGAGCTGACAAATAACAGCAATGGAGCACAGGGCTGCCCTAAAGCAGTGATTTGAGGAAATATATCTACTATAAACCTCAGAGGAAAAGGGAATTTCTTGAAGTCCCTCTCCACTCTGCAGTAGCCTTGGTTGGCTACTTGCCCCACTAGACGATGGATGAACAAGGAGCTCCTAGATGAACAAAGAGCTCCTGGACCAACTGAAAAACAAAAAAAAAAAAATAAGCCTACAGAGGGTGGAAGTAGGGACAGGTAGCCTGGGAAGATTACAGAGAAGTTGTCCGAGCAGACAGGGATCAGGTAAGGCAGGCTAAAGGCCTGGTAGAAATAAATCTGGCCAGGGACATCCAGGACAACAAGAAAAGCTTATTTAGGTACATAGGGGATAAAAGGAAGTCCAAGGAGAATGTAGATCCTCTCCAGAAGGAAATGGGAGACCTGGTTACCTGGGACATAGAGAAGGCTGAGGTACTCAATGACTTTTTGCCTCAGTCTTCACTGGTGAGGGCTCTAGCCATATTGCCCAAGTTGCAGAAGGCAAAAGCAGGGACTGAGAGAATGAAGAACCACCAAATGTAGGAAAGGAGCAGGTTTGGGACTATCTAAGGAACATGAAGGTGCACAAGTCTATGGGACCTGATGAGATGCATTTGTGAGTCCTGAGGGAATTGGCAGATGAAGTTGCCAGGCTGCTGTCTGTCATATTTGAGAAGTCGTGGCTGGCTGGTCAGGTTCCTGATGACTGGAAAAGGGGAAAAATAACTCCCATTTCTAAAAAGGGAAACAAGGAAGACCTGGGCAACTACAGGTTAGTCAGTCTCACCTCTGTGCCTGCCAAGGTCATGGAGCAGATCTCCTGGAAACCATGTGAAGGCACATGGGAAATAAGAAGATGATTGGTGACAGCCAACATGGGTTCACTAAGGGCAAATCATGCTCGACCAATTTGGTGGCCTTCTATGACAGGATTACAGCATCAGTGGACAAGGGACGACCAACTGATGTCATCTACCTGGACTTGTGCAAAGCATTTCACACCGTCCTGCATTACATCCTTCTCTCTAAACTAGGGAGACATGGATTTGACACACGGACCACTCAATGGATAAGGAATTGGCTGGATGGCCACACTCAAAGAATTGTGGTCAACGGCTCGATGTCCAAGAGAAGACCAGTGATGAATGGCGTTCCTCAGGGGCTGATATTGGGACTGGCCCTGTTTAACATCTTTGTCAGTGACATGGATAGTGGGATAGAAAGCACTCTCAGCAAGTTTATCGATGACACCAAGCTCTGTGATAAGGTCAGGTTGACATGTTGGAGTGAAAGGATGCCATCCAGAGGGCCCTTGGTAGGCTGGAGAGGTGGGCCTGTGTCAACCTCATGAAAATCAACAAGGCCAAGTGCAAGGTCCTGCACATGGCCTGGGGCAATCCCAAGCAGAAATACAGGCTGGGTGGAGAACGGATCGAGAGTAGCCCTGAGGAGAAGGACTTGGGAGTACTCAACATGAGCCGGCAGTGCGGACTTGCAACACAGAAGGCCAACTGCATCCTGGGCTGCATAAAAGAGGCGCGGCCAGCAGGTCGAGGGAGGTGATTCTGCCCCTCTACTCTGTTCTGGTGAGACCCCACCTGGAGTACTGCCTCCAGCTCTGGAGCCCCCAACATAAGAATGACATAGACCTGTTGGAGTGAGCCCAGAGAAGGGCCACGAAGATGATCAGAGGGCTGGAGCACCTCTCCTAAGAGAACAGGCTGAGAGAGTTGGGGCTGTTCAGCCTGGAGAAGAGAAGGCTCCAGGGAGACCTTATAGTGGCCTTATAGTACCTAAAGGTAGCTTATAAGAAGGATGAGCAGAGGCTCTTTAGCAAGGTCTGTTGTGATAGGATGAGGGATAATATTTGTAAAATAGGAGGTAGACTGGTTATAAGGAAAAAGTTTTTTACAATGAGAGTTGCAGAACACTGGAACAGGTTGGCAGAGAGGTGGTGGATGCCCCATCCCTGGAAACATTCAAGGCCAGGTTGGACGGGGCTCTGAGCAACTTGGTTGAGTTGAAGATGTCCCTTTTCCTTGCAGGGAGGTTGGACTAAGTGAACCTTGAAGATCCCTTCCAACCCTAACTATTCTATGATTCGATGATGTTACCCTCCATGGAGGATTCATGCTCCTGAACTATGCTAAGAATGCGGGAAACTTTATGCTGTCTTTCAGAAAACACGCATGGTTAGTGACAACATCACGTTTTCCACTTTTGTTTTCTGTCCTCATCACTCTGACTTCATCCAGGTCAAGACTTGCTTGGCCTCCTCTTGCCGGCATGAAACTTGCCAGAATACTTATGAAGCTGTGTGGCAAAATTAATGGCAGTGTTATCACACTCTGAGACTGATCTGGAGTCAGTTGGAGCTGTGAAGTGCTTGGATGGTGCAGGTACTGTGGCAATGATGGGGAAGCCACAAATACAAAAAAAAATGTTATATAAATTCTCGCTTGGAGCTCATCTAGAGGGACTCTGTGATGCGCAAGTGTGTGCTTCCCCAAGACCTTGCCAGGCCCTGCTTTGCAAACTCTAATGAGTAGAAAAAGAGTCGGAAGTTTGTTCTATACTTTTTTTTTTAAGAGGATGAGAGTGTTTAGGATTCAAATCTAAATTGTTTTCACACAAAAATGTGTTTGGGAGCTTTTGAATGCCCACAGAAGAAGTTGTAAAAGTTTTACCCCTCCTGGAGGAATTGCACAGTATAACTAAATCTGGTTGCACAGTATAACTAAATCATCAATTTTTGCTTAAATTTCGCAACAAAGCTGCTTTATACTGTGTAATGAAGGCAAGGAAAACCCTTGAAGAGCTCCCTGAGTGGGAAACCATCCTGAGAGAGAGTTGTTGTGACTCATCTCCATGGCAACCGGGGTGATGACGCATCTGGATTATTCTTGTTTAGCAACAAGGGTACAATACATGTTTAGTGACTAGAGGATTACAAAGACAATGATCAATTGTCTGCAAATCATTATGCATTAAACTAGCCAGTAAACCTGGTGGGTGACAGAGATTATTGGAAACCAGCATGACTGATAACGTGAGTTGCTTATTGGTTTAATTTTTCTTTTAATATGAAGATAAACAGAAGGAAGTTAAAATATCCCTAATTTATTTTTTTTCTGTAAAAATTAAGAAGTTACTTTTATTGTTATTTATTTTTTAGGGTGCAACTTACATTGACAAATGTGAAAATCTGCCTATGCAGTGACCCATCCCGGCTGTGACTGAGGTATGATGTGGGATCTCCAGCCCCAGAGCAGTGGACTGTCCACCACCGACTGTCAGCAGAAGGGAACAACTATTCGCTGTGAACCATTGGGATATTGTGCACGTCTGCATGAAACTGTACACACATAGTTGCACCCCCAGTGTATACTCAGGCAAGCACAAACTTTTCACAAGCAAGTCTACTCATTATACTTTACTGAGCACGGGAAATGCAGATAGAGATAATAAAGACTTTTTATAGATTTGGAATTCTGTCTAGATGAAGAAAAGGTAATGCCCCTACTATGTAGCACTTAAAAATATTTTTTCTTCCATAAAAAGATATTAGTTCCCATTTTAAAAGAACTCATCCCTCCTATCTCAACCATCCCAACTTAATTTCTGTAGCATCTCACCACTTTAATCTGTAGCACTTTTTCCTGTGCCCAAGGACACTACAAGTGTCACACCTCTTTGGAATACCTTTGCCAGGCTATGTGCATATCTTCACCTGGGTGGAAAATCAGACCTCGGAGAATGTCTGCTCTGTAACTGACTTGTAAGAGCCAGTAATGCTGTGATGCCTGCTGCTAGGGGAGAGTCTCCTTTCACTCAAAGAGTTGTCACTGTCTAATATAAACCTGTGACCAAAACTTGAAGTCTGTGAGATCTGACTCAAATGTCTGAGATGAAACATCTAAGCTATCTTCGACTATAGAGGCAGGAAATACAGCTAGATGAACCATCACTTAGACATATTTGCTATGACATTTTCTTTGTTGCCATGACCAAGAAGTCTTTATCTACTAATAACAATATTCTTTTAACTACTTTTGCCATAGCCCCTCTTTGCAATCAGATAGACTTTCTCCCTCCCCCTTCATGGGGGAATCTCCCCTACAGAAACTCGTATAGTTGCTTCCAGGTAACAGCATGTTACCATAACATGAGACAACCTTGCATATATAAAGCCCCACTGAAACATACACAATGCTAAATCCTCCACCACAGAAGAAATGAAAGCCACCTCCAGACTGAAGGAGGCTCTTTCCGAATGAGAGTGATCTGGCAGCTCTCCTGGAGTGAGCAAGTATCTGGCTCAGCAATTTGGACAGCTTATTTCCCTGTTTGCCTGGCAGTTGGAGATGCAAGACATGCTTCATTAAGAAGGGTCACTTGAGCACATCATGGGGATGTGCTTGTTTTTTAAACCTGAAAATAAGCAGCATTCTTGTTACTTTAAAGTGAGTATCAGTTTTCTTTTGAAATTTAGCAGAGGCCTGGTAACAATTACCATGTTTTAATGATTATCAACAAAGGGAATATCTAAATCACAGCAAGACTTTAAAAAATAGTTGGTGGTTCTGGAAACATACATTTCTGGTGCATGATTTGCATCAGTTTTCTAGGGTCTGATTTTCAAGGGTTCGAATGTTCAATGCTTCCAGAAAATGAGATAACTTAATAACTTGGATCCAAAACCAGGAGACGTTCAAAGGCATAAATTTGAAAATCTTGGCATTATGTGGGCTATTTGTGTCTGTTTAGCCAATTAACTTCCCATTACATGTACAGCTACCAAATGGACTATCAGAACCTGTGCATGTGATCCTGCCACCATCCTCTTGCCAGTCCAGAAAACCCAAATATCATAAATCAACTCCTCCCCTCAACAAAAAACAAAACAAAACAAAACAAATTTGCTGCCAAATTTATGAGATTTTTTTCCCTTCAAAACTTAAAATTTTGTGTTGGACTAGAAGACCTTCTGAAGTCCCTTCTAATCCCAACTGTTCTCTGGTTGTCTGATCCTAACCACGTGAGAGTTTCATCCTTTCCTTTCCTTTTTGTACTACTTTACTCGTTCCCAGCAGGCATAGGAAAGACTCCTTCTAACTTTCTCCTGAGTACGTTGGTGTAAGGGTGAGCTTACCAGGGTCCCATAGGCTCCAGCTGGCTCTCAAGGCTTGTATGAATCTGTACAACTTTCTGCCTGTTGAAGAAATTTTCAGCTCTTACGCAGATAAAAATCTTGGCATTGGTTAGCTATCCCTACAAATGTCATCCTCATCTATTGGTGGCACTAACATTATGCCTGAGAGTCTCAGCTGAGACCTGAGATCCGCTAACCTGAGCCCTGGACAAGCAGTGACCAGATAGGAAGCCTTCCCCAAGAAATTACAAACTAAAGATTAAGACCAGAGACAATAAATGGTGAGCAACAGATGATAAACAAAACTGTTGAAGATAATGAAGGTCAATGAAAGCATCAGCATAGTGGACAACTTAGAGAAGGTTGGTTTGGAAAGATTCAGAGAGACAGGAACTCTAATTATGGATGCACACTTCAGCTCCCAGTTAATTTCTACAACTTCTCATTGATTTAATCAGAATCCCACACCTACCATTCATACTCTATCCCAGTGTTGTACCCTATGTTCATCTTTTGTCCTGAAGTTCACTCCTGTACCTCCAGTGTCCTTCAGCTGCTTTAACTTATGCTTTCATGCCTCAAATATCTGGTGTTGCAGGTTGCTTTTCTCTGTGCCTGGTACTGCTCAATTCTGTTTCCCCTGTGCATCATGTTAGATTAGCACGATCTTTTTCTCTGTATGTCTAACAGAGAAGTCCAACTGAATAAATAAAACTGCTCTCCTTCCACAATGTTCAAGTGGGAGCAATGAGCTAACCGTTTTGCAACCACATGATATAATTTAAGCATTTAAAACTTCAGTCGAAATATAACAATTAATATTATCAGAAAATGTAAGGAAAAGCTTAACGTTTTCCAAGCTCCCAAGGCAAACACCTCAAACAGCCTTTTTTTTTTCATTTTTCATATGAGAAACTTGCATACTGATGACTGAAGTAGGAAGATGTTGAGATGATCAGATTTGTTTGAGGATCAGATGACTGTAATTAGAGAGGCAAGATATATAATCTTGCATTAATCCAACAAGTGTAGCTGCAAAAAAAAGCAGACAGTCTCTCATTGCTTTCAGGTGTGGAATGAAAACAGTGATCTTCCAAACTCAGTTCAGGTTGATAATAACTGCTCAGTGCTTGACTTCACTAGACCGCCTGAGAAAAAAGAGTGACAGGAACTTGTTGGTCAGAGATGGGTAAGGGATTTCCAAGCAAAGCCAACAAGAAGTTTAAACAGCATGAGATAAACATACATTCATTGACAAGACCAATGGTATTATCTAATTTAACCAAAATCCCACCAAATTATTTCATTGTGCAGTTTTATTTTTTCCTGTTCTCAAAGTACTGCATCAAGAGCGTACTGAAAAGAAAGACCTGTGGCAAGTGAAGGTACTCAAACCAAATCCTCACTATTGTGAGGGAGTGATGGAAACTAATATCTTTGTGTCCACTAGAGCTCTCCCATATCCCAGGTTTGCCAGGTGCATTTAATTCCTGACAAAGAACACAAATGTATCTCAGATAGAGAAAGGCTAGGAGAGGAAAGATTGCTGAGTATCAAATTTTATTTATTCATTTTTACAAGACTTTTTACATTCTTTCTAATAAGAAGTTTACTTTTTTACACGAGTATTGTCTTTGAAGATCATATTATGGAAGTGTAGAAAGTATATGCATTCAGGACCTACGGAATCCAAATTCTTTCTGAGCATAGCTCTGGATTTATTACTATATTCGCTTTGGAAAATTAGTCCCAGTGGGTAGCTGACCCCTGCCATTTTATGGCTCACTGGCTATTTGACAGCTACTTCTGGGTGGCTGCAGGTTAAGACACAAATGTTTCTTCAGTAACTATTTACCTGCTCCCTTGTGAATTCCCCTTCCTTAATGTATCCTTGGTTTCACATGAAGGACTGGAAACCCAGAGCGTGTGGGTTTGGTGAGTTTGTAAAGTCATGGGGGAAAGGAAAGTGACTGACTAATGAAAGATCCCAAACAGCTTCTAATTCAACTCTTTTTGTAAAGGTCACGTACCTGGAGTTTGTTTCAGGAACTTCTTTCAAAGGCTTGAAAGCCCCAACAGGCTCATGCTGCCTATCTGATCTTTTTTTTTCTGGGTTTTGCACGCAAATACAATGCTGAGTGGAAAAAAGGAATGTTCAAAAAGTTTATTCTTGTTAGACTTTTTGAGGCAAACAAAGAAGGAATTGGTCATGCTCAGTGGCTTTGCTCTGTTTAATTCCGATTCAGATTAAAAAATTGATAATAGATTTCTGCAGAAACATTGCAAAACGTATTGACTGACAATTTAGGAAGAATTTGCCACGCTTCAAAAATAAGGAAACCAACAAAGTTCATTTCTTACTTCAATCTAGATAAATGTTTCCTGTAAAACACTAATGTAGGAACTCTTAAAATTATATTACATAAAATTTATCTGTTACTAATATTAAATGTTCTCACTTTTTACCACTGTAGAAGCTATCTAGACACATCAGGAAAGGGATCCAGACCCAAAGAGGCATTTCTCTGGGCTAGTGATAGGCAAGAATTTCTGTGTGGTGAAAACTGTGCAGTAGTCCTTTTTTATTTAGCATTTTTCATCAAATGTACTCAAAGAATTTTACACTGTGGAAAAAAAGACTGAGCAAGGTCTTCTTTAAAGGACTTTGTGCCGTGCTTTGCTGAAGAAAATTCATGTAATGGGTACAAGCCCCCAACCCACAGTCCTGTCCCTCAGTATGAATGCTCAAATTCATGTGGTGCACCAGTGATCTTGAGGAAGATGTGTTTGCAGGAAAGGACCTGGTTTTAATCCCACTAGTAATTTTCCATTTCCGTACTCTTTACTTTTTCCCTTGCATCTGCTTTCTGCTATTGTGAATTATGCTTGCAGGACTAATAATTTCTATTGTCACTAAATGACATTTGAAAAGGAGGAAAAAATCTCTAATTTCTTTACATTTCTTTCAGAAATCACAATTTCCAAAACAGAAAAAGGAAGAGAGCTACAGCTGCTTTCCCATGTCCTGTTCAGTGTCCAGCATGGCTTCCAATGTTGCCACTGGACTACTGGCTATTCCATAGGATGGGAGAGTTTTTTCTCAACCAAAATGTCTTCAAAATTGGTCTATACCTGGGAAAAGTCAGATTTGTGTTAATCAGCTTTTTCTGATAAGAAAACTTTCAACTGAAGAAATCCTAAACTAAAACTGCTGTCAAAATGCCATATTGGAAAAAAATCATTGGAATTTGGCTCTTATCTGTTTGTCTCACTCTTTCAGATTGCTCAAAAGCATGCAGCTCAGACCTGAAAAGCCCTGCCAGTGAAAATGCTGTCAACTGCAAGATTATTTTTACATTATATATCTCAGTTCTCAAACAAGTAGCATTAAAGTGATTTTTTTTTAATTATGTTTTAAGTAGAACATTTTTTCTCTCCTGAATGAAAAAGGTGCATTTTCACTTAGCCAAGTCAATAAATCAATAAAGTTACCATATTTGTTATTGTTCCTGTAGCAATGGAATTAGATGACATCAAACACACACAGTAGTGCCACCACTCTCTCATGTTAGGATACAAGCTTTTGGGGTTTTCATCCAATCAAAAAGCCAGAGAGACAATGAAAATACGTGTCTTGGACCCTTTATGATTAATTGTGAAGAGGTCTAGAAATATTAGCTTAATAAACAGCCTTTGTAAGGAATACATATTATTAAAATATACTTGTCAATGCCCAGTTCTAATAATGAATGAATAACACTTTGATGATCTACGAGGTGATGGCAAAAAGGAATGATAAGAGGGGTGTCATAGCTAAATTAATTTAGCTAAATTAAATTAAGTTGTTTGAGGAGAGCTACGCCACACTGGGAATCCCTCTAGATGTGCTGACTGCAAAGGAGGACAGCTGTCATCATTCATACCTGTAGTTTGGCTCTGCTCCTGTGCAGGCGTAAGCCCTTGCATATATGTAGGACCTGTTCCAAAGGCCAAGTGAATTGCTCCAGTGGTCTCCAATGAATTTCTCCAAATGGTCTTTACCCTGTACAAAGCTCACTGACATGCTTTGAAATTTAATTTCACTTGTAAATTATGTATGGCACTAGGGCAGAGTCCAGGGGAGTTGGAAAAATTTGGTTGTTTTTTTTTTTTAACGATTAATGAGCCTTCAATGTATTTTTTTTCAATGTATTTAATTTCAGGTGGATAACTGAAACAGTTCTGCCCAGCATAGAATGATAGAATAGTTAGGGTTGGAAGGGACCTTTAAAGGTCCAACCCTCCTGCAAGGAACAGGGACATCTCCAGCTAGATCAGGTTGCTCAGAGCTCCATCCAACCTGGCCTTGAATGTTTCCAGGGATGGGGCATCCACCACCTCTCTGGGCAACCTGTTCAATTGTTTCACCACCCTCATCGTACAATTTTTTTTCCTTATATCAAGTCTAAATCTACCTCCCTCTGTTTTAAAATCAATACCCCTTGTCCTGTCACACAGGTCCTGCTAAAATGTTTCTCTTCGTCTTTCTTGTAAGCCCTCTTTAGGTACTGGAAGGCCGCTGTAGACTCTCCCTGAAGTCTTCTCTTCTCCAGGCTGAACAACCCCGACTCTCTCAGCCTGTCCTCATAGGAGAGGTGCTCCAGCCCTCTGATCATCTTCGTGGCCCTCCTCTGGACCGTCTCCAACTGGTCCATGTCCTTCTGATGTTGGGGGCTCCAGAGCTGAACACAGTACTCCAGGTGAGTTCTCACCAGGGCAGAGTAGAGGGGCAGAATCACCTCCATCAACCTGCTGGCCACGCCCCTCTTGATGCAGCCCAGGATGCGGTTGGCTTTCTGGGCATTTTTTAAAGACTTTTTAATAAAAGTGCTGCAACTCTGGAACACTTTACTTAACAAGAAGCAGCAGTTAAGCTTCTTTCCATTGTGGCCTTTAAAAAAATTATTACTCATTTTCATTGCATTGCCATTAATTAATTTATATGCCACTTAAATTGAGGTTTTATGCTTTAAATCACAGTGGAAAGCCTGGTGCTCATTATAAAGCATTTCTGCCCCATTCACCGCAATTGAGGTCTAGCCCAATTGGTCTCAGCTTCGGTTCCTGAAATGGTGCTTTGCTTATTAGTTTACCACGATACAGGTAAACTTATTCACTTTTTTCCCCATGATGATGCCATCTCAAAAGACTCATACGGCTGGATCCTTGTTTTCTTCTCCCTTCCCTTCCTTTTCTGTCCCTGTTCCTTGAAGCCCTCACCTTCCCAGTGCTGGTCCCACTGCCTGTGGGCCCATGCTGGGTTTTGAATTGGTGAAATGATCTGGGTTGAAGTCTGAATGATCTGGTAAGTCTGAAAAGTTTAACTGAACTGATTTTCACTACATATCATGATCCAACAGCACCTCTATGGTCATCAGGTCTTCAGGGAAAATCATAGAATCATAGACTGGTTAGGGTTGGTGGGCACCTTCAAAGTCTTCTAGTCCAACCCCCCTGCAAGGAGCAGGGACACCTCCGACGAGGTCAGATTGCTCAGAGCCTTATCCAGCCTGGCCTTGAATGTTTCCAGGGATGGGGCATCCACCACCTCCCTGGGCAACCTGTTCCAGTGTTCTACAACTCACATTGTGAACATTTTTTTCCTAATATCCAATCTAAATCTACCTCGCTCTAATTTAAACCCATTACCCCTTGTCCTATCACAACAGGCCCTACTGAACAGCCTCTCCCCATCTTTCTTGTAGGCCCCCTTGAGGTACTGGAAGACTGCTATCAGGTCTCCCCAGTGCCTCCTCTTTTGATGCAACCCAGGATACGGTTGGCCTTCTGGGCCGCAAGAGCACATTGCCTGCTCATGTTGAGCTTCTCGTTCACCATCACTCCCAGAATACTTCAGTCTTGTTTCACTAACAAAGAAAATGATGCCATCCTAAGTGTATCGGCTCCTTAAAATATTGCTTGCTTAGTTTGATGATAAATCACAGAACTTTTGGCTGCCAGAAACTCTTGCAGTATTTAAATACCACTGCTGTGTCTCTGGCTGGCCCAATAAAATAGTGTTGTCTTGAGGAGATAAAGGGCCGGAAAGGTCCATAGTGTCTAGAAAGGATCTGACAGTCATTTGTACTGCATGCAGCATGCTCTTGACTGTGAATATGAATGGATGCTATGATTACTTCAAACTGAAGTGACAGCAAAGCTTCTATGGGCTGATGGGGCTTGGTGCCACAGTTACATGCATACACCATCAAAACTCACAAAGAACACGAAGAAATCTTGGTATTGCAAAGGTGGCCATCACTCCTTAAGAAGTACTGCTACTACAGTAGCTGTGAAAGCAGAAATTCTATTTCTTACCTAGTTACTGCAAAATCAGAGGGATTTCTTCCTTCATGTTCCTCTAAAGAAAAAGCAAAAATGTTACGAATATGAGAAACACTGTGGGGACATGAAGGAGAAGGAGAAAGATCAATGCACAGTTAAACAGGGGTGGTTTGAGTACATCTACCTGGAAGTTCACAGGGCATCCTGTACAGTTGATGATCCACTTGGGTCCAGTTGTCAGCATGAAGGGACCATGACACACATCAAAGCATGTAACAGACTACATTTTTTCACTTCTTACAGTTGTTCAAGCTACTGCAAATTCCAAATTCTTCTGTGAACAAGTCTGAAATTTTTGTAAAAACTTTTTTTTTTCTCCTTTTTCTTTTTTTTTTTTTTTTTTAGGATTACAGTCGCAACCTCACCATACAATCCATCACCACCACTACAGGACAGACAGTATTATGATGCACTGCCTTGAAACATAGTGTTTGTAGGACTGGGAAGACATTTTCCTCTAGACAAAGGCATAAATGGTTTACACTACAGTACACTAATAGATGGTTTAAAGGTGTATTTGATTGCTTTTGTGGCTTTGTTTTACATACAACACATATGCACAAACCCTGGCTGTTGTAGGCTTAATGTATGTGTGCGTGTGGATGTGTTTCAATAAAACAGATTTGTGCAATGTAGCAAATGTACAAAAATGTGTGCACAAATGAAACATAAGTTGTCCATCCCTCAGTAATCTATGTTAGACATTGAACACTACCATCTGTTCTGAAGGGAGAAAAAGAAGTTGTTCAGAGGAATAACTTGCCCTGGAAGAAAATCACCTGCTAATCCACTATTCATTAGAGACTGATTAATGCACAAAAGCCTGAGGGTTTCTAACCTTTCCAAAAGCTCTGGCTATGTTTGTTTTACAAACTGTTCTAGTGAAGAAAAAAAAAATAAAACACTTCAATTTGGTTCATATGGTTTACCCTAGCAGTGAGCCTATTTGCTGAGATTATATTTTTATTAAGATGATCTGGAAATATTGTATATAGTTGCTTGTATTTTATGTCATTGAAAAGGCAGCTGGTTTGTTTTGACCAAGCCCCATCAGGATGGTCTGCGACTCCATCTATACTAGCAAACAAAGCAGTACCAAACAACACTCTGGACACAGGAACTCACTGGTCTCTACTGGAAGGTTGTTAGGATGGTCCATGGCACTGTGTTGGCTGGGTTCATGTCCCTTACAATCCCCAGGTAGGATTTAGAGATTAATGCAGGCCAAGGACATTTCCTTTTGGTGGAGGGAGTACAGATCCCTTGTTTCAGAAAATAAGTGTGCCTGCTGGCATTAGAGGCACCGATTGGTCCTGGGCAGCTATAATCTACAACTACAAATACCATCATATTCTGCCTACTGATTCTCTGTATTTATCTGTGCCTTTATTTGTTGTTTCTCAAGTTATAGATTACAAAAATTCTGGGGCAGGAACTTTGTCCTCTTTGATCACATAACATGGATCCTTGTTCATGACTGTGTCCCCTTCTAAAACTAATTCAGAATAATGCTTCAGACAAGGATACAGTAAAGAACAGTATAGAAAAGAACTATTAAAAGCCAGGGAAGAAAGCAAACAGCTACCTTATCCATTGTGGAAACCATTTATTTACTTAGCCTTGTTATCCACAGACATTTATGTTGGTCACAGAACAAGCAATCAAAGGAAGATATGAATATAGTTTTCAACTATTGCTATTGCTGAAATTATGTGCAGTTGATGTCATGTAAGACTCTTGATGTGGCCATGGAGAAGTCCCTCCTTACACTGTGTATTAGGAGGCTGGAATGAAGGGCTGACTGCCGTGAACTTTTCTATAATTATTTTTCTTTTTTGTCCTGACATTTCTAAACACAAACACTTGTAATCACTTTTAGAAGGGAACCCTGTATTCATGCAAAGCAACAAGGGATTCTAGCAGTGAGACAGATACATCTGGACAATTTGGTAGCCTCTCAAGCTTTGATTTAACTATTAAATTAGTGACCGTATTTCTTTCCATTCCATGTGAAAATCTTCAGTCTAGACTTACAGAGGGTTGGTGTTGATATTTTTGATGCATTTAGGGCACTCCCAATCATTACAGATGTACTGATGTACCAGTTGGAGTTCTGACGTTAATGAAAATGTATAAATATTACAAACAATCTGATTACAAAACTCATAGATAGGACCAATTCCTTTGGGAAATGAATTTCTGCTGAAAGCAAAGAAGTTACACCCCAGATGTAATTTGGCATGAGAAAGTGACTTTGAAGCATACTAAAGTGTGTCTGAAAACACATTAGTTCTTGAAAGCATACTGGGGGAAAACTCAACCATTTTGTCGCAGGGATAAAATGTATTGGCCAAGTCAACACATGAAGAAAACTAATTATGTCATACATTATGTCAGCGAGGGCTCTGTTTCAAAAGTGCAACCTATTACCTTCAAATAGATAGGAGGGCCGTACTTTTCCACAGGATTTGAGTTGACGAAAACAAATACAGTGGTGGGATTTTTCTTCAGCTGAATCCTCAATTCTAATTAATTAATCAGGTTAATTAATCCTAATTAATTAGGTTAATTCAATGGCTTTTCACAGCGTGTAAATCAAAGAACTGTCTCTTTGGTTGTCAGGCAACTGTAAAATCTAGCTTGGAGTTTATTCCTTTTTCCTTCTAAATTCATCCTTGGCTGGTTACATTCCAGAACAGTGCCTTTGACAAGAGTTGGTCAAAAACAAAGAGAAAAAAATTCAGAAGATACATTTCATACTGTATTTTTAGCCGTTATATGTTTGAATACTCTGATTGACTTCAGTGGGATTTGCCAATCTGTACCATCTGAGAATCTGGCTCATAATACTTAAGCCTCTAAGACTAGGCTCCTCAGCATTGCCACATTACCTGGGAACATGATAACTTTCATGACAGAGACTGCTCAGGGCTTTCCCTTTTGTATTGTGTCCTGGATTTGATAAAACTTCTCCACTGTTCATGTACTTCTAAAGCTAAGAGTCTGAGCTTTCCTGAAAGTTATCCTAACATCAAACACAAGTTACAGATCTGAAACAGGGATTACTAAGTGACATTGTATGCAGTAAATCCAATTACAACAGTAAATACATTTATACAAGAAACATCGGCTCCTAGAGTCTTTTGATTATGTTCTGATGTTATAATGACAGTTTCTAGCCATGGCAGACAAAAGACCTAAAAATCGCTTTAAGAGGCATATGTTTCCTACATCTCATCAAATTTGTAAACTCCAAGATCCACTACTCTGGGACACTTAGACAAAATTACTCCATGAAAGATATGGGAGTGTGACAGATAAAGATGACAGACATTTTGGCCTGCATATTCAACCACAGCCAAAGATACTTAAGAAGGACCACAAAATGGGAAATGACCCAGTAGATTAATGAGATTCCAGAACAAGGTATTCCACGGACCATTATTATCCCAAATGTAGTGCACATAAAGTGGCTTATTCAAATTTGGTCAAAGATTTTAGGCTGTTACACAACTTGTGAGTAAGTTGAGTAATTTTAATTAGACCCGGTTTCCTGAGAGGCTGAAAAATAGCTTACTTGCTGAAACTGTGGATATTCAGCAGTTTATAACTTTTTTTCCAGTGGACAATTTTTGTGCATATAGTTTCAAAAATATATTAAAAGGACAATTAAAACCAAAACAAAACAAAACATGTGGACTGTGAATATCTATCTTGACCTTCTTCCCCGTAACCTCTTCACCTGTAGTCTCCTATGAACATCAGGAAAACTCAGATGTGATTGTTTATCTTGAGCAGATACTGTGGTTCCTTTTTCACTTTCCACAATGCCACGAGTTATGGATTGAGTGTCAACTACAGCAAATTTTCTTGGCTACATCTGATGGTATCTTGGATATGCTTCCTCTTGTACTGAACTGGAAATAAATATCTGAGGTGCTGAATGTTCCTTATTGTCATTAGTAAATGGCTATTTAAAAAGCAAGTTGATTTTGCATCCGTCTGTTGTTGACTGCACTTGCTGATTATGTTTGCCTGCCCTCCTTGTTAGTCTAATGGCTATGGTAGTGAGGAAGTGAAGTTCATTTACTTTATAACAAGCATAATAACATTCTCAAAGGGTATATTTTGAAAGAAAACAGGCCATTGTGAGATCAGATTCAAACAAGCAGGCTGTTCAGAGCAAGCATTTGCCTTTTTGGTCATAATGAATATGCCAACATCTAAGGTGGAAAACACATGTGAATCCACAGCAATGGTAGGACAAAAAGCTGCCTTGCTCACGCCCACAGGCAAAAAAAATATGGGAAGTTTCAGTTGAGTTTTCTTCCGTTGATTGGAAAATACAGTAAAATAAGTTGGATTATAGATCATATACTTTGGCAAAAGTTTTCACATCTGTTAGGAGATTTGGTTATTAAGTTCCTAAGCTTTAACAGAGGTGGTGGTCCAACGTCATAGCACAACTTTGGAAATCTCAGTCAGAATATGTAAGGCAACCATACAGCACATAGACGTGAAGAGACCTTCTTTTCCTACCATATCCTGATAATCTCATGTACAGACTAAGAAACGATCCTTTCCCCTCTTTTTCATCTTCCTTGTACTCTGGGTGATTGACATAGCAACTCAGTTCAGCTCAGCAGGTTTCTCACATTGCATGGAGATCAGGGTGATACCCTACCTTGTTTTCCACTAGCAGAAACTTACAGTTTGAATTATCATTGAAAATCTGCTGAGTACTTCTCAGAGCTAGAGCTTAATTGTCTAGATGCCTGGTAAAGTTAGCAGAGATAAAGATGTGGCTGTGTCTACCTGAGCTGCAGGAACTGACAGCGTGGGCCTCCCAAATACAAAGTACTTTTCCAGTAGCTTAAACATGTATTATTTTAGTATGAGCATTTCGGTTGCATCAGAAAGGGGCTAAAACCAGACATGCAATCTGTGAGACACTGCTATTCATTAAATTATGTTCTGCCTAATGATGTGTCTGTTTTTAAGCAGCTGCTGTAGAGATCCCCACAGTCCCATGTGGATTTGTGCAGCCCACAGCAAGCCTAGAGCTGCCATAGCCATAGTGGTCCAGTTACCTGAATCTGTGTGATTAAAGCTGCCTTGAGTACAAGTGGTCACACCTTGCTTCACAGTGCAGATGGCTGCTAATGAAGAAAATGGGCATTTTAAAAGTGACCTAACTCACTGGTTTGATGTTCTGGGTCAGCCAGTAAAGAGTGGCAAAACTGGCCTTTCTCCACATCAGAAATGAGTAAGAGCTGGCTCTGCCTCCACTGAGCCCCAGCAGACCATCTCAAGTCTCTTGCCCCTGGCCATCTGAGCAAGGCCAGTGTCCTGTTGTTTCCATCTTGCCTGAGATCTTGCATTCCTTCTTGTGGAAACCGAGCCGAAGGGGTGGAGGACCGGGGCACACCTGGGTCATTTCCTTGGAGGGCTCCCTGGGCATGTAGCCAAGGTCCATCACTTTACATGAAGCTTCTGCTTACCAGGGTTCACACTTAACAACACCATGGTGTTTGGGCCTTGTCCACACTGTCCCAGGGACAACTTGCCCTTCCTCGTAGATAGCACTATGGCAAGTCTGGCAGCTGAAACAAATCTTCCAGAGCACTCAAAGCCTCCGTGGCCAAGTGTACTGGGCTGGTTAGCACAGCATTTTTGGCCCACAGACTGTCCACAAGGTTCCAGTGGGATGCCAATGAAACAGCCAGATGTACCAAAGGCAGATGGAGACAGCCCACACTGTGCTTACCGCTACTTTGGATAATAAAGCAGAAAACTATAGGCAAAACAGCAGAACAGAATCGGTAGGGAGACTGAGTCTGCCCCTCCAAATAATCCTTTCTGAAAACCACAAAACTCATTCACAAGGCAGTGTGTAGGGAAACCTGTAAGCTCTTCCCTGTGGTGTGTGTCTTGCAGATTAATCCAATTCTATCTTTCGCAACCACTCTTATTTCAGCAGGTCAGGCACTCTGGCCTTGCTGTAGCATATGGATGGATCCCCGGGGAAAAGCTCATTTGCAATTTGTTTGCACCTCACTGTGAGGTTCATCTAGTTAGTGGAGGATATTCCTTCAGATAGGTAAGGAACATAGCACTAGCTCTTCTCAAAAACAACCTTACCACTTGTAGACTTACTTAAAAATTCATCTAAGAGCATAGTAAAAATACACAGTCTTTAACATAGTAAAATTGCAACTTTAAATGCCAAGAGAACATTTATATGAGAGCTTAGAATTGTGGCTTTGTTTGGGAACTTATTCTTGGATCTAGTAAAAGGCTAATTTTCTCACAGTTTTGAAAGATTGTTTTTACCTGAAACATTTACTTGAGAAGTGGTGACACTCCTGACAGAACGGTGCTGAGTGATACTGAAGTGGTGCTGCCAGGTATTTCTTTATGAGCCTACCTTGGCAAAACATTTATAGACATGCTTAATGTTACTGAGATTGAAGGACCTGACTGATGTTCAGCTCTGTTGGTCCTGACTGATGTTCAGCTCTGTTGGTCAGGCATGACTGCAGAGTGACAATCTCAGTGTTTTATTCATACCAATGGCTTGATATCAATATTGTCAGAGAAGATACTGTAAAAACCATCACATGCAGAGTTTTGCTTCTTTGATTCAGGCTATTTCTATATTGAGTCCTGTGAGTCTCTTTCTCCCTTTTTTGTTCCCTTTTTTTTTTCCTAGAAAAGAAAAACGGAGCTCCTCATTGTTCTCAGCAATGTTTTTCATGTTTGTGTTTCAAGTTTTCTGAGATCTCAGAGACTTACCATCCCTGGAGACAGAGTACCAGATGTGGTAAATCAGTAGCAGAAACACTACAGAGAGTCTTCTTTGAGACGTTTTGTTGTTGTGTCTTCTTCCACGATTGGGGTCAAAGTGATCACCAAATGTGGATGTAAGAAGACATTTACCTCTAGTCTTCATTACTTCATAATGTGTGCACAGACTCCATATGTTGAAGAGCAGAAATCACTAATATTTGCCATAGTTGATAGATTTATTTTAATTCTCAAAGAGGTAAATATGAAACATTCAGTAGGGCCTGTTATAATAAAATGAGGGGTAATTATTCTAAAATAGAGAAAGATAGATTTACATTAGATATTAGAAAGAAATTTTTTGCAATGAGGGTGGTGGAACACTGGAACAGGTTGCCCAGAGAGGTGGTGGATGCCCCATCCCTGGAAACATTCAAGCCAGGTTGGATGAGGCTCTGAGCAACCTGATCTAGTCAGGGATGTCCCTGCTTCTTGCAGGGGGGTTGGACTAAAAGACCATTGATGGTCTCTTCCGGCCCAAACCATTCCATGATTCTATGATTCTGTGAAACATTTTTCAGCTTGTGCAGTAGCTTTGATTAAGATGAAAACCTAACCAACTTAACTTCTGGTCAAGAAGATGACTACTCGTATTTCATATGAAACCACAACAAAAGTCTAGATGAAGGCAATATAGATTTAATCTTGATTTCAATTTCAAGGTACTCATGGAAAAGTCATTCAGATTTCCCTAGAACTCAAGAGAAACTGTTTTGTACTACACATTACAACACGTTTTTATAAGTCACAGAAGATTTATGGTGTATAACTGTGTAAATAGGTGGTATAAAATGCCAGAATCTTTGCTAAAATCTCAGACAAATGTCAAGTGAGAGAGTTCCTTAAATTTACTCACCCCACATAGTCATCACAGCACACATCAGAGTAACTGAAGGATGGGGGTGTTGCTGTTTCTATATGGGAAGAGCTGGTACTTTGTGTCTGTAGAACATTGAGAAAGGGCTGGGATTTGGCACCATTTTGGTTGCACTGAGACACGGGAAATGTCACAGACATCATGATGCACAATAAGGGCACAGCCTGCAGTTTTGCATGGAAGATATTTGTATGACGTGGTGGGTAACAGTGAAAAACAGCATGGGCAGATGAATAGGCAGTGAGACAGACAAACAAATAACACCACGGGAGCTACAAAACACTGCCCAAACTGGATTTATGCTGCTTCAACTGAGCGTGGAATTACTCGTGCAACTCGGCTGCATCTCCGGTGAAACACGTGGAGCTGTTGGTGTTGAAAGGGCCTCTGAACTAATAAGCACTTTAAACTTTTTTCCAAACATCTTTCTGATGTCTGTGAATGACCCTTTCTTGTTTCCTCGTGTTAATGCACAAACCACCGCTAACCCCACGACAGTGTCCAAACAAGAGGCACGTCAGATGGTTCCAGGGAAACGACTTGCCACCACATTTATCACCATCTTTTCCACCTCTCAGGCTTTTGTGAGCCTGACAGTTGTTTGGGCTCAGTTTTCACCGGCCAGTTGGGATGAAACTGAGCCTGCCCTTCAGCTGAAAAACCCAGTGGCTGGGTGGGCCCAGAGGAATGGCCCTTTTTTCCCCTCCCTCTTTTAAGCCTCTTGTGAGTAACTCCCTGCAGCTGTCCATAAACATTGCTTTCTGAATGGAGTGAGAGATGTCTGGGGCAAGCCCTGCTCTCACTGTTTCTCAAATGAAAATAAATACTGCCGTCAGCCATTACACAGAGGATTGCCGCGTGTTGCCCGATAGCTTTGCAACCACCTCAGGTCATTTTTCTCTAAAAGACTTTTCCAGTATTAACTCTCTGGAACCCAAAGTATGCCAAAATGTTTAATTCACGTGACACAAGACAAAAGTATGCTTTGCCAGTGAGCCAAATCACATACTCCTTGGCACCTCTGATAAACCACATGTTTAATGGCATATAGAGGAAGATAAGTGCAAAGCAGAAGATGGTCTATGCGTGGGGAGAAGCATCAAGCATATCTTTGTAGCTAGTGTGAATTTTGCTTTCCAGGAAGCTGTTTTTAACCCAAAGCTGTGTGTAGGCATTTACCCTGCACACACTTTTGCCAGCTGAGGAAGCTACCTTTTCTGGTTTCTTCTCTTGTCATGTTGGGGACCGTGACCACCCAGGATCATGGAGGCTGGCTTGTGTCTTCTCAGCTGCTTTGCATCCCCTCAACCAGGCTTGTCTGAACAGCCAACGAGCTGCTCATGCACTTCCTGCCACCTCTGTGGCATGGGGAGATCAAGCCCTTTTCTACCCACTGGTGCTTCCTCTCTGCCCCGCCACTGGTGGTAATTGTCCCTCCAATGTGTTGGCCCCAGAGCTTGGCACAGTATTTACTCAGTGTGGCCACACAGCCAGGCTAGTCTAAGGAATATTAACCATAAGCCCTTTCTTCCGCAGCTTATTTTGACTAAAAAGGGCTGTATTTAGCCTGTTGTCTGTCTCAGAGAGAGGATCTGAGGAGGCAGCAGCCTTGCTCAAGGGCATGGTAGCAAGCTGATGGGAGTGGGCTGGCTATGGCAGTGTCCTCAGCTGGCACTGGCGTTACTGGCCAAGGATGTCTAGCCACAGTCACAGTTTTCAGAGCCAAGTGTAGGATGGGAAAGCAAAGTCCACTTATTTTCAGATTTGTTTTTGCTTTCCCTTTGATTTTTTCCAGCTCTGCTTTTTTTCTAGGCATTTGGGTTTACTTGAATTTTTGAAAACAGGATGAACTGCTTTAACAGTTGAAATTTTTATTTCGCTTTCTTTTCCTTGTCTGAATTCTGTAGAAATTAGATCGCACATGGTACAGAGATTTTTCTGTCTGATACATAGATGAAGAAACTTCATTCCACCTTTTTTATTCAATTTTTCAACGTCTTTGATTACTGAAAACTTTTCAGTAAGGACCCGAGATCTTTATTTGCTACAACACAGGAACAGAAACATTGGTCTAGACTCTGAGGGTCTATTGAGCACACACTTATTGTGTCTAATGGTAACCCAGAAGAAAAGCATATAAAAAGAGCAGAGAAAAAACAGAAATAGATCATAAGCTACCTAAATCCACGCAAGACACTTAGATACTCTGGCTTGTATTTCCCATTAGTAAAGCAGAGGCATCAAATAAAGTTGGCCACAATTCCTTTTCATTTTTGCTTTTAAAATTTGCTTTTATTTCAGAATGCAAATAGAAATAAATCCTTAAATATGCTTTCATGAAACAGAGCATCATCAAAACTTTGCTTGTGATGTTATCAACCCAAGCTTTTCTACAAACCCTGTGTTGTTATCCTCCCCTCCAAAGACCCACAATATATTCTAAATAAAATGCTTTTGAAACAAATGTAAAACCTTGTAGTGTTCTCAAACTGATGCAATGTCATCTTTTGATGAACTTTCACTGCTGAAGATAATCCAGGTGGTCCTGACACTTGTATTTCTTCCACTTTACCTTGAGGTCTAAGTGAGCTTTTGGGAGGATGAATGGGTAGATCTCTGTCAAGATTTCTTGTAGTGAACTCTTTGGTATATTGACTATCTTTGTACACACATACAGCAAATGAAAAAAAAAAAGGGGGTTCTGATCTTGATGAGAAGACTTATATGCAGCTGTAACAGAACTGATTAAAAAAAAAAAACCAACAACTTGTGTGGAAATAGGTGATCAAAGTGGGGTAGTTTTGTTCAGAACTTACAGAATTATCACACAAAGTGGCAGGAAAATCCAGTAGTCTTTCAATCAAATCCCTCTAGGAATCTGTAATTATCTCACTTTTTTTGAACACTGCTTAATTGAATTTTTAAGAGTGCAGCATTTGACTTCACCACCTCAGTAATGTTATTGTCAATATTACTTTATTTTTGATTTGATGTTGTCGTAGTTCAGCCCCGACAGGGACCAGACTACGCAGTCCCTCTATCACTCCCCCCACCCTCCAAGAGAACGGGGAGATAATATAAGAAAAAACTGCTCGAGGTTTGAGATAACGACAGGGAGAAATACTTAAAGTTATCGTCACAGGCAAAAACAGACTCGACTTGGGGAAAACTATTCATTTATTACTACAACTAGCAGGATAATGAGACAGAGAAACAAGATAAACCTCCTCCACCCCTCCCTCTTCCCGAGCTTAACATTATCTCTACTACCTTCCCCCCCAGCCTCAAGCGGCACAGGGGGGAAGAGGGAATGGAAGCTGCGGTCAGTTCATCACATGTTGTTGTACGCTGCTGCTTCACAGTTGGGGGAAGAACTCCTCACATCCCTTCCCTGCTCCAGTGTGGGGTCCCACCCATATGCCACAGTCCTTCATTAACTGCTCCAGCGTAGGTCATCTCTTCCACGGAGTACAGTCTCTCCAGAACAGCTGTCCCAGGAGGCCCTCCACGGGCCATAGCCGCATTCAGGTATCCACCTCCCCCGGTGCAGGGTCCTTCATGGGCTCCAAGTGGATCTCTGCTCCTCCGTGGACCTCCATGAGCTGCAGGGGGCCAGCCTGCTCCACCATGGTCATCACCATGGGCTGCAGGGGAATCTTGGCCAGGAGCCACATTACTCCTCCCCCTTCTCCTTCACTGACCTTGGTGTCTGCAGCTGTTTCTCTCACAAGAAAAGTTCATTCTTCACAACGGGCTGGCAGAAGCCTCTCAGGATCTCTTCACATTATCCATCCCATCTCATCTCCTCTCCACCTCTTGCAGCCAGACCGGGCTGAGTTGGGCCCAGTCGGCCGCCTGGCGAGAGGCCAAAGGGTGAGGCCTGCAAGGCCCTGGAGGCCTGCACCTCCCCTTCTGAGCCTCTGCCCCCACTCAGCTTCTTCACATCTTCTCTTCTTTCTTTTTTTTTCTGTTTTCCCCTTCTTAAATATGTTATTGCAGAGGCGTTATCACGGGACATTCTGCTCCCAGTCGGCTCGGCCTTGGCCAGCAGCGTGTCTGCCCTAGGCCCGGCCGAGTCCACTGAACAAAAGGGAGCGACTTCTAGCAGTTTCCTACAGAAGCCACCACCTTAGGCCCCCCTCACTAAACAAAACCACAACAGATGTGCATAACTTTCCAATATTTTTTAAATGCCAAAATCACAAATCCAAACAAAACAAAGAGCCCCTCAGAAACTCTATTTTTTTATGTTATGTGGCTTATGGACAGGACACCAGCAAGGTTGGAACTGCTAGATCACAGCCCAAAACACGTCATAGAAAATTGATAGCAGTAGCAAACCATATAAAGACCCCGCAATCTCAAGTAGACCTTGCAATGCAGACGCTGCTTCATGATTTGTTGTCTATACCCAAGTCCATGATGCAGCTGCTCGAACTCAGGAATTACAGGAGTTTTTTTCTTGGCTCTTATATTTAGCTCCCTTTACTGCTAAGATCTCCAACTGATTTAACTGAGAAACTTCTGTAAACTCTGCTATTTTCATAATCAGAATGCAGCAGACATGCTGCATGTGAAAAGTAACCAATTTTTACCAAAGTAAATCTGTCCTCTCCAGCTGTATTTCCACTGGTTGTCAGTGGATATGGAGCTATGATTAGATAGATGACTTTAAGGCTGAGATAATTTCTAAAGACAGCAAAGAATTGTGTTCGAACAAAAGCAAGTCGGTGTCCAATGAGCATCTCATTGCCCCTGTCTTTGTTGTTCTCAGTGTGCAAGAGTCACTTTGAAGGCTCATTTTACTACAAAGGCACTTGTGTGAAGAGTAGCCCACAGGACCCTGTAATGGTGATTAGTCTTTGTAAACTCCCGGATCCTTTGTGCCAGACCTTCAGCATGACAGTTCAAATGGGTTAGGAGTTCACTCTCACTTAATTAATCCCAGATTTTGCTCATATGGCACACGTCGTTGGTGGCAGGACTTCCAAGCAAGACTGCATAGGTATGAAATCAGCTAACAATGACTTCATTTTTCTTGGTGATTCTCTGTGAAGTAGGCCTTAATTTAGAAAATAATCCCAACAAAACAAGCAAAAATAACACCAAGTCTACAGCTATTCTTTCCAGAATCGATACCAAGATAAACAATTTCATTTCAAATGTATGCTTTAAGTGTTATTTACAAGACCCAGACTCCAAGCTTGTAAAAAAAATAGAAAACCTTTTGATTTTCCTTTAATATCTACTCAATATTACCCAACATTGAGCTGATGCAAACAATTCCCTCTTAAGCCATTCCCTGTCTTCTTCCTCTATCAAGTTTTTTTTTTAAATGCTGCTGGCATTTCTTGTTTACTTGACAGAAATTAATTTTAATGAATGTAGTTAGAATCTCTGTCCCTGTGGCTTGACATAGCTCATCGTATGAGTGTCATTTCTTTTCAAACTGTTGCTCATAAACACAAGGATGTGTATGTATGCTCTGCATGTGTATTAATGCAGGACTTTCTGCTAAGCTTAATTTTTGCCTGTGACTACACAGAGCACTCATGTGTTTTATCATGTATGAAGGATTTTAAAAATCTATGAAGATTATAAAATTATACAAATGAATAGGCATATATTTTCTATTTTGGCATTTTATCCCAATGTAAACCTCAACAATATGTTTTCTTTAGATTCATTCTTCAAAATTACTAATAGGATTGGAAACACAGTTTGAGTAAGGATAGAGTTCATAATATGCTTGGATGTCCATGATGACGACATCTTCATCTGCGCTGGGAATTATTAGCTTTCAAAGATATAAGTGTCAAGAAAATGTCCAGTATCCAGACACTGGCAAAAGGATAGAGATGAAAAGTATTTGAATGCTGCCGATGTGGAGAGAATACTGCATTACCTTCCTCGTATCTGTACCTCTTCCACTGATGTTGTCCAGATCTTGGATGAGATCAACCTTTGGTCAAATAGATTTTACCAAGGCTTAATCCAATCCAAAGGCAGGCAGGTGGGTAAGCAAAAATGTTTTGAAAAATTATGCAAGCTTAGTACAAAATGCATTTAGATTAAAGGTATAGAAAGAAAATTGCTTAATTTAGGGATTAATTTAAGAATGCTCATTAATTTATTTATGTTGCTAATGTCATAATGTACAGCAGCTCCAGAGGTTGTCTAATTCTGGTGGACAACAAACTGACTGAAACTGTACATACCTTTCCTGTCTGGTGTGTGTGTATTATTGCATTCTAGGATATCTGGGAATTAAGGTATTAGGAGATAGGTAAATTCTGCAAGCTGTGAATGTTGGAGGACCCCTCTGTAGGAATGTAGGTCTTGGTAAGAGAACGGTCTAGATTACTACATATCAGCATACCCCAAAAATCTTTAAAAGTTTAAAAGGCACATGATTGATGACCCTTTTCCTTCAACACAAAGAGTCTTTCTCTCCCTACATTACACTTTGGCTTAAGCTAAACTTTTGTCTAAGAGGCAGGAATAAACTCCCCAAGGAAGGAAAGATATTCAGAGTTCACTGCATTTCCTCAACCTGCCCTCTGAAGAGGAATAATACAATGAGAGGAGAACAATGCTAGGTCTGCTGAAGCCAAAGGCTCATATTGTCCTAACTGTTCTACTGAAGAATTAATGCAATTATATCTTACTATCAGTTGTGCCACTTAACATACAACTAGTGGGTTCTTGGATGCTAAGGCTACATCTCTAATAAAAGTTAAATGCAACCAGGACTCTCGTCTGGCAATGAGGCCACCTGGTATGGAGCACTGCCAAAATCAATACTACTAAATGCTATTAAATACTACATCAGTATATTAAAATCTCTTGCTCTGCAAAACAGGGCAACTGCCTATTGGGAATGGCTTCTGTCATGTGCTAATCTCAGAACCATGCCTGGGAACAATTTGAGAAACTGCTGACATGGGCCAAAAATATGCCAGAAACTTCTCTAATAATTTAAAACTATAGAAGATTGACTTGCAGAGCCTGGGAATATTTCCTCACACTGTTAAATTTATGGTATAAATGTAGCCTGTAGAGATTAAGACAATGTAAGAACCTGTAGAAACTAGAATAACTGATCTATGCTGGGAATGTGCACCACTCAGTACGGTGAGTCAATTCACCCAATTATCTACAACTCTGCATTAAATCTATGTCTTATTAAGTATGTTGTCCTAGAAAATATTTTACATGATGAAGCATTAATTTATTGTTTCCCAGTTATTTCATAGTTAATTTTAAAGGACACTCCCATTAGGCTTAAGGAGAAGAAATGTTGTCTTTATAAACCAGGGATTAACAGATAACACAAGGGTATATCAGACCACTGGGAGCAGGGATTAGCCTCACTGAAGCTAGATGCAATTACAGATGTTAGAGTCAGTGAGCTGAGACGTTCCTCTGTTTACACATTTCAACTATGTTTGAAAGTTTAGTTTTTAAATCAAAGCTTTTTTTTACAAACCTCTTTCCTGCATGTTATAGCAGCCTCACCTTCTCTGCATGAGTTTTTAGCCTGCTTTTTGTAGGGGAATATACGGAAAAATCAGTACTCTGATAGATTCATATTTTTATTTATACTGTGCATTATTAAGCGTAGCAGGTGTTTTATGTGCAATAACATCAAATAATTTGTTCCATTAGGATACACAGCACCCTTTGCATGACAATATGCACTCTTGTTCTCTTAAGCATGAGATGTAACAATTTCTTACGAGCTTACTATATTTAAAGGAGAAAGGACAACACATTAAAACAGGCAAATACTATATTTCATCTGGCCATGTGTTGTGGATCAAAAAAGACTAAGTTAAACCCTGTAAAGTTAAAGCTTAACATCTTCAAACAAAACCAGAATTTTCCTTCTGAGTCTATTGTATCTTTTGCAGTGTAATGTATCACTAATAATCATTGCATGTTAGCAAGGGAGGCCATGAGTTTGTACAAGCAATAGAAGCTTTTGTGGTTTCTGTGTTAACAATCTGTCAGACTCCCAAAACAGTGCAAAGGAAGAAAGAGAGAGTGAGAAAGAGAGAAAGAAAGGAGGGAGTGAAGGAAGGAAGGAAGGTTGGTTGCTTTAATACAGAGGCACAAATTAAAAGCAGCAAAAAAGAATGAAAAGAGACCAGGGCTCAGGGAGGAGAGATGAAAGTAAAAGAAAAGACAAACATACACAGCTAAGGCCAGAGTGCAAGTCCTTTCAAGTCCTCATTAACCCCACAGTAAAGAGGTTCCTTGTGAACATTTAGCCTTTTCATTGAGCTCTGCTTTTTCATTGACAAATGTCAGCTGTGAAACATGCTTGGACACAGCAGTAACTCTCTAAAACCTCTTTCACAGACTGTAAGCCAAATCCTCCACTATGTTTTAGTTCCATGAGCAGACACTCATGTGAACACTGTATTAGACCAGTGTGTGGATGTGAAAATCACACCCATGTCTTTGCAAGCAGCCGTACAAGAACTGGGAAACTAAAATTTCCCTGATTACAACCCAAGCAGCAGGTCGGTGTAATTGTGAGAGTGAAGGATGTATGCTCACTCACGGCTTCTTGCTTTGAAATCCTCCAGGGAGAACATGACCTCCTCATTCATCTTTGAGGACCTCAGAAGCAGCTGTCACAAAGAGGGACGATGGCACTGCGGCCCGGGACAGCTTCTTTCTTGCAAGCACAGGGTCAGCATTCTCTCGCTCAGCAAGTGCTTAAGCATGTGCTTAACTTTCAAATTAGTAAGTAATCAACTTCAGTGTGGCTCCTCACAGATCTGAACCTCAGCAGAGGACTGGAGTTATTTGAAAGCCTTGAAGTGCAGATCCCTGATAGAGTCTGAAGACCTTTGAATTTAGGAATTCCCTCCACAGGGAAGATTTTCAACAACTCTGCAGATAGGTTTGATATAGGGTGTTACATGATTTAGGAGAAACAATCTCAGAATATTTACAAGAAACTCATAAGAGGTTTTGTTTACTAGAAGTTCTTTCCTTGCCAATAGTAGTTCATTTGTTCTTTCTTCATTTATTCATGCTAAAGAAAAAAAAAAAGGGAAGAAAGCCAATTATTTAGGAAGGCCAAATGTGTCCCAGCCTAAACTGTGAATTACTTAAATAACAGGACATGTCACAAAACTGACATCAGTGCTTCTCTTCAGTCCCACCCAATGATAATGAGAAGCCATTTGAACAATTTCAGCAGAGCAAAATAAACAAAGATTTTGTGCAGACCCCATTGAGAGCTCGATCCAGCAAACCTGTTTCCAGCCAAATAACTCTTTGTCAAACTAGAAATCCCTCTGATATTTCCTTATTCAGCAAGTAGAGAATGTTTGAATTACTGCAGTAATGAGCGTGTACAGGATCAGGTTAAAGAAATCAGTCCAGATTTCCCTTCTTTATACTGATTGTCACCACACAGAAGACAGCTGTCATCTTTAAATCTTGCGTTAGTGAGAATGAGATACCACTTTCATGGCAGAGGAGGGAAAACAGCAAGAATATAACAGGGAGAAATTCTGCACACTTCAGCTATTATGAAATCTTCACAATTATTTTATTAGCAAATGGTTTGGAGAGAGAACAACAGGGGACAACGAAAATATTCCCGTGAGCGAGAATAGGAAAATATTGTTTGTAATGAGAAAAACTTACACAGCATGCTTGTAAGAATGGTTTTCAAGGAAACCCCTTTTTACAGAGACGAGAGGTAAATGAAACAAGGCTCTGAAGTGGAAGCATATGTGCTCACCGAGGGGAGCGGATGTAATTGGTAAGCAGAGCTTGGCCTCCTCTAGTAAACCACGTCTTTGTGGAGGACGGCGGAAGGGTGTGTGGCAGGGAGCGAGGGAGGGGTACCAGAGGGAGCTCTGTTTACAGCTGAAGCGACTTAGGCAGCTTGGCTACTGCTCTCCTCGGAGTCCACACCGATCTGCAAAGGTCACAGCACAGGGTGGACTCTTGGTTAGCCCCCCTAGAAAAAAAAATGAATTGATAGTGCACAGAACGGCAGTTTGGGGAGTGACTTTCAATAACGGCCCACGGTTTGTGGGTTGTATTAGGAGAAAGTTTTGTAAGCAGGATGTCTATAGGCATTTTATTGGTGCAATTACACCCATATCCATGCCCAAAATGCCTGTCCCATGGGAAATACTCCTCAGACACTTTTGTCTGAAAGAATAAGTTGCATGTAATATGCTCATTGTAACTACTGGCTAAATATGGCTAAACATAGGGCATTGTCACAGCTTGTCACCAGTCTGCCCCCCTCAAAACATCGAATGTGACTGTCAGCGCCTCTGAACACAGAGCCTGTGGGACTGGACCATGGCAGATCCCAGACAAAGCAAGTGCGTCCAGGAGATGGGTGCAAGGCGATGCTTTTTGGGAAAGAACCTCTTGGCAAGAACCTCTCACAGCAAATCTTGTCCTCCAGGTGAGTCCATGACTAGATCCCAGCCTATACATCCCAGCCTGGCCACCAGGCAGCCCCTTGAAGGCTTCCTGCCCTCGCAGTTGCAGACAGTCAGCAACATCCTTCCACTCTGTGTGTACAAGGTACAATTTCTGGCATGTGAATGTGTCCCTTATACTTATTTCATTCTGCCTACTCAGATTTTAACCCTTAAAATAAACAACTTAACTCTCCTTTGGGATCCAACAGCATTCTTTGAGGACTGTTTGTATTACAGAGGTTTCTATCACAATAAGGGCAAAGGCAGAGGCTCAATGCAATGAAAAGGTTAATTGATGTCAGTATGTTTTGGAGAGGGATGCTAGGAAGGAGGAGTGTGCGGTTACGGCAAATAACCGAGACAAAAGATCCAAGCTCATTCCCCATCTGTGCAGCAGTCCTCTTGCATGAGTTAGGGGGAGCCACTTATGTCCTCTGCTGACATTACTGCTATTTTGCGATGTATCTAGGGATGCTCATCTGATTGTGGCCATATAATTCTAGGTGTCATCGGCACAGCATGAAAGGATGTGAAATTATCACTCATTCTGGGTGAGGAGGAAGGAAAAGTGATGGACATACCAGGCAGAGCAGAAGGATAGAGATACTGCTTTGGATCAGAGCACCCAGCAGAGAGCACAGACCACAGCTGCTACTGAGCATTACAGCAGAGGTGAGTTTTAAAGAGACAACATAACAGACTGGGGGAACTGGGGAGCCCTTTTTGTGTATAGGATGCAGCAGGGGATACAATCTAATTTTTTTAGAGAAAATTACAGTAGCAGCTAATAAAAAGTAGGAAAGCAGGCAGGGAGATTGACAGCAGCATGCTAGTAATGTCATTGGCATATACTCCAATTTTAATGGCTCAAGCAGTTACATCTCCAAGCGTCCTCTGTGCTCTTCACTTCCTACCTAATTTAGGACATCGCCTTCTCAAATACAAGGACTGAACAGCTCTCTCCTTCAATTGTTCTATTCAAAGCAATCTTGCTTAGTAAAAGTCTGTTATTTAAAGCCTGACCTAAGCTAGGTTGGCTTGATTTAAATAAAATGGATTAGGGCATGAACAAAACTATTTAACTGGCAGTTCTAAGGAAGGGTAGTTTTTGATGAGGAGGTAGTTGTGAGTGTCTGGAGTTTGTAAACCTTTTGCTGGTAAATCTACAGAGCATGGATCTATGACTGAAATAGGGCAGGCAGGTAAGAATCTAACGTTTACAGCCTACAAGAGGACAGGCAGGTAAGACAGATAACAATTAAGCAGTGCCAGTAAAAAGATTAGGGCTTTACTGTACTTTTTTAGCTGGGAAGCACTAAATGATTACAAAGCATTATTATCCCATTATCATAAGAGCTCACTCAACACATAAGAAAAAATGAATAGTTCACTTTGTGCATTTAATTCAGTCATTTGCCTGTTTACATTGAAACCTGGCTGCTTTAACTCCCCAAATGTTTAGTATCAAGTAGCTTCAAATAAAAGTATAACTCCTTAGCAATGAATTTCCTGACTTTGCTCTTTCTGTTTAGAAAAGATGATAAAATGGATTGCAATGTTTTACAGAATTTCAGTATTTATTACATATTGAAGCTATTGGCCTAGCATTTTAGAAAGATTTACAGGTTTTTGTCTTCAGATGTCACATAACAACTTTAAGACTAATCTCAACCAAAGATGCTAATTTGCCAAAGTAGTTTCACAACTGTCTGGAGTCTTAAACCTTTCACACCGGAATTTAGCTCTGCAGGGTCCACAGAGTATGGGAGTAAAGAAAAAAAAAGAAAAAAAGGAAATAAGTGAGCCAGCTAAATAATTTGTATAGGGATTAAGTGAAAAGACTGCAGTGACCCTTAAATTGATGAAATGAAACACTGCAGGAAGCAGAAAAGCAGTAAACAAAATGGCAGAGCTTGTTGAAGACTATGGACAAGGTGGTGTTACCAAACACCAAGCCGTGAGGCAGACCATACCCAGCAGCAGAGGCACTGCTTTCCTTACCCTCCTCTAATCATTATGCTTCACTAAGGTTTCTCAAACATTTACAAAGTATGTTTCCCTTTTGGTTTGTCCTTCTGCATGTGACTGTCCCTTCCCAAGCCCACTGCAGCTCTGTTCCTTCAAGGCAAGGCAGTGGGAATGATGCTACTGGTGGTTGCACGTGCTTGTGCTCCCTGCCCCTGCTAGAACTGAGTGCTCATAGCAATTAGAGGTGGTGTGGTTAGCAATTCCCTCGCTGTTGCAAGCACTGACAGCAAATACTTACAGCCTATTCTCACTTTGCCTCTCTGGAGAAACTGAGATGCTGCTGGCTTCCGCTGTCTAAAATTTCACTACCCTTTTGAATGCTCTCATGGCCTTCAAGGGGTTCATGACCCTGACTGAGAAATGTTGGGCCATTTCTGCAAAACACTATTATTTTTGCATGGATAAATATTTCTATGTTCTGAAGTGCACTAACAGTTTGAAATGGGGCCCTGCAACTGTTGGACATTGGGGATAGACTTGCATAGCTGTGTTACTACACAGTCTGGCACCCACAGAACATCATATATCTATTTCTGTAGCCACTGATTACAGACGCTGTACAACATCCTGTCATTCTACTGGGAATTTAGCACCTGAAAACAAATCCTTTTCTTCACCATTCAGTTTCACTGCTGGGCCAGAGGGAGCCTCAGTCTGGGAGAAGAATGAAATAGTCATGTGCTGTGACCACAGTATGACATGCACAAGTACATAGACTGCATGATCTAGTGTCAGCTGGGAAGCTATGGACAGCCCCCTGGACCCTACAGACATCTGCATTTGCATTACCCCTGGTTGAGTCCTTCCTTTACCCGGGACAAATCTGAGTGGTGCTGTTGATGGGCACAGCATTGGTGCTCCTCATCTTGCCATGAAGGTTTTCCACTTGGAGAGTATTCTGTGCCAAACAGAAAATGGAAAGGTAGAAACTCATAGGAGAGCAGTGTCGATCTGCAAAGGCATCTGATGGAGGAGAGTGAGAGAAAAAGGGAGCAGGAAACTGGCTAATGTCTAATACAGACAGACTAGGAATAAAATTCTGGATACCAGTCCAAAAGCCATGCACATGACAGTTACCTCTTCTGACTCTTAGGCACTTGAATTAGTTTATTGGATATGATCATCTGAAGGTGACATCAATTTATGTATGTGAGGAAAGACGGCACATCCCCTGCAAAAAGTCTATATATTAATAGCAAGAAAGAAAGGTAGAGTCTCCTCCAGAGAGCAATTCAGCACAGAAAAGGAATGGTAGTAGGAGAAAGCATTCACATGAAGGTCTCTGGTTTGATTGCTAGATCCCAGTGTAACTGTAATGCAGTGACTGAACTCAGTCTTGCACCATTCCAGTCCATGAAACAGTTTTGAGCCCTGGGAGGATATTCAGACAAGGCATGCAGACAGGGCAAGGCAGTCAGCCTTGGATTTGGTCCCAGCTTCACCTCCCTGATTGATTTTAAGCAGCCTGTGAACAAACATTTACTACGGTAACAGCAAACAAGGGGTCTCTGTAAGGTGTAAAGCTGGGATGCAAATTACGAACATGTGTAAATTGAAATCGTTTAGGTTAATTTCTTGGTACTGAATTCAGTGACTAAGTATTTATTTCAGAATGCTCATTCCATGCCTTGAACTACTGCTTTGTCCAGACTTTCAGTGGCAGAAAGCAATTTAGCATAATCCCTCTACTGCAATGCCCAGTTTTTCCACAAAGATTACAGATGAAACCAAAAGGCCTCATTCTAAGGAAGGCTTACTGCTTTGCAAAGCTGGCCACTGTGTATTTAACTGGACCAGAATGGCCCATCGGAGAACAGAGGGAAATCTCACATTTGGAAGGATCCAATGGAGGAGTCCTGGACAACCAAAACAATCCTTGTTTGCCAAACAATGTGTGTGAGGTTGAAAAAATGATGAATTTGAAACACATTTCCCCCTTCACAACAATTGGAAAATACCTTTCAATCAAATGAATAATAAAACTTCCCGAAAACTGTGAGGCTGATTATCATCTAGCTTAAATCACTGTAACACTACTCGCATGAATGTAGCTGCACCCACCGACTGATATCATCTGAGGATCTGGTCCAGGAATCTGCGTAAGAGAGATTGTAAGATAACGATGGGAGACCTTTAGTTTTTTGGCACACAGGCATAGCTGTTAATCTTGTCAAAGTCTGTTCGTTTACCTCCTGTATTGCACTGGGCTTGAAACACTACGGGTTTATTTTTTCTCACGGTATTTCTGCTTCTATCTTTGACTTTCTTTCACTTCCATCTGAAATCTGGATGTTAGAGAGGCACTCAAATTATTTTTAAATGTGACTTTTTTAAACTCAGAAATGTTCCTGTGCTGTGGGGGATGAAAATTCAAGTTGTTAATTTTACTCCAATTACCCAAACATTAGTAGTGAGAGGCTACATTTCTTTAGAAAAACAAAGTGATGAGGGGTATTTATTTAGAAAAATATTCAATATTATAGGCCTTGGCCTGCCTGAGTTGTGGTTCATGCAAGTGGAACATTCAATCTTTTGTTGAACTACTCTTGCAAAGTATATAAAGGAAGTATTAATCAAAGATTTCCTGGTTTTCATAAATGAATTTAAGTTACCAAAATCCCAGGCTCTTTAAGGTATTGGAGAAGAGGTTACTGTTTAGTCACAACTTTATTAAAGTTTTTTGAAAGTACATGTAAATTACTAAATCCACTTTAAAAACTATAAAATTTAATACCTTTTTCTTTTGGGAACTGTTCAGCCTGTTTCACTCTCCTTTCAATGGTGGGTGATTAAATTATTTACATAGATTTCTACTCCCAACTTCCAAGCACAAAGCTGGAAGAGGTGCCTTTATTGTACTAGGGTGACTTCTTTCCCTGGAAAAGTTGAGATAACTTGGAACCAGTTCCTCTGGCCTTTGAGCTCATGCAAGTAGGAAAAGCTTTAATTTAAGTGTGGGGGGAATGGTTCTTTGAAGCATAAGATACACGTACCTTACAGGCCACCCAAATAACCAAATCTCTTGGGAGTTCACCCACTCTGTAGTTCCCAGAGCACTAGCAAAGTGTTTTTCAGTATTATTTTTTTAATCATTGCTGCTACCATCTTTGCACCCTTGCCCTGGAAAGAATATGATGTGGTTTAGGCTGTTTTTAAAAAACTTATCTTGGTTTTGTCCACTCCAGCTGGCCCCAGCGTTTCACTAGAATTCAGTCGAATGTATTTGCATCCAGCTGTAAGATCTGTCGAGACTATAAGAATTTAAAGGTACAGATCAAGTCAAGCTGGCTTGGGGTGAGCTTGGAAAAATGACTGAGTTTATGTTCCACCCATGCCGTAACTCAGCTTGCTAAAAATACAACTTCTGGGGTCATGGTACATTTACCCTAAAGAAAGTGGCTCAGGATGTTGACTTATGAACGCAGTAGGATACAACCCAGCTTGCGGCAGCAGCTCAGACCCAGCTGTGGTAGCTTACCCACCTCTCTCCCCTACTGCCACTGCAGCCTGCAAGCCTGAACCATGCACGAAGTTGCTCCTAAATGACGCAAGTGCGTTGTGGTGCCCCAGCCCAGTGACAAATTCAGTTTGACTTCCTAATTCTGTAAACTACGGGCGTTCACTTCTATGATTTGCCTGTTCTTGCCATGAAAGGTGGCAACAGAAAAGAATGAGGCACCTGGGGAGGCAGGTGGAGACTGTAAGCACCTCAGCTATCAGTTTTTCATCTGCTATGTCTGTATGTCAACACCTGAAACCTAATCTGGGCTCAGCCAGCTCAAGTTGGTGCATTCTAATATAAACTTACAGCTCTGGCCAGCCACTACTAATGAATTGGGCCAGGCAGATTTCAGGGCTTTGCAAGAGAAGTGGCTTCTGCAGCTGGGCCAGGAGCATGGCCAGTGGGCCACCATGGTTGGGCACACTGGCTTAATCTGTCCCGAAGCATAGGCTCTCGGTAGTTACACAGATCTTGTAATCAATCTTCAGACGCTTTCCCTAACGTAGGCAAAACCTGAGCTGTCCATTTTTCATGTCCAGCTCTCAGCTGAACTCTTCACGAACTACTAGAGTCAGACTGTATTATTAGCATTACTATTGTTTGATAACTGCATTCACCTTTATTTTTCATAGATGAGGGACTTAAAATTAGCATGGCCTTTCTTGTCATATTTACTGGTACCATTTCGGAGCCACGTACAGGAAGACCAAGAAAACAAAGCAGCAAAACACCCCCTTGCCTTAACTTGTTAGGACAGTTTGAGTCCTATGGAACCAAATTTCCTCCTTAAGGGCTTCTTATTTCCTTTCTGATTATGAACTGAATATCTACAAAAGAAAAAGAAAAAAAAAAGAAAGAAGGAAAGAAGCTAAGCTGTTTCTTTCTGTTCTAAACAAGAAACTACTTTAATGACAGTGCTTATAAAAACAATATTGTGTTAAATTATTTAGTATGTTTTATTTAACAGAAAGGAAAAAGGAAGATGAAATAGGGCATTGAGGAAATTCCTCTTTGTTTATTTTTGTCTCTGTAGTGGTTCATTTTGCCCACTAGTGTTTTTTCTTCATTGCAAGTCTCCCTTCTCTCTTGATTGAAAACAGACTGTCTAATAAAAACGGTTTAAGATCACAGTGATAACTTGAATTCAAGAACACGAATAAAAAGCACCCTTTGAGGAAAGACCCCATCTGCTCACATATGATGTTAGGAAGGGAGTGCATAATGCAGAGTAGTGATTGCTACCAGGTGTAAGATTACTCAGGTTCTCCACATATGATTTCTAATCTACATGACCACTTTAAAAAAGAGGGATTCAAGTATCCTATAAAACAGGTCCTATGTTTTACATTTGACCTCTTCCTGAACATCAACCTTATTAAAAACAAATAAAAAAAAATGTCCTGAATGGAAGCTGTAGCTTGATCTGGAGCTTATGAAGGCTGACAGCAAACCTACCATTGCTTTTAGTGGGGCAGGAGCTGGCCTCTGCTTCATTCAAAAAGAGCCCCTTGTCAAGCTGCCTTGCAATGATCACTCCACAAGTGGTTTCTATTTCATTTTATTCTAATCACCTTGCAGAAATACATTTTTCACCAAATTGAAAGCTTGTCTTCCCTGCAGCCCTGGAAAGGATTAGATAGCATTACATCAGACATTTCAAACAGTAAATTGTGAACTTGGAAGAAGCACTTCAAAGCATGGTTATGTGAAGCTTCGAGTGCCTGAGCAGAGCAGCAGAGGTGAAACAATCGCAGTGTCTGCAGCGGAAAGCAGTGACTCAGTGAGTGTAAGCCACAAATCCCAATATTTTAATCTAACATGTATATTATCGTGGGGTTTAAAATCTGTGTCTGATATACTATGCTAGATGCTGTAAGAGTGTATAATACAGGGTCTAGGCTCAAAGACAAAATCTGAGAAGGATAAAAGCAGAGTATGAGCAGAGGTAGCAAGACTTTGCACACTTTTTTTTTAATAACTGCAGTGAGTGGTACTATTTTTTAACCAAAATAGTTAAATAAGAAAAAAAATATATAGTATAGAAACAAACAAATGTAATACGTAATATGTAAAAGAAACCCTTGTCTTGTAGAATCTAATAATCTGAATTCATAATAATAAATTAAACTGGAATAATTACGCTTCTGTCTGTTTAAAGACTCTTCACTGAGTAGAAGTCAGAGATAAGGGTTTGAACTGCCTTAATTATACCGGTACGTGCTGGCTAAGGGCTTTTGCCTATTCCTACAAAAGAGGTGCCACTTTACCAGCACAGGGATGCCCCTTTTATCCCCCAAGAAGGCATTAGTGAGCGAGTAGCAGTGGTCAAAATTCACTGCTTGCCAAGCCATCATCAGGACACAGAAATACACTCAAGGAAAAGCTTGTTTTTGGAGTGATTTGAAGTGAGAGGAAGGGGCAGCTTACCAGGCTTTGACAGAAAGCTTTTCATCAAAATGATCTTTCAGGGGAAACTAATAGTGTTTGGTTTGTTTACATTTAAAAGAAGTATTTAATTTCAGCTCACTGTGAGGGTGATTTCTGCCATTTTCTTCCATGTTCTTTGCTTATCAGTCTCCCTGGGCTGGGTTCCCCAAAAGCTGTAGCTACCAGGGATTTTCATAGCATCCCACTGCAGTCTGAGAGGGGAACATCTCTGTGTAGAACAGGAGCTGCTCTGTTGCCAAGGAGCCTCCAATTTGTCAAGCAGCAGAAAGCATATCCAAGTGATACTGCAAAAAGTTTTCTGAGTTGGACTTTTTGGCTTTAAGCTGAAAAGAATCAATCAAAGACTTTGTATTTGGACTGAAGGCTGTTTCCAGTCATGGGAAGTCCAAACAGAGTCTTTCCTAGGCAGTCTGCATCCATGGAAAATAGTTAGAAAATGTATCCTAAAAATACTTTTCCTTAGAAGTCTTCAAGTGCATGTATACCATGTTATGCTTTTCCCACTGCTATATTCTTAATATCAAGCCTGGCTGATGTTCACCCCTAAACTTGGACCAGAGATGCTATATTGTTTGCCCACAGTCATACCAGAATGTCTAAGATTGACATTTCTATTCACTACAGGTTATTAGGATGAATACACTGGCTTTGCAACAAAAATAGTCTTCCTTGACTCTACAGTTCACATACCTTCCCTACCCTGTGCTACACAGCTGTGTCCCTGCATACAGCTGTGTCCCTCCAGCCCTGTTACTCATGTGTCATAAGCACCCCTGTCCTCTGAAAAGATGGTTCAGGCAGGACATTGAGGGCTGTGAGGAATTAAAGCACTTACCACAGATGAGTCTATGGAAGTTAACTGTTTTGCTAATAGAGCAAAAAAAGTCAGAACAAGTTTCAACCAGCTTATGGTGACAGCCAAGCCTGTTGTGTGTTGGATGAAGCCTATTGTCCAAGTACTATGCAGGTCTATTGTGGACTATGCTGCCTCTTCGAGCTTAGGCAACTAAATATTCTGTTATCTCACACTTCCCCATTTGTGAAACAACTTGAGGAGGTTATTCAGCGTGAAGATGGAGCAATCTGAAGAGCTATGGAAATGCTAAGTTATTATTGTAACCTGTGAGTAGGTGGACCAGAGTTATGTACTTGTAGCTATGTTATTCACTGATTTATTGCTAACAAACAGGCAGCCTTTATTTTGAATTAAATGCACATCTGTCCCTTATCTGGCTTCTCTCTCAGTAAACCTTGACTACCAGCTGTATTGTAAATGCCTGTGAAAGAGAATATGAAGCCAAGTGGCTTCTAGGATAGGAAGATGAATAAAAGAGACAAATCATGTGAATTATCTCAGCTGAAGCAATAAAATGTAAGTGACCCGGGAATGTCCTGTGTGTCTGGTTTTGGACCATAAAGTCTGCCTGGAAAGGATGCCATTTATCTGCATTAGTCCCTGTAGCAGGCTTAGCAGTCTTTGCAGGCTTGAAACTGTGTCAATCTATCATTGCTACTGCAATCTTAAAAGCAAAAGGCCTAATGGCAAAGGGTCTTAAAACTACAAGTGTGGTAGGAAATAAAATACCATACTTGTACAAAGCAGGAATTAATTTCAATTCCCAGTCAGTAGTTGTGCTTGTTGCTGTAAAGATATTTCAACTGTGTTTCCCCATTAAATATTCATCAGTCCATGCAGCAGCTCTTTGGCTCATCATAGAGTCATGTGCTGCCGTCTGCATCTCCAATACATGTAGGTCTGGGCTAGGAGCCCAGCAAAAGCACTGGAGGAAAGGGCCTCTGTCAAGCCAGCTGTGATTCAGAATGGCACCTTTAAAATTAATTTGTGAGTAACTGATCAGATGGATTAAATCTGGCTTTTCACTTCATATCCAGAAGGCATCTATTCCATTGTAAGCCATAATGCCTTCTAAAATAAATAAATAAATGGATTGAGAGATAAAGCCACAAAAGGTTGTGGTGCTTGTTCAATTAATATTTTGTTGTTAATTATTTGTAATAAACAGCCAAATGCAGAGACTCTGTCATGAGTGGGTACTAATATTTCAGTTCTCATGATAATGGATGATAAAGCCTTACTATCAATCAAGAAGCCGATGGTCACTGCGAGACCATTGTTTACCAAGGGGAGTGTATTCAGTCCAGGTAGACAAAAAACAGTCTCAGTATATAACAGATAGATTTAGAAAGGCTGAAGAGCTGAAACTTGTGAGAGCGGTGGATGGGAAAGAAAAAAGTAGCCAGTCAAAAATGAATTGAAATTTTTTGACAGAAGGACTTTGTGAATGGCCAAAATGGTACAGTTGCACAATCAGAAAAAATGAGGGTATCTGTTAAAATCTGGTGGGACAGGAACACAGATGTTGAAAGGCAATACACAGCAAGTGAAATGTAAAAGACAATTAATATACTTGCAGACACACTTCTACACAAAGCTAAAGCCATTAGAGAGAAAACTATACTTGGTAGGACTAGGAACAATAAGTACATTGCATGTGTTGATAATAGAACAAATCCTAAAGATGACATAAGCCTATTTCTACACAGAGATGGTAACCTTATTAATACTGCTGCAGATGAGATATGTTCAATAAATATGTGTTCTGTACTTAGAAAGCACAAAATGAGTTTGTGTCTTAGGAGAAAGAGATGACAGATTTTCCAGGCCATTAGTAGCAGAAGAGAACTTCAGGCAGCATTTTCTAGAGATAAATATTTTAAAGCAAAAGCGCAAATAAGAATCGCCACAGGGTCCCACGAGAGCTGACTAAAGTGTTCTCTGGCAGATGTTCATTTATAACACATTTTGGAATACCAGGGAAATACCAGGGAAGACAGCTAATATTGTGCCCCGATGGAAAAAAAGGGGTGGGGTGACAAGAATAGACTTGACATCAACACCAGGCAAAAATATTTACTGCTCCCTCTCCCCCTTTTTCACTCCTGACCTTGTTTCTTTTTGGACACCAGCCCAGCACCCTTGAAGCAACCTTCTGTTTTCCCATGCATCAGGGGCCGAAACCAGTTTCACCGAGGTCTCTGTGAGCACAACTGGCATTCCAGTACCCTCCCTGCTAAATATGTACCGTTGCAGTCAAGCACATGGTCCCTGAAAGGACTCAGGGAAGCAGCTGGCCTGCTATGTGAAAACTGCACACAGGAGCTAGGAATCAGCCAAGGGACTAGCTGATGGATTTAAATAGAGTCCCAGCCCCAAGAGATCAGAGAGGACCAGCAATTTGTCTCCTGGGAGGGTAAATCCTGAAAAACACAAGCTACAGGGCCTCTTCCCTAGTTTCTCTCCCAAGAACTAAAGAGCAGGGATGCTTGATCCAGGGAAGGACAGTGGGTTCACTTCTACCATTTTCCTTCTCGTTCATCTGTAAGATGGAGGTCTGGCCCAGGCTTCTTTGGTTTTAATAGCCTGTAGCCAGCAACAAGACCTGCCAATAGTCCCTAAATCTTGTGTTTCCTCCTATTATTCCATCCCTGAGTTTTCTGCTTTTTCTCCTTACTTTATTTTAATGTATATTATTTCAGCTATTCCTGGTACTTTCTTCAGGCAGGCACTTTGCCAGAAGTGCCACCTGCAAAATGCATACTTTTTATTCCCAAAAAGTAATAGGGAAAGTACAGGACTTTCACGGGTACTGGAGGGGATACTACAGAGTCTCTGAAATTACTGTCGGAGTTAAGTATATTGTGTCTATATCGCAGCTGCAAGACATGTGGAAAGGTCCATTTATTGCATCAACACTGACATGGATCACATGATAATACACTTGACTTACAGAAGCTAAGCAAGCAAGCCTTTCTTCTGAGCATGCCCTGGGGCAAGGCTGCTTCCATGCTTTTTCCGTCTGCTCATCTGCAAGATTCACTGTTTGACCTCCACTTCCAACTATTATGGTTACTTCTGCTTGCACAGTCTGTTGCACAGGCCAGCCTGAGAGATGTGGTTGATAGCACATGTGTCTCGAGTACGTCATTGCTGTTTTTCACCCAAAAATAAAGGAGACCTGCAGGGATATTTAGGCAGCTGAGAAGAAACAGAAAAGATGGTATACTATCTGTAGTTCACAACTTCTCTGTCTTTATTAAACTTCCTTTACAGACCACTTTCCCACAGACCAGAGAATTGCTGCAAAAGAACATGATAACACTAATCCAAGACAAGTTAACTGGAGGAACAAGCTGAACCAGAGACTATCCTCAACAAGGACAATCTCAGTAACAAGAAGAACATATAAAAACTAGAGACAGAAAGGATAACACCACATTATATCCAGCACAAGATTGTTTTCCTAGGCAGAAAATTAGAATTTCTTATACTTAAAAAAGTTTGAAATTCTGCAGTTGGTATAGCTAGGTGCTACAGCTACAACCAACCACTGGTTCCTGAAGTCTGAGATGGCTGAAGGATAATCTTGAAGCTTTTATTACTTTTATTTTAATGATCCTGAATGCAGGCTCCAGAGGACTAACGGGATGTTATTTTTCATGAAAGGGGCCAAGGATAAAGGCAAATAAATTAATTTTCTTCAAAAAGTGAAGGGAAACTCCTTGCCCTGATTACAGCCATATAGGAGCTAGGAGAGGAGGAAAGGCAAGTAGTATTGGCCAGTAACATTGCACTTGTGGTCCACCATAGACCAAATGATGACAAAGGAGAGAGTGAAAACTCCTCCTACCACCTGCTGCGAAAAGCTATCAGTGGGACCATGTGCATCACCCAGACAGAAGAAGGTGTTCCCTTGGATGATAATTCTGAGCAGTCTTTCCAAGTAAAAGGGAGCCTGACTTCCTCGCTAATCCGGAAGATACAGGGAAACTGCATGTAATACCAGTCCAGTATCATCAGACTTCCCACTTTTACATGACAAAATTTAGCAATGTCTCTTTTATTGCTTCTCTTATTCCCAAAAGCATGGAGAGTCACTGATGAGTGAACTTGGAAGTGGCATCACTTAGATAAGTTGTTTTTCCAAGTAACATTCACTAGAGAGGTAAAGTCCTGATGCTTTCACTCATAAGTAGATTGTCAGCAGTGGATATGCATTTTCAAAGACTTTATGAAAGACCACGTTTCCTGGTTGATCGCCTGAGGACATGTTAGCTAGACAGGCTTCCTCATCTTAATAAAATCAATTGATGTTAGCTAGACACATTCCTAACCTTAATAATAGGAGTCACAGTTGTTGAATATTATTTGTGGCAGGCTTGTCAGCAAGTGTCTGGTTTAATATTTGAAAGAGAATTGTGTCAACAGTGGGAATTTATTATTTCCTACACTTCCTGCCTTCTGGTGTCGTCGGTATGTAGCACATTGTTATGGGAATGGACTTGTGCAAAATGCAAAGTTCTGAGTGAATCTGGGGTCACACATTTGCCACCACAAGCATTAAATGCCTTTAGCTGTTTTAATTCAAATAGACTCCTTGCAAGGGGTTTGGTAGTGCTCTTCCTTGCTTGTCAGTTATTTTGAGATATAACACAAATATTCAAATATGAAAATTGGTTTATTCTTTGAACACTCCATGCTCTCTATAAAAGAGCAGTTGCAGTATTTCACTAAGAAAATCCTATAACACCACAGGTTTTTCTTTTTTTCCCCTATATTCTCTTGCTGAATGCATGGATTATTTTAGGGATCCCAAAATTGCATCTCTCAGTGAAGTGGCTGATGATTGAAGGGATTTTAGAAACTTTTCACAGGCTGAGTCTTTTAGCTCACTGTTCAGGTTATGATCACATCTCTATCTTTCTGCTGCAGCCCTATTGGGTTTTGTCCCCTGATTGCCCAGACTTAAATGTGGTGAAGCAACTACTATATAAAGAAGAAAATAAGGAGTGAGAATAAAAGTGTGTGTCCTGGCGTTTTCCTGCTCTGCAGTAATGTATATATCCTGGACCTGAAAAGATGGAAATGCTCTGGAGCTTTGTAGTCTAGATAAATAATCTCCCTCTAGCTCCATCTCTGTCACAAAGGAGAAATTTATCTCTAACTTCAATTTGCATGAGGAAGCAACATCTCCAAACATGACACACCCTATTTGCAGATGAGATAATCTTTGCAGAAATGTCTCTAGCGGGACACTCAACTCTGCAAAATCGTCACATGGAAGGAGTTAGTAATTGTGTTTTGCAGCTCTGTGTTACAACTGGTAGTAAATGCTGACTAGAACTTGCCTGTAGCACCGGCAAGTAAACAGCTCTCTGTGAAAACAATAAGTATGTCATGACAGCCCATGACAGGAAGAACATGAGTTGGTTCATCAAGCAAAATTTCTGGAGAAAATTTTTTTCATATTAAAAAAAAAAAGGGTGGGAGAGTTGAGGGAAATTCTAGTTCTTTTTCAGCATTATCTGACACAGCAGAAACATACAGCAAGAGAGAGGCAGGGGAAAAAAGAAACCCAGAAATTGATGTATAAAGTCATAGTTCTAAGTGGTATGATAATATTTTCATATATGACGCTGACATTTCTTGTAGCGGGACTATCTGACCAGATGCGGGTGTCTCCTGGAACAGAACAGGGCGGAGACAAGGAAGGAGGCAGAGCACATGTGGTGGGTGAGGGAATCCAGGTTTTTTGAGGACTGCTGATCTGTTAAGTGCCAGTATATGTATTTCTGTGGAAGTGGGAGGAGCTCCTATTGTATTTCAAGCTGAGACATGAAACCTTATACCAAATTATCATTTGCAGTAAGTGCAAGGTCAGCCACTTCTGAGAACGCAGTAAAACATTCCCAGGGAAAGATTCTTTGCACTTCTGGTTGATTTTAAGAGCTTTTGGAAAATTTGAAAATTATTAATAGTGTCAGGAATAAATAGATGCCTGTGGAGAAAAAGAGTTTTCTTTGGAAAATTCATGTAAAAACAGTCAGACCTCCTTCCCACCATTTTGCCCAAACAATGAGAAGATACCATTGCTACACAGAGGAGCTGAGAGTTTCCCCTGGACAGACATCTGTTTCAGGCTGAAAGTTTCATGCCCATGTTTTTTCTCTGCTGGTAATAAACCACTCTGCTCGAATGATCATATGCTTGTATTGAATGACTCAATTTAATAGGAAGAAAAACTGTCTTCATGAAGCTTCGAAATGATGGGACTGATCAAGTGAATATTTTCATTGGTATCTGCTAGTTTCCCTTTCTCCAGAGCAGGAACTTTGAAAGAGCAGAAAGGATTTGCCTGGAGCATCATAAAGTCATGAACCAGGATGGAGAGATCACCAAGCCAAGGGAGAACATGGTCTCTTTGGATTCCCAGGCACTTCTTAAACAGAAGTAATGAACATACTTTATTATGGGCACTGCCACCAACTGTTTACATTCACAATTGTGCCCCTTTCAAAGGCAGAAGGCAGATAACCCCCATTAAGAGATGGAGACAGTTTGCACAAATCTGCAGTTTGAAGCTAAAAATAATTTCGAACAAAATTCCTGTTAGGAAACCGTAACAACACCACAACTGAATCTTCTACAGAGTGAGTGCTGCAGCCCTTGGATCGCTTCCTCTGCCCATCAAACCCATGTGAGAAGTGGGATGAGGTTCCCACAAGCAATTCCAATTTCAACCCATTTGAGATGTTATTTCTTCAATTCCATGGACTCCTGTGGTAGCAAACTATGTGGAGCAGCTGTGTGAAGGCCTGTCTCATATTCATTTTAAATTTACCTGCTGGCAACTATATTTCTGATCAAGCGGCAGAAGAATGGAAGGAGAGTGTAATGCTTCTAAGTTGTTACCCAGAGTTGCTACAGGGACATGATGGGTTTGGAGAAGAGTAACAGAGAAGGGTCCTGCCAAAAACCAGCATCGTGGCTGTGAGGAGGGGTCCCTAGAGGAGCGTTTAAACCTCAGGTCAGTCAGGGTGGGAATCCCCCAGTGGGGAAAGTGGAGCAGGAGAGGAACAGAGAGATCTGCAAGGATCCAGACAGGGATGGTCTGACTCTCGCCACAGCCACACAGGCTGCAGAGGAAGAGAGGGAGAACAGAAGAAGCAAACAGATGTTTGAGCATGGGATAGTTGCAGAAAAAAAAAGCCTGTTGCTCAAGGACTTCTCACTAGCTTCACTGGCACATGCTCCTGGTGGAGTCTAATATTAAGAACTTTGGGTTTCACTCAAAGCCTGCTAGGTCAATAGGAATCACTCTTAGGATTTCTCTGCGTTTTGGACCGAGTCCTTTCAAAACAAGCAGTGAATAAAAACATAGGATTTCTTCCTCCTTGTGGCCAAGATTTTCAGCATACCTCAGCTTTTAGGATCCTGGCTGGGTGTTCAAAAATGTTCATTCTCCATTCCCTGGGAATGGAGAAATGATCACAAGTGACTGAAATACCCAGACTCTCTTCAGGTGGTTCATCAGCCAAGACAGAGAGATTACAAGCTCACATTTCACGTGGTGGCCACGAGACACGAAGATACAGGCTGGTGTTCAACTTTGTGGTCCTCCAGCACAACCAGGAGCAAGTACACCATTACAGTGGCTTATCTTTGCTCACTCACTTGCAGCAGTACACTCATCTTTTATTTAGAAAGCTCAATAGATTTCTGAGAATCTGGACCTATACACATTTTATTGTTTGTTTGTCTTTGCAATTATGGCCAGCTTCTCCCAGTAAGAGCCGAAGATATCTGATTCCTTTCAAAGGTCTTGCCCTGGTTGTGAATATTCAGTTTTTTGCCAGCTCTACCCAGAATCTGAAATTCATCTGCTGCTTCCTCTGGCAGCAGTCAGCTCTCTGACACTAAACCAGGATGAGTTTTCCACCACATGCTGGAGTCCCCTGAGCACACAAGTGGGCCAGAAGTCATCTAAAGCCTACTGAATGTATATGTGTGGTTCTGTGTTAAATAGATTGTATATTTAATTAAATTTGAAAAGAGATTTATTAAGTAGGGCATTAGCCAGACATGATGCTGAAAACAATGAGGTTTTCTGTTGTCACAGAAACTTGGACTGTTAGAAATTTTTGTGTGCAGTATCTCAAAAACATCTTGACTAACTTTTGATTTTAAAATAAATATATTTAAATAGGCAGAAAGTGTTGTAAATTTTTATATTTTGCTTGCCTTTTAGGTTGGTATTGGGACCAGCACTGTTTAACATCTTTGTTGGTGATGTGGACAGTGGGATTGAGTGCACCCTCAGCAAGTTTGCTGACAACACCAAGCTGTGTGGTGCAGTCAACACGCTGGAGGGAAGGGATGCCATCCAGAGGGACTTTGATAGGCTAGAGAGGTGGGCCCATGCAAACCTCATAAAGTTCAACCAGGCCAGGTGCAAGGTCCTGCACCTGGGTCAGGGCAATCCCAAGCACAAATACAGGCTGGGCAGAGAAAGGATTGACAGCAGCACTGAGGAGAAGGATTTGGGAGTGATGGTGGATGAGAAGCTCAACATGAGCCAGCAATGTGCGTTTGCAACCTGCCAAGCCAACCGCATCCTGGGCTGCTTCAAGAAAAGCGTGGCCAGCAGATTGAGGGAGGTGATTCTGCCCCTCTAATCCACTCTAATGAGACCCCACCTGGAGTACTGTGTCCAGTTCTGGAGCCCCCAACATCAGAAGGACCAGTTGGAGAAGGTCCAGAGGAGGGCCAAGAAGACGATCAGAGGACTAGAGCACCTTTCCTATGAGGACAGGCTGAGAGAGTTGGGGCTGTTCAGCCTGGAGAAGAGGAGGCTCCAGGGAGATCTTACTATGGTCTTGCAGTACCAAGAAGAGGGCCCAAAAGAAAGACTAGGAGAAACTTTTTAGCAGGACCTGTTGTGATAGGATGAGGGATAATGGTTTTAAAATAGAGGGAGGGAGTTGAGTTTAATTTCCCCAAATGAGGATGTTCCAGGAAAACAGAGAGGTTTCATGTTCAGTCTTCTGAGTTAGTGGAGGCAGGTGAGACAGACTCAACCACTCTTTACCAAGGACTACACTGAGCACCGGTTAACATTCCTTACCCAAGGGAGATATGAACTCTCCACAGGGTGCCGATATGGTCACACAGGTTCAGCCATTATGGTGTGAGTGCCATGCTAAGGAACTGGAACAATTTTTGAGAAAAGCAGTTAAATGGTTTGATTGTGGGAAAGGGGACCACTTATTTGAAAGAAAGGAATGCAGAGGATGACTCAGCCATCACTTTCCTGGAAGACACTGTATCCTTCCTTGGAGATATTCAAAACTGAGCTGAACAGGGGTCTGAGGAAGCTGAGTTGGCTGTGCCCTTAGTAGAAGCTGTTAAGTTAGGGGCTGGATCTCCTGAAGTCTCTTCCCATCTGAATTTTTCTCCGATTGTGAGCATATACTACAACACCAGACACATAGGTGCAAGGAATAGTGAAGGGTCAGGAGCCCTGAGAGAAAAAAAAATTGAGTAAGATCTATGAAAGTTCTGCAACCAGTCACATTCTTAAGCATCCTAGCATGGCCTTTGTGGCTAGTGATGGTACAGTAAGCTCACACTGACCCAGGCCCATAGTGCAGAAGGATATTTTTTTTTAGTAAAAAAAGAAAAACGAAAACAAAAACAAAAAAAACCCCAGAAGTCTGATCCCAGTCTCCTGGAAACTGAATTTACTTCCTTGATTTCAGTGGCTGTCTGGAAGATTTTGGAACTGCCATCAGACTATCAGCCTGAGGGACATGTTCACAGATTGCAAGGCTGAAAGGGACTGTTGGAATAATCTAATTTGATTCCTTTCTAACATACACCATAAGACTATCCTGTAATCACTCTTGCAGAGACAAAAGTGTATCTTTTGGAAAAAGCTCTTACTGAGATTAAATGGAAGTAACACAAAATGCTCCTTGGAGTAGAGCTAACTGAGACAGCTGAAGTCCCTGCAAAGGCACCGATAATTGTGGCAGTGGCTGAGAACAGCTAAGCTACATGGGATGAAAGGATTTCTGTTGGATCAGCTGCAACTCTGAGAGCAGAGAGGTATGAGAGAGAAGGACAGGAAAAAGCAAAAGGTGCAAAATACTGGATTTGGAAAAAGTCAAGCACCAAGCTTCTGGCACATTTGGATTTCTTGGCAAAGAAAGCACCTCCTGCTTGCTTTTATTTTTTTTGTGGGACAAGGAGACCTGGCACACACTTCTGGTAAATAAATAGGATTGCACAAAGACTCTGCATGGCTCTATCAGCTCTTCCCCCAAACAGAAACATGACACAGAAAAACCCTGAATAGCTGCTAAACATTCAAGTCAAAGGAGCATGGGATTTCTAGCACCAGAAGTTTATGGTATATTACAGCATTCAAAGAATACTTGGTGGAGGCTTTTCTGCCAGAAGGGCACAATGTGATAGACAATTGCTCCTCAGAGCACACAGAAGTCATAGACAACACCATTAATTTTCTACCTGCAGGTAGCTATCTTTGCAGTGAAGAACCACAACCTGCTACACAAGCTGGATACATGGAACTACCCTCATGTGCCACTACTAGGGAGTGGAAGCTGCTGGAGAGTATGCAGCAGGGATGAGAAAGCTGCCCAGGAGCTTGCAAAGCAATGACCTGTGATCCTTAATGCTTGACTTGTTACTAAAATATCCAGAAAGTATGGGGGTGAGTTTCAGATGCGTTATAACTGATGTCCCATTTGTCTTGTGGCATGTGGTGGTCCCCTGCTTCTGCTGAGGAAAGGGAAAAATGAGCAGCTGGACAGGTGAAAAGGGAGATAAATTAAAGAGACTGTGCCAATGCTGTGGCTGTGGGGTCTGCGGATCCCTCTCTGTCCAGCAGCTCAGAGTTAAAGCAGTTCACATGTTGTTTTTGATTTACATCAATAAAGTGCCTGACATCACATCCTCTATGACTGTGTATCTAGTAAAAAGAAAAAGGGACAGCTGGAGTAGGAGGTGCCTGGAGTGTATCATCAGGGAGTTCCCCTAGCTACTTACAGCAAGTGTCTCTCTTGAGAAAGAATCTATTATTTATTCCTAATTACAGTAAGATGTCTATTACCACTGAAGTTTACCACTTTTTTTTTTTGGCTATTCACATTCTACTAAAGCTTACCACTTTCTAATTGTGATTTGCATTGACTTCTGACATAGACAGGTAGGCACTAGGGAGACAACATCCTTACTGTTCAGAAGTCCCTGTAAAATATGTTGGACAGATAATAACATCATTGGCGCTGGTTCCAAGCAAAATTCAACTGCACCATGCAGCTGGTCCGAATTAATTTAATGCATCTAAAATTCAGATGCCTGCAGTACATCTACAGCTCATGGCTGAGAGTGAAATCTATAATAAAAGCAGGATATCCAAGTCACTAAAGTACTTAAATAACTACTCTCGTCCTGATTTCAATGGGACTGGGGTACCTAAATATTTCTGCTTATAAGCCTTCCTTCTTTGGCTCATCCCTATCCCACTACAGACTGTGAAGAAGTTGAGGTAGAGACTATCCATTGCTGTATAACCTTTGAACACCTAGCATGATAGGACTGTCATGGGTGCTAGGGGTTTTGGCACTCAAATCATACAAAAATACCAGTAATTCTACAGTTCATACCAGGATATGATTGTTAGCAGGATGAGAAAGTTGCTGAACTAAGCCATGGCTGGCACTGCAGCAAAAAAATAATCTATTTCCTGATGTAGTCTCCAGCTTCACTTTTCACTTCTTTCTCTCATGAACTGTCTGTAAAGAGCAGTAACTTAGTGCACCTCCCTTTCTGTATTACCTTGGCCCTTCAAGGAAGTGAGATAATTATTAGAGAATATTTTTACTTCCAAATAGATGTTTGCTTAGACAGTCTTGAGTCCAGAATGGGGGAACTCCGTTGCCTAAATATAAGTACAGTATCATCCAAGGCGATCTGGATATCAAGACATCTGTACAAGGCAGATGGAACAGGACCTATGGGAAACTCACACCCATAGGCCAGCAGTTGGCTAGGAAAGAAACCCTGAGGAGCCTAGAATGGTACCTTGTGCCTGTATTCAGGTAATTGAGCTAGGTTCCAAATGTCTTCTTTTGGAGTAAAAGTAACCTCAGAAAAAGTATTTGACTGAAAACCTTATGCTACTTCCATCTTTATGTTAAGGAATTATCAAGACATACCATAAACTTTGAACATCAGAACAAGAGACTTTCCTTACACTGTATCTAGGGCTCAGGTACATCTTCCACCGTTCAACACTCCTCAAGAGATTTAGTCTCCAGTGCTGGAGGCAGTGTTGAGGGGGATCACGGGACAGGGCCAAGCGGGTGAGGCCCCATAGGGCAGCAGGATGCCCTGGGACTCAGCAGCAGCAGAGGGGGACGTTGCCTTCAGGAGGTCCTGGAGATACCCTGAAGCACTGCCTCTCTTGGGCTTCTCAGCACAGTCAATCAATGGAGGCCATCTGTGAACCACACATTGGCCAGCAGATTGCACTGGCTATCCAGAGGTCCCTCAGCAGGGGTCCCTGATGGGAACATGGCCCGGCAATTATGTGGGGACACACATCTGGCAGCAGGAATGTGAGCGGGAACCACTTAGGGAGTGTCTTTCTTAACGCAAGGAACTCAAAAATTTCTGTGTCTGGAAGAATCCATTGTCCCCTAGACACTGGGCAGCTTTCTTCGGAAATAAACCTCCTCCCAGACGGAGGCAGGAGGGAGACGTTCATGATGTCGTAGGCAGGGTGGGGGCTTACAGCTCATTCATGTCTGTCCCAGTTTCCCTAACGTATGTCTGAGTCAGGGCAGCTTTGCTGTCAGAGAAAGTGATGACTGATATAATAAAGTGAAAATTCCTCTGCATCATTGCTTTCTGCAGACCACTTTATTTCCTCATTTTTAGCAAACTGCATAGTAAAAGCTGTTACAAAATACTGATTCTCCTTTCACTGTCTGATGAGTTAATAGCAAAACAATTAAATGAAGCATACAAGACAGCCAAGCTGTACATGTCTCACACTGTCTGACTCCCTTTAAGAACTGCTACTTCACTTTTAAGTCATTTCCTTTCCCAGATGAGGCAGTTTCACTTATATCAAAGAGCCCGATCTAAACCAAACAGTCTTACAATAAACCAGACAGCCTCATTTTTGATATCATTAGCCTTTAACCTCAAAGGGACTTCTTCAGACAGGAGCTGCAACTTGTTACCAGATGTCAAAAAATGTTCGTCATCAAAACCTCAAGTGACAACTTGGGGCTAAGCAGCCTAAGCTTTTTGATTGTATTTTAAATGACAGAAATTTTTACTTGGTGTAACAGTGCCCAGGGTGGCAGAAGGAAAGAGAAAGAAAAGTATTAAAAAAACCCATGTCACAACAGGCTCTAAGTACTCTCAGCTTCATGCCTTAGCCGTTGGATTTCTCCATAAACTGCTAATCTGTGGCATGGAGGGGCAGCATTTGTGGTTTTCCTTAGAGAAAAGCAGAAGTGTTCCACATGTTCTACTACAACAGTGAATACTAAATGTGTGAGTCAAATCAGATATGATTCACGAAGGAAATTTTCAGCACTTCCAGCCTAGGTAAAAACATATATCTATTGTTTCATTTCTGTAGACAGGGTAGACCAGGTGAGATGGCTTTATTTTGAGCAGAGGGAGAGATTTAGTAGAAGCAAATGTAGTTCTCCATACTTTCTTTACAAAGCTTTATATATTGCATGTGACAATAAAACCACAAAGCTAAAAACTGCTATCATGGAAAACTGTATCTAATTTTTATCTGTTGTCTAGAAAGGAGATGAAAGCAATCCTAAGGGAAAAACTGGATCAGGAGCTGAACCTTAGCAAGGTATGTACTTCCCTGTTGTATTCCTAGCATGCAGTAATCTATATTAGCAATAGCTACCAGAGCTATTTTATGGCGTCCTACACAAATTCATTATCTAACCCACAGACAGCTTCCTGAAAAAAAAGTCTTCTTCCTTTAACAGACAGTTATTGCTTTCTTTCTTTTAGGACAACGCCAGAACTCACAGCTTTATTCTGTATAAATGAGAAATTCCACTCCTCATTGAACAGATATGGGCTGTAGAAGATAATTAACCACTTCTTATGGTTTATCCAACCGACAAAACTTGGGTCAGGTATTGCTCACCACCCTCACTAATAGTCCAGAATAGACTGACTTGCTTTGGACCAAATATTGTCTCACCATCCCTTAACATCTCTGCCATAGCATGAATGGAAACAGAAACCTGAGAAGAAGAGAAAATTAGAATGGTGGGAAGAAAAACAGTTTCTCAACTGTGCAATGGACTCTGTCTGTCTAATGAATCCCCTTTGAAAACCACCCATAGTCATAAATTAGGATGTAATATATTGCAGATGGATCAGCAGCGGCACACACATAGCCTGATGTATCTGCCACAGGTGTCTGATTTTGCCTTTGACAGCAGGTCAAGAAGTAACTAAGCAAGGACAGTTCTGCTGAGAAGTTCTGCAGAGAAACGATTTCAGTTTGCAACAGCTTACAGGTTTAAAAATTTGTTATTCTAGGTTGAAAGGAACACTAAGCCTCTCAGTTGTTCTGTGGAGTAGAATTATGTTGATACAACTGACTTAAGAGTGAAAACATTATTTAAAAAATCAAATCTGGACTTTTTTCTACATACATCCATCTAGTGTTTAGAAACCTTCTTCTAGACATGAACTTCATTGTAATTCAGTAACTTTAAGAAAATGTTTTACTTAACAGAACAACGCATGCTGACAATATTCCAGTAAAAATCTTGTGTCTAGAACTGACCAGCTTTTCTGAGGTCCTTCATGTACAATCTTGTCCCATCAGCTTAGACATTGGATGGTCTCTGGAAGCAAACCTCAGATCATATAGTCTTTAATTACATGGAACCCTTGGAGATCTTCAGCATCAATTGTGAAGATATAATCAATATTTTTTTCAAACCTACAAATCAAATAAAGAAGGAAAAAAGTACTATAATATACAGGAGAATATCCTGTTCTTCAAAAATAGGTTAAAAATCTAAGACGACCAAAAAAAAATCACAAGTTATGATGTTAGAGAAATTTTCGTTGAACCCTATACAATTTGTCTAGACTCCTGCTGCTGTTAGTGCTCCACAGTTTTCTACAGCTTCTCAGGGAGGATTGGAAGGATTAGCCATTTCCTGAGTTCCAGTCATGCTTCTAACAGTAAACTTCCTACACGTGTTTCAAGTCATTTAGCCTCATTGTTTTTCCTCTCCATGTTTCTGATTCTTAATGAAAAAAAAAAAAAAAAAAACCAAACCGAAAAAACAGCTGCAAAACGCTTGGGAATCTCCCAGGGGTTACACCTATAAAATGTAGTACAGGGGATCTGTGCATCTCTGCATCAGTCTCCCCAGTGCTCAGTGGTTTAAACTACAGTATGTATAATGGTTTATCCTCTACTCCAAACAGCAGCTAATGGTCACCATTGTAGCTGAGGTACTTACCCAGCTGGACCTGTGGTCTGTCTCAGTACAGCAGCTCTTCCATTCTTACGGTGCTTATTCCTGAATTTCTGCAGATTCTATTTACCATGATCTTGGAGTTAAATGTGTGCAGGACAGTCTTAGCTTGGCACTAGTTATGAGACTTATTTGTTTAAATCAGTCTCTCCTGGATTCTAGCTGATGCTGCAGACAGGGACATGCTGGAGCTGTTATGGTCTCTAACAGTTGGCTGTGGCTGGGACAGCGTCTTGCAGCCAAAGTCTTGCAGGGCTTTTTGTGGGATGGTAGTGCATTTCTGTTGCTGATGCTGATCAAATGTTATATTTTTAATTTAATTTCTACAGTTATGGTCTAATGACAAATGTGTATGCTCTGCATTATGCCCTCTCATGACTTAAAACTGGAAGAGCTACAGCAAAGGAGCTCTGTTAATAATAAACAATATTAAATGTCAGCCAGATGAAACTGAAGAATGGAAAAAAGAATTGTACCATGCAGGGAGGTTTTCTTTCCACTTACTTTATTTTCATTGTACTTAGAGGACTTCTCTACTTTTTCTGATTTGAAGAATATTTTTGTGCGTAGAAATTCACTTCTGTGGAGTGGGAGTTCACAAGACTTCCTACTGACTTGAGGAGAAGTAGGATCAAGACCCACGTTTTGGTTTCTCCTCCTTACCAGCTTTTTTGGCCTTAGTAGTGTTTCTCTGCTCAGACACTTTTCTATTTTGAGTATTTTCTTCTCCACAGATCCCTGCTACATGCTGAGGATAGGCTTCAACTGCATCCAATATTTTGCCATGAGAGGCCAATTGTTCTGCAAACAAGGAGGGAAGCTTTAGTGTTCTGTCATTTTGTCTCTTTGGATATGGTTTAGAAACCAAATAACATGTTGAAAACATGCTTCAACAGAAATGAAGCCAAACAATCCTCATTTTTATTTGTTTTATTTAGTTATTGCAAGACTCCTAGCAAAGCTAACACCTCATGCCTTTAATGGAAGTCCTTCAAAAAAAAATGAAGAATAAGGCTGACAAACACTATACAGTGTTGTCACTACAGGTCAGAGCTTGCAATGGTCCTACTTATTCTGTAGAAGTATTTCCAGTTCTTAACTCTTTCGTCCTTTGAAAAGACAAGACACTCTTTTGTATTTCTGTGCTAAAATTTAAGACCCATGAAAATCAGAAACTGGCTCAGTAGATATAAGAAGCTATAACAGCAGCCTAGCTTCCTCCAAAAATTTTGCCTCCAGCTGCCTTTAGCCAACTAAAATTGCTTTCAAGTTATGCACTCAAATTCTTTACATTTTTAATGGCAAAATCCAGAATAACAGAATTGTACATCAAGGCTGTAGGTCAGAGGCTCCAGGAAATTCTATGGGGTTTATATGCAAAAGGAAAAAAAAAAAATCTGTGAGCCAGGAACTGTCGTTAAATTTAAACTTGAAGTTTTGAAGCTATTTAACCCTATGGTCACTATTTTAGGGAAGGTTATCAGCTATTTCTGGGATTTTCTAGAAACAAATACCCTGTCAGCATGGATCTCATCAGCACAGAGCCAAAATCAAGGCAATTATTTTTGTATACTTGAAGTAATGAAGAGGATTACACTGGCAACTAACATCACTACAGAATCCATTATCATGAGGTTTATAACTAAAGCTATGTCTAAATGGAAGGCATTTTCTCCACAGAACCTCCCTCAGCTCACGGGATATTATGAAAATAAATGTACTGAAGCATTGAAATTTTGTGTAATGGCATTTTGAAAAGTAAACAGGACTGGAAAATTCATTCCAAGGCTTGAGCACCAAAATTCTCAAGAAACAACTCATTGGTGTAAGGATAAATGTCATTATCTAAAGTAAAAAAAACACTTGAGTATGAACAAAGCATTTAGATGTGCTCTACCATTAATAAAGCCAGAATAAACCATCGATTTTTGCATTCCTTACTTCCCAACCATGCACACATGAAAAAGACTTGGCAAAGTGCATTACAGGTAAAATGGCATTGCAGTGGTGACCTTAGTGACAAGCCTCCCATAGAAGTAGTGCTCAGTTTCTTCCTCCACAAATGGCTGGTAGCAACACTCTTTCAGATAACATGCTATAAAATCATATGTAGTTGCAAGAAAAAAAATAACAAGGTCTTCCATAGCTGGCAAAAAAAAATAAAAAGATAGCTTGGATTTTTTAATAGTCTGAGAGGACAGAAGTTGTATTGTATATCAACAATGGAAAAATTGACCAAAATAAAGCCAGATGTTCTCTTTTTCCTGTATGAAGCAGGGACTTTTAAAGGTTAGAAATAAAATCACCACCAAAAGAAGGTGAAAAAACCAAGATGTGGAATGCTCCTAGTCAGCAACAGTTGCTATTCATGATTTTTGGTTTTATGGGATGAAATTCTGACCCAGTGAAGCCAATGGTAAAATTTCTGCAGGAGTTCATACAAAGCTCTGGTGGCTTGTGAGTAGGTGTCAACAGGCACATAGATTACATTTCCATATTCCAAACTCAGTTTAAAAAAACTGTTAGCAGTAAGTGATAGCTGTTTTCTTGAGTGGTGCTGTAACTGAATTGTTGGTGTTCACATCACATTTTGCAGATTGTGTTTGTGAGGGACAGAAGATAGATGTGTTAGAGACAGCACTTCTTCTTTCTATAGAAGAAAGTTGTCTGATTTTGAACATCCTGAAGTTGGATACCCTATCAAGACTTGTGGGTTCAGTCCGTTTCTGGCATATTTTACCCTACCATTTCAATCCCCTTTCAGCTAAGTACTTTATATACAAGGAAACACTGTCTAAATCCAGCAGCCTATTTTGGAGGAGTTATTCAACTCAAACCTCTGACAAAGTGAAATTCACAGCACTGAGACAAACACTTATTCATGCCTTTCTATCAGCAATATATTTGAACTTTGGAGACTGCCTGAATAAATATTTGGCCCCTGCTGTTTGCCACTGAGCTTAGACTTCACTACTGGCCCTTTTCACGAGATGAACCCTGCAGCGTTTTCTCCTATGTCGACCATGCTCTTCCTGTGTTGTGGTTGACACCTGAAGCTCCTGGCTCCTCTGGGTTTCACATGTGATCTACATGTTCTTGAACTGCTGTCCTGTACTTTGAAATGTGCTGCCAGAGCACCTGGGCTCATTCAAAACTTTGTCATTGCCCCTCAAAAACTGGCTTATATACACATTCTTCCTCAAAGCACAACCGTACTTTGCAATTTTTTTGCCATAAGCACTGAGGAGATACATACATGAAACACATTGTGCAACATCTCCCCAAATTCTGAATCTAACATCTCATCATAACTTTGCAAATTCTTCTGACTGTCATTATCTTTGTCTCCAGCGATGGCTTGTTCCATACATTTTCCCAGTGGCTGCTTTGCTCTTGTGGAAGCAACCCTGAGAGTGTCTTGCTCCAAGTACACCATTGTTTTCTCAGACTATATTTAGCAAATAAAAAGATATGCATGTTTCTACTCTGTAACTTTACATTATTTTTAAAGTAGTCACTTCGGATGTCTTTAAACAATGTGAAGAGTGAGGACCAGTTTATTTACTCCCCATTCTGTTTCCTCCAGTCTCTAGGTATTTAAAGTCTTGATTGTTCTGGCTTTCTGTCAGGAGCCTTTACGGTTGAGATTTTTATTAAAAATGCTTATATTTGTTGCAATTTTGCTGATTAAATTTTGGAAAAAAACCCCAGTCTTAGTTTAACTGCTTTTACATGACTTGCCAAGGACATTGATGTACAAATAGTATATGTTCTACACCAACAATCAAGGTTTCCAGGTGTTTTTGTTTATTTAATTCCCTCCTCCTTTCTTTTCCCCTAACAGAAACTGTGGTAATACAGTCTTTTAAAGAATACTTGGAAATGTGATATTTTGCATTAATAAACTAGGCCATGCTCATACTGCCTGCCAGCGATATGTGTTTGAAGTATTAATGTGCAACACCTAAAAGAAACATAATATTAATACAGAACTCTGCATTAAAACACCCTTTCAAGACAAGCCAGCTGTCTTACCATGAAAAAAAGCCAGGAAACCCAGATGTGGAGCTAATCAAATTGTTCATTATAAACAAGCTACCTGGCAAATTTAAGACTTTTTTTTTTCCCCTAAAGATTGAGAAAAAGCCCTGGTTTTTACATACTTATTTGTAACTTGAGTTCATACAATATCTTGTGCAGGCAACTACTTTGATTCACTGCCTAAGCATCAGTCATTAATCATCTGACTTAAAGAAATGTCAGGACTGAAAATCTGTTGTATGCAGGATCTTCCACTGTGCTTCTCTGATATCCGTAGATAGATAAGATGCAGACTATCACTTAATTGAAACTTTTCCATGGGAAATTCACACATGTAGCCAACAGTCCCTCCTCTTTTTTTTTTGGATCCAGCAGCAAATACCTAACCCAAGCTCTGTAACTGACGACTGGTGAGTTTGGGAGAATGAGAATCATAGAATCACAGAACCATAGAATCTTAAAGTTGGAAGAGAGCTCCAAGACCATCAAGTCCAACCGAGAAAGAGCAATGGTCCAATCTGCCGGTGCTGACTAGCCATACCCTTGCTCCCCAGATACTCCGTGACTAGAAATCGCAATTTATTCAATCTGCCTGACTTACAAATGCAACTTTTTCACTGCTTTCCTTGGGAGGAATGGACCTGTGGCCGTTGCGTTCTTCACTAGGGAGATGGATATGCTGAACCACTCTTAAGAGTGGTCCCTCAGCCTTGTCCATCAAAATGACACCTTAATAAGCTTAATAACTTCAGGTTCATAATAACTTAGTAACTTCAGTTTCATAATGGTCAATTATTAGTCAATTACTTCATTAATAGTTAAAATTAATGTTTTGCAGCTCATTCTAAGGAGTCAAAGGTAATCACAAGAGCATCTCCATGGGTATATTTCTGGAGGGAAAGACAATGTCAGGTAGCTCAGGGTACCAGGGGAAAAGAAACCACTTCAAGGAGACAGATAAAGCATCCCACTAAATGTAAGGTTGCTCCAGCCTGAAAGCAATGAAGATCAGTGTCAGTGAACATCACTTTCAGAAATCTCTGCTTCCTTCTTTACTTGTGTTTCTCGAACTATAGTTCACCTTCCTCACAGTTGTAACACACCTATTTCATGGCTGCACTATGCACCAATTTCAAAAGAGTGCTGCAAAAAAAAGGCACCCTTACTGCCTGTAAACGTTGCACATACACGTTAGGTTAGACAAGGTAGCCAGCATGAAGGTAATGCTATTTAAGCTCTGTATACAGGCACGGCTGAGGGACAACTCAGCTGGGACTCTGCTGAGCTGTTGTGTGAAAGGATGTACCATGAAAACTGAAGGTAATGTATTTTTTTCTGAGTGGTGCTATTTACTGGGCTCTCCTGGTACGTATTTGCTGAAAAAAAAAACCCACCAAAAACAATGGTAATTTTACCATTTATGGCTAAAGAATAATCAATCCTATTGAAAGCATCAACAATTCACCAGGGTTTTTGACTAAACTAGAAATGATCAAAAGCTCTGCAGCGGGTAAAGTAAAAACCACTTTCCATTTAAAGCAAATTATTTGAAATACTCTAAAATTCACAGAATTCTCATTGTCTTGAAACTACATGTTATTTCATTAACGGGGAGCAATACTGGTCTACTTAGGGTCATTTGACAAGGGATCCATGTGACACAGCTCCTTTTATCTCCTCTTTCCTCCTCCTTCTTTACCATCTGCCAGATTTGGGAGTCAATCTCCATCTCAGATTTCCCTCACAGTTTCCCAGCCATTTGTTTCAGGCTTCTCATGGCTCCCACTGCTTTGCAGAGAAGAAAACACAGTGTCAACAAACAACAAAGAGTTGGCAATCACAAGTAGTTGTGAACCTGACTCACAACTCAAAAAAAAAATCGTATTGCATGTGGACAGAGAGAATGCACAAGGGTTTCTAGATTGGCAGCTTTCACTGTAATTGGATGATTTCTGAGGCTATCTAGTATTCAGCCAATGTTCCTTCAGGTCCAAGTAGGGCAGACATGAAGGGAGCAAAGCATCTTGCTAAAGTCTGCCTCTGTCACATCACTTCTCATTGGAGGGCGGAAGTAATTTGAAAACAGCCTGAAGGTTGGAAACGAACCAGAGAATTTCCAAAAAGAAAACAAACTTCACATGTGAATACTTGTAGGACTCGGATCACGGAAAGGAGGAAAGCTTGAGGCCTTGGTGAGCAGGATACAGGGGTGAGTGGGGAGGGAAGGTGATGTTGGAAGAGGATAAGGACTAGGATGCAGTGAATGCACATGGCTTGTGAGCAGATGCCAGCTGCCGAAGGGCAAAGCTGAGCAGCCATGCACTACAATTCTTCTTTCCCCAGGATTTTTTTTGGAGGCTTGAACTTTGATGAATTTGCTTTATTCCAAAGGCAGAGAATAATCTGAGCTGTGCACTAACCAGGACCATCAGGGAGCTGTTTGCAGGATTTTTATTTTTTTTTGTCCTACTCAACCATCTCTGCTCAGAAGAAATACTGACATTCATTTCTTAATATATTCCTTTAAAATATTCCTTAATATATCTTAATACAGGCAGGAAAGAAAACATCACATAAGAGGAAAGCAGTATTTTCTTCTTTTCCCTACTGACAGACTGAAGTGAGTCCAACAGAGGCCATCAGGACAGTCACAGGGCTGTAGCTCCTGATGTACAAGGAGAATTTGAGAAGTCTGGGTTTTATTCAGCCTGGTGAAGAGGTGGCTCAGTGGATACCTTGCTACTCTCTGCAACTGTCTCATGGAAGATGTAGACAAGCCAAAATCAGTCTCTTCTCAGAGATGCACAAGGATGGGATAAGAGGCAACAGACAAAAACTACAACATAGGACTAAGATGTTAGGAGAAAGAATTTCACAGCAAGGGTGGTCAAATTTGGAGCAGGGGGCCAGAGAGGGCGTGGACTCTCCATCCATTGAGATATTGGAAACTTGAATGAAAACAACCTTGCTCTCTCTGGACCTGCCATGAATGGCAGACGGAATCAAAGACCTTCAAAGGTCCCTTTGAATATTATTCTGTGAGTCTACGAAAATTTCCTAGTTTTCTACTGTAGCTGGTGGTGTAAATTTATTATTGTTTATTCGGTTGAGATGAGCACACTTCTCCAGATTTGCTCTTGGAACAAAGCCCCTATTTTGAGCATGGCTTGAATTCAGACACAAAGTGTCAGAAAATACACCCTGCTGGTCATAGAATCATAGAATCATAGAATGGTTAGAGTTGGAAGGGACCTTCAAATGTCATCTAGTCCAACCCCCCTGCAAGAAGCAGGGACATCCCTGACTAGATCAGGTTGCTCAGAGCCCCATCCAGCCTGGCCTTGAACGTTTCCAGGGATGGGGCATCTACCACCTCTCTGGGCAACCTGTTCCAGTGCTCTACAACTCGCATTGTGAAAATTTTTTTTCTAATATCTAATCTAAACCTCCCTCCTTCTAATTTAAACCCATTACCCCTTGACCTATCACAACAGGCCCTATTGAACAGCCTCTCCCCATCTTTCCTGTAGGCCCCCTTGAGGTATTGGAAGACTGCTATCAGGTCTCCCCGGAGCCTCCTCTTCTCCAGGCTGAACAGCCCCAACTCTCTCAGCCTGTCCTCATAGGAGAGGTGCTCCAGCCCTCTGATCATCTTTGTGGCCTCCTCTGGACCCTCTCCAACTGGTCCATGTCCTTCTTATGGTGGGGGCTCCAGAACTGGACACAGTACTCCAGGTGGGGTCTCACCAGGGCAGAGTAGAGGGGGAGAATCACCTCCCTCGACCTGCTGGCCACACTCCTCTTGATGCAGCCCAGAATGCGGTTGGCCTTCTGAGCCGCAAGGACACATTGCCGGCTCATGTTGAGCCTCTTGTCCACCAGCACTCCCAAGTCTTTCTCCTCAGGGCTGCTCTCAATCCATTCTCTGCCCAGCCTGTATTTGTGCCTGGGATTGCCACGACCCAGATGCAGGACCTTGCACTTGGCCTGGTTGAACTTCATGAGGTTGGCACGGGCCCACCTCTCCAGCCTGTCCAGGTCCCTCTGGATGGCATCCCTCCCTTCCAGCGTGGTCATTACTCATAAGATTAGATGATGGCACCTAGATGAGGTGGGACGTGTTCTTCTCAAACATTCTGCATATTTTTCTACACTGGAGACATCCAGTTTCTCGCTGTACTACACTTGTTTAAGGCATAAACATCGCAAGGGCTGCTGGCACTGTATTTGTCGCTAGGACTAAAGGCACAACCTGAACCATACTGGAGTCAGTTAAGTGTTTTCCCATTAGGTTCTATGGTTGTTATGCAAGCCTATATAAGAACAGCAGTAACTTTCCATAGTTAATTATCTTGGCTGCTTTAAGGGACTTTGGCCTCAGCAGAAACAACACTACATAATGCATTGGTGTTCCAAAGTATCTTCCCTATATCATCCCAAGCATCTTCCCATGTATCTTCCCAAGTATCTCTCAAGTATCATCATGCAATATGGTGCAACAAAAGATTTTGTTTTACAAAACACTACAATGTTTTACAAGGTAAGCCAGTACTTAATTGTCATGAATGGATAGTTTTATGAAGGTGCATTAATATAATTAATCTAATTTCTTAACATCCAGGAACTGTATTGGTTTAAGTTAGGAAAGTATAAACTCTGGAGTGGGGTAAAGAAGATGTTAATTTACGGATATTGAAAATCGCTTATGTTGTGCATGGATGTTAATGGGGGACATATACTTGACATCTGTAGAGTAATAAACACTCTTGACAGCAACTATATATACACATACACAGGATTCAAAAAAAATAACTATCAATGGGTCGTTTTTAAGCTGACTGCTAAACAGTAAGCTTCAACACAAAAAACACATTTAAACACTTCCTCATGAAGAAATAGAACATTGTTTCTGTTCCCTGACTAGTGTCAGAAGTAAATCTAGGTAACATTCAATAATCTCTTTCTTTAGCTGTTTCCAGCCACTGTTATTCAAGTCTATACAGTGCTCTTTATGTGCTCTTGACTTGAACAGCACTTGGGAAAGCACAGTCACTATCCAGACACAGATTTACTGAGAGGATTTATGACACCAGGGCCAGTCACTGCAGGGAATGTGCTACAGGCTACACCATGCAGCAGCTGTTGCATGGATCTTCCCACCCAAACTGAAGCTCCTTTTCTTTTTGGAAAGGTATTTACAGGCCATATAAATTATACATGTATTAATAGTGGAAACACAAGGTGGGAAATGGACATTTGTTTCAATAATATTGTTGGAAGGCTTCAGAACAGCGGATTTGAAAGTGATTCCATAAGAAAATAAAATAATTTGGTTGTAAAGACACAGAACAGCAAGAAATGGAATTGCGGAATTATATCCAGCCTTATAGGTAACAATAAATTAATCTTGCTAGGATTAAATTAGGATGTTGGTAAAAATTTAGAAGAAAACTACATTATGAGATCAGGAACGCTGAGAAAGGAAGGTGATATTCTGTAAATGCAACTTGGCATAGGCTGTGTGGCTAGACAACCAGAAGATTATAGGTAACCAGTGGTGATAGCTGGGGAGGAAGTTTCAGGAAGACACAGAAAACACTCCTAAGCAACAGACATGAAGAAAAAAGTCTTGGTATGAACAGTGTCGAGAAGGAAAAGGACTTTGCAAAAGCAGGAGAAATGAAGAGGATCTGGACACAACACCAAAGCTGAAAATCTGGTTAATGGGATGGAAATATGGTCTGTTACGATGTGACTGCAGAAGAGATCTCAGGAACAGATCTCCAGTGTTTTAGGAAACATAGTTTTAGGATGCTCATGTGTTTTCACAGGATTATTAGAATAATTTCAGTTGCAAAGGATCTCAGGAAGTTTCTAATCCACAGACCTGCTGTCACTGGCTGAAGATCCACCTCAAGTGCTGCCTCTTAGATTGCAAACTCCAGTACATGTACCTGCTTGTGCGTGCTTGTACATACCTGGCAAAATAGAACTCCAGTCCATGGCAACAGTTCCTAAATGCAATCATAAGACAGCCATGTGATGTCCCAAAAGATTTTCTCTTTTGCTATCTGAATAAGTCCCAGTCTTCAACCACTGCCCTGTTTCCTTCTAGAGAACCAGTCAGAAACATCCCAAGCTTCTTATCCGTGTGTCATCACTAACAAGAAAAAAATCGCCATCACCAGGCTAGGAAGTTATTCACAAACCTTGAGCATTTGTCTCTTCTGCTGTGCTAAACTAGAATGGGATGAACTCAGGGACCTTCCACTTGCTGAGGACTGTAAAGCAGATGCTGGTGTACTGTGTCTGGCTTGGTGGGATCCTTTGTAAGGCGGTCACTGTGGCTTGCTTTAAGAAGGATCTTTGATTCACACTGGTGGTCATGACTCAGTCTCCTAACTTGATATAAATATTCTCCTTAATTCCAGGTTATTAAGCCTATCAGGAAATAATTAAACCTTTTTTTTTTTTCTTTTTTTTTTTCTTCTTTTCTTTGGAAAAGGATTTGCTTTGATCAGTAACCAGATGCTGGAACGGATTTGATTTAAAGTTTTCACGATATCAAGGATTGATAATCTGAGCTTTCTTGCTGCTGTCAGGAATATTTCCCAGTCAGCAAGCTGTGTCTGCAAGCTGTTACCAGCTGTTGATAGCTCTCAATTTGCTATGGGAGGAACAGGACTTCAGCAAACTTCCTCACAATATGGAAATGTGGTTATGTGGCAAAAGGGATATCAAATAGTGGCTATCCGTCTCCACTCAGTGCCAAGGATGTCAGTCACTGTGGAGATGGGAAGGGGGCCAGCAGGAAGAGTCAGGCACCCTGGGGAAAGGGGAGAGGAGGACAACAGGGGAAAGGCTGGGATGGGATGAAAAGGGGAGTAAGGGAGTAGGAGGAGGATTTAAGTGGAGAAATAGACAGGAACTGATCGTGGGAGACAGGCTGGGTGGCAGGAAAAAAGGAGAGCTCTCCATCTGCTCAATACTAGAGCTGCAGAGGAGATGACCATCCTCCAGGCTCCATTCAGGTCTGAATCTCAGCTGAGGAGCAACTCGCAGCAAAGGGCCAGATCCTCTGCTCTTGCCTCCCTATGTAAAGAGGGTTCCCTGAAGTCCACAGATTTTTTTACTTGCTGATGGAATAATGAGATCAGACTTGGTCTCTGATTCCTCCACAGGGCAGTACATGGAGCTGGGTCCAGGCCACCCACATATCTCCATTTATCTTAAACCATAAAACTACACCAACTCAAGAGACAAGCTCCATATCTTGCTCTGATGATGATTTGCCACTGTGGACATTTGAGAAGAATGAATTTGGTGTCTGCAGAATTAACCGTGCCATGCTGCCCTCATGCAAACTGATAGCTGAGGTAAGAGCAACGAGAAACTGTTATCTGCTTTGAGTCAGGCGGGCAAAATGAGTTTCTCTCTTTTGACACCTCTGCAATCTAGAGGGAGGAACCTTAATATTTCATAGCAGCAAAAGCTTTCACGTGGCAATGTAATAGCAACATGCTGTAAGAATGTTAATATCCCCAGCAAGTAAAAAAAAATAAGCTCTTGATAAAAGTTTTATTTGATGACCATGCTTAATGTTATATCTCTGGCCAAACTGTCAGCAGCAAAACGCCTTACTGGTGCTCCATAAGCAGCAAGTCTTACCCCCCTTATGAATACTATTAGAGAACAGATTCACCTTTAGCTAATTTACAGATTCATCTTTTGCCTGCACAACTTTGCGCCTGTTGTGAAATTCAATTCCAATCCAGTCTTCCTTTGGTGATATTTGATTAAAGTCTCAGCCTGATCACAGCCAAGTAGCTAATTCATTTTAGGAGACTGTTGCTTTTCAGATTTTCCCCTCATTACAAAAGGATTTAAACATTCTGTATGGAAAATATTCAGAAGAATTTCCCTCTCTCCTGTTAAATAACTTCACAATTCACACAGCTCTTTCTTTCTTTGAAATCACATGACATCTCAGCTATAGGCTCTGCAGGTAAAATACAAGTGGTGGAATGAAAACCATCCCATGCTATGGGCAGGGTAAGTTTTAAGAAGAATTTATAGCTTGATGCACTTGTGTGGTGCACAGAAGATGAAGGCAAGAAAAAACCCAAACTTGCCATTTCAGGTTTAATCCGGTATGTAACTGCAGTTATCTAAGGGGAGAGAGAAAGGAGCTGGGGAAAGAATGAATGGAAGTGGGGAAAAAAAAGGAGAAAAGCAGCTATAAAGCATTTTGCAATCTACAGAGAGAAGCGCAGGTCTGCAGGCTAAGAGCATACAGGAGGGATTTCAGGCCAGCTCTCAAATTCCTTTTTGTTTGAACATTTTGTAAACAGACATGTGGAGTCTTCAGCATAACAAGGGATGATGGATGGGCACTGCTGAAGATAGTAAGTGGTTTAGGAGCCAACAGCCCTTTTGAAGAAAGGATCTAGGTATCAAGGAGAAGGAGAGGCTGACTTTTTAACAGATTTAGATATCGTCTGGTGGAGCAGAGCAATGTATAAACCCCAGGAGCCAATGCCTAGGGGAATTCCCAGTGCCGTGAGCCCTGGCTCCTCTCTATCTGGCTCTCTGGGGAGCAAACAGGGAAGAATTAAATACCTGTAGCGGGATCTTCTGAGGCCTAGCCAACTGTGCTGGAGCTACTGAGATGCTGAAAACGGAGATCCAAGGGCTTAATTTTACACCCAGCCCAATATGCTGCTCAGGCAGCCTATGATAGAGCTGTAGCGGCCAGCCCTGGCTCTTGCCCTGCATTTGTTGAAACACAGAATCATAGAATGGTTAGGGTTGGAAGGGACCTTCAAAAGTCATCTAGTCCAACCCACCTGCGAGGAGTAGGGACATCTTCGACTAGATCAGATTGCTCAGAGCCTCATCCAACCTGGCCTTGAATGTTGCCAGGGATGGGGCATCCACCACCTCCCTGGGCAACCTGTTCCAGTGTTCTACCACCCTCACTGTAAAAAAAAATTGTCCTGATGTCTAGTCTGAATCTACCTTATGAATCTACCTTTCTGTAGTCTGATTTAACCTGTGTGCCACTGTTGTCCCTCCCCTTGCTGCCAGCTCGTCTCCTCCAACCACTGTCTTCAGAAGGTGACAGCAGCACAGAGACAGGCTCACCCACTGCACACCAGAAATGCAGGCAGCCAAAATCTTCTGTTTAGGACATTTGTCTTGCTTTCTGTTTTTTCTTTGAAATCTTCTAGCTATTCCAGACATTTGACTAGTCTAAGGTCAAAGCAGATGAAAACAAACAACAAAATAATCAAAGCAACTTAAAGACCTGTTCAAAGTAGTTTGAGAAGGAGAAGGTTTGGGTAATGCAGTGCTAATTTTTTACTTTCCTCACATGCACCATCAAAAGCAACAGTATGTTCTTTATCTTCTCCATGCCATTAAAGCAACTGAGATAAGGAAGAGCCACACTCTACCTTCATTTACACCACAGTGAGTTCATAGGATTGCTCACAGCCTGTGGAGTTAAAGGGATCTATTAAGAATTATTTCTAGCCTAAGCAGATATCAACAGAGAGTTCAGAATTGGAGAAAGAGAGTGGAATATAATTCACTTTGGAAATGTGTTAAATTGATAACATTTATATTGTACCAACATACCTAAATCAGTCAGAAAGAAGACTTGAGGTCAGGGAATCTACACAGATTAAAGCTTTGCTTAGATTAATACATTGATGGAAAACTGCATTATTTTGGTACAGTTCATTTTGTTGTGCAATTTGTCACCAGTCAGTTGCTGAGGGGAGCTGCTCCGGAGCTGGCTCGATCCTCAGCAGAGCAGCAGATCTTGGTGCACAGGGGTTTTTCCTGAGGCAGGGAAATGCCAGGGCAGCAGAGACTCACCGGGAGCCAAGAGTTCTCACAGGAGATGCTGATGAGGCCTGGGCATTGAGGAGGCTCTCCTGGAGTGATCTTCTCTGACCACTGTGGGTGCTATGGGAACAAACAAAAGCTGATGTCAAATAACTCTCCAAAATGCAACCAATGTGGGTGTCAGATCCTCAACACCAATTATTTCATCCTCCAAGTCTCTTCCTAGTGGACTCTGCTCCATGCTAATATAAACATTGCTCTTCTGCATCCCTCTTCCTTTTCTCACCATTTTGATTTGTTTGTCATGCTGTCTTTAGTTTGATTTTAAAATCTGTCAAACAGCTTCTATTTAAGCAATTTCTGTGAAGTGATAATTACCTCTGACTTTTTCACCAGGTTGTGAAATTTTCAGCTAATATTTTAATATTTTGGCCTCCTGTACTTTTTTTTATTAAAATAAAGCACTTAAATTTTTCTTCACTATACTTTCTAGGTACATATTTGTGTCTGAACAAGTCTGAGTCTTCTAATAATGCAATTGCCATTCTGATTCTGAATAACATTCGGTATGTAAAGACATCAAATGTATGGGAAATGTAGGTACTCAGAGGACAAAAATGAGTACTTTTGAAAGGAGATTTGGGGTTAAATCTGAACACCTCTGCATCCCACATGCCTGTAATATTTGATGACCCACAGTTTTAACCAAGTTAGGGACAACACAGGATTTATCTCTGTGTGACAGAGAATACTGTTCTTAGAGGCATCAGGGACAAATTTTACAGTATATGCAATAACATTAAAATAAATTTAAAATGTATCTTCAAGCAGACAATTTACCCCATTTACCCTTTGGCAATCAAAATTAGGAATCTGAGATTTCTATAGAGAAAAGGAACCAGTGTCTCCAGGTGGCACTTCAGCCATCTACAATCTGAATCACCCACGGGAGATGCTTGTTTCTTAGTTGAACATGTTAGTGCTCACAATGGCCTGTCCACTGTGAAACAGAAAATGTCATCATAGAACAAGAAATTAAATCAATTCAATTTCTGATATAACATTTTTATGTAGCAGTGAGGACAGTAAAGTTGTTCTGTCAGATGTGTATTCCATTTACTGCAGCTTTTACAAGGGCTTGGTGTACCAGGGTTCAGTTCTCAAATCTACCAGAGACTTTTGTGTGACCTTGGAAAAGATATTTATGCTTAGTCTTTGAAGCATGTAGATAATTAACCATTATTGAAGACCTTGACTTGAATCTATGGTGTTTCAGCTACTTTTGTGTAAAGCGTAAGTAACAACACTTCTCTCCATGAGAACATTATTTTAAGTTGTTCCATTCCTAAGGAGAAAGGGCAGTAATATTTAAGACAGGGAATCACTCATTGCATTGTGATTGTGATATTATGACTCCAGACCTGACAGACATATTCAGGGTCTGCAAGGAACTTGGCTACGCCTGCCAGCATTCATTCGAGTTGAAACAGAGTTGCAGTAGCATTATCTGAATAAGCGGACACTTATTCTTTGGCATTAAAAACTACTGTGACTTAAAAATATATGTTTTTCTCAAGACCACCAAGACAGCAGGATCTGCATGATGGCTAATTACTAATCTCTGACATACAGAATTGTGCAACAGCATCTCCGCAAGGTTAGCCAAACCCCATGCTGTTGTATATGTTTCAAACAGTGTCAAGAGATTCCTCTTCAAGTCCAAGTTTGGCCTTCTCTTTGTTTTACAATAATTCTGTGCTTAGGAATCTGAACAAAGGCCACCAGAAACTTGAAATCCAGAAATGAAGTCCAGAGTAAACAACAGACCAGAGTCAAGCTCCCCCACACTGGCCTGTTGCTGGCACAGAAGTATCATAGCAGTCCTAAGAGTCCAGCCCTCTGCAGATGCTCTTACTTCTTTCTCTCAGTGGTTAGCTAAGGGTATGCATCTCAGGATTACTTTAGAGCCATGATCATACCCATGATTATGGAAGGAGTTTCAAAGAGGTCCCAGTCCCTGTAAAATGAGAATTGAATTTTTGCTCCCTGTAGAAAAGCCGTGCTGTCTGTGAAATGTAACCTGTAGAAAAGCTGTCATAGAGTATAACAAAAGAGCCAGCCAGTGAAATGTCCTCTATCCATTAGCAGATTCTTTACTTACCCACTCCCTTTCCTTTTCTTTATCCCCTCTGACAAAAAAAAAAAAAACATAATTTAAAGCACTCTTCCTTTCTGGAAACTTTTGACACATTTTTATCAGATGATTCAGGCCTTTGCATCACTTTCACTGCAGACTGGCACTCAGACATCTTGCTGCCATACTAATAAGCTGACACAACCCCATGCAATGCCTCATCAGGGTGAAGCACCCTGCCCTCTGGTACAAGTCACACTAGGTTCACATGGGGCACGCCTCCCAAGCACTTCTACCTTTCCCACCACTCAGCACAGCAGATAAATTTAACTTCTTGTCCCTAGCAGTTATTTGTTAAGAAAATTCATATTTTCATTTGTTCAAAGGTGTTCTAAGTGGCGTTGTCCTACTCCATGCCCAGCAATGTTCGCACTACTAGAAGAGTATTTCCTTTTGCGCTTTGACAGCTTGTATCTTTTGATGCAAGGTATGATTTTCCTCTGCCCTAAGCTTCTGCCATGGGATTCACTCTCAGCGTGGAGACTGTGGTGACAAAAGTGGCACATGGGGAAATAAGGAGCTTGACATGGCCATGTGGGTATCTGCATCTCTTTCTTTTGCTGCCTTTGTTTATGCAAGGTCAATATGTGACTCTACACATCTTGTTTTGTGCTGTAGGACCCTGAAGATTTTTTTTCTTCACCTTTCCCTCCCTCAAAGGAAAAAATAATTGTAACAATTAACTCATATAAAACAATGACTGTATTTGTTGACAGATCACATTTCCATCAATGCAAAGAGCTTTGAAGTTGACACAAGAAGGAGTTCACAACACCCTTGCTGTATACTAATATGCCGGTTGCTCAGAACAACTATTATCCCTGGTCTGCGCCAATGCTGCCAGGGAACAAACAAACCAAGTGGCACACATTTTCCAAGACCAATTCCCAGGCAATATACCTCCATTCATCTCTGAAGAATATTTGAGGCAACGTCAGTGCAATGGCAGTCAGAGAACAAACATTGAAATGTTAGTTCCAGGCCTAGCTGGGATTAAAAGAAACTCAGCTCCACTGCTAAAAACAGATCATAAGGACTGCAATTCACTAAATAGTGTTCTACAACTATTGCATTTTGACACAACTGAGAAACATAATGGAACTGAACACAAATTAGGATTGATATTCCTTCGTGTTTGCTCAAGGAATAAGAATGAAGGCTGTTCAAAACATTTGTATCAAATCAGTCTGCCAGAAAATTGAATTTGACTGAGGGAAATGGCCACAAATGTCAGTGCTGACAGCAGATGCTTTTCTATTTGTCTATATCCTTTCTTCTCTATAAACAGTGTTCTTAAAGAACAGACATTTTCCCATTTTGGCTGAAAACCCCCATCATGTCAGTTAAAGAACCCTCCAGATTAAGACAAATCTCAATATACCTGATTCATCCACTTCCACTTACCCAGCTATCATCAGGGTGTTCTTTGCATGAGCATTCATACACTCCCCACCTCTAACCCTCCAACTAGTGTAGCGAGCTGGACTGATTTCTATAGTCATTTGACTCTCACAAAAGCCTTGCTGGGGATTAGCAGCTAATTAGTGCCAGTTAGTCCGCACCTAAGATCTGAAATTCCCATCCCCCAACCTCCAAGTACTTCTACAAGGAGATGCAAAGTCTTTGTTTGGTTGCTCTTTCCCCTCCAGTGACCCTTTGCTTTGTCAGTCACATCCAGGAACCACACAGTTTAAGCTTGGGTGACATCTGCACATTTTTGGACAATCTTAGCACTATGTCTGGCATCCCCTCATGATGTCTGTGCAATACCTGAGCTGGTTGCCACAAGCTCCTTATCTCACTGAGTCCCACATGCTCCAACAGGAATCTCTACAGATGCAGGAGTCTGTCCTAAAAACTATCATGATGATTAACAGAGAATATCACAAAGAAGTCTTGGTCATTCAACTTTGTAAATATTTTTGCAACTCCTAAGAGGAGCTTAAAATGTAAAAGTTGCTCTTTCTTCAGCTCTGTCACCAGAGCATAGCATTGCTGTTACTGCTATTTAGCATGGTACAGGTTTTGCAGCAGTGCACCAGTGAGCCATACCACTTGAAAACAGTACACAGCACCCTGCCTCAGAACACCACCAATGTGATACCAGTATAGACCACCAGTGCCAGCCACTTGGCATTGCCAAGATTTACCTGGGTCAGCTGAGCCATGGTCTACTCCATTACATGTTAATGGAGGGGATGGGAAACCTGAGGTGGTAACAGGCTGATGTGTGTTGAGCATCAAGCCGCTCTCACGAAGGCCCTGAAGAGCAGTGCTGCAAACAAGTGGTGATGAATGTATGACTAGTTATTCACTGAAGCTATGGGAAACAGATGTATTTTCCAGGCTGCTTCTACAAAAACAGATGGGAATATACGATGATGGGAAAGATATTCAGTTCATTCAATGCATTGAGTTTGTTCAGTTTACTGGAACTGAGCCCATAAGGAAAGACTGCGGATGCAGCATGTGTCATCCTGTAGGCTCTTTAGCACAGGTTCACAATTGGTGGCTGAACCCTATAACCCTTCTCTGTGACCTGGTAGACTAAGTGAAGCTCATCAAAAGACCAAAGTATCCAAAGGTCTGTTGCAAGGACAAGGCTGCAAAGAGGCCACAGCAAGCCCATGAGCCGTGTCTCTATCTGCATAGGATCACAAACAGGAAATCAGTTGTGTCAGATTTAAATGGGTAAAACCTATCATTTTACTCTGGCTTTTCATTTCCAGAATATGGGTTGTACTGCCCATAACAGCTCACCCTCAGCTTTGCCCTGGAGTAAGCCGCACAGCTGCGTACATTACATCATTATCCACAGATAAGCAAGATTCTCCATGTTCTAATCGTATATTTTTAATAAACCCACCAATCCTTCACCAAGTGAGCAAAGCAAAGATTAGACACATAAAACTTATTTCTGCAAGACTGACTCACATTGTGTTATGCCTCTTCAGAGAGGGCAAAATGTTCAGACATGAAGTAATTGAACCAGTTCCTGCAACTAGTGGAACATGCCTACGTGGTCCCGGGCTCATGAGGACACTGGATATGGGTGGAGATGTGCAAAAAACTGGGAGTGAAGGGACAGGAGAAGACTAGAAAAGGAGAAATGTCTGGGTGGCAAGGCAGGAGATGAGAACTTATTACAGAAAGACAAGGGAAGTAGCAGGACTCTTGGAAGGCAGAGAGGTTGTGAAGAGAGGAAGACCACTGAGCTGGGTGGAAAAAGGCAAAGAGGAAACTGCCTTTCCACTCCACTTCATCATGCCTTCTACATTTCCAATATTTAGCGTTTAAATATCGAGCTGACTTTATGACTGGAAACTCTAGCCAGTTAACTCATGGGTCTCTGCACCTTATCCCCAAAGGGTTGTGTCTACACTTTTAGGAGGCATCGCTTTAGTTCCTGATGCTAAGCCCCAGAGCCCATGCCAGAAGCATCAGTGCTTCCAGGAGGATGGGAACTGTGCATGCCGATGCTCAGCGGTGCAGCTGAGCATGTCCTGCACCTACAAGGTTTCAAGGACATTTGGGATACTTGTTTCATCCCAGCTGTACTTGGCTGGAAAAAATGTAGCTCTCTCCTTTGTACTTCTATAAAACATATGCGGACAACTGGACATGCTCATTGGTTTTCCTCTCTCGCCCCTCAGTTCAGACTCATCCAACTCCCAGCAGACTGGCTTCCCTGAACATTGAATCAGTAGCGAAAGTTTGATGCTGAAAAATTTTAGTCTTTTCCCCGGTATTAGTCAGCCTTACAAATGGCACAAATTTTCTCAGGGAAGATCCCCACATGTATTTCCTGCACAGCTGGTTAGTTAAGCCAGAACAGTTTCCCCAACAGATGTCTCTTCGCAGGCGTAGAGAGTAACTTCTCGGACATGACTATTTCATCTTAAAGGAAGCAAATCCTCTTTTAACAGTTTTAGTTTAGATTAAAAAGCCTTTAAACTGGATTAAGTTGGTTTTTCTCTAGCAGTCAGCCTCATCAGCTTTGTAAGTTGTTAACTCATTCACTTCTGTGCTGCCTTTTCTTCTGAGGTTTGTTATTTCTTTGTGCTGTTAATCAGCTGATAACACTGGCAAGGAGTTGTGGGTGCCTGGGACTACATTTCTCATATGTTTGCTAGAGATAAAGTCTTAACAGCTTCTACTGAGCCACAACAATAAAGCCCCTGAGCAATTAAGGAAAGCAAATCAGTTCCACAAATACAAGGTGCAAGACCTCCTTTTGTCCAGGGTTCTGGTAAGTATTTTCATGCCTCTGTTCAAGAGAATGGAGTGGTCAAATGGCTAAGCTGTCTGCCTTAAGGAAATGTTTATTAGTTGAGCTACAGTTACTGAAGTTACACCCGAGTAAAATCCCTAGTATTCTGCCCCAAAGCAAAGGGGAGTTCATAACACACAACCTGATTTAGTAAATTATATCCACTGACAGGGCTGATAGTTCCTTGCAAAAGTTAATAGATGTCCAGTTTTCTCAGGCAGCGTAGCTTGGCCAGCTGCACTGGTTACAAGGCTATTTCCACGAGCGGAGAAAGGTGTGAGCTTCACTTTTTCCAGTATCGTGACTATATTTTAAAAAATAACTTGATACAATTCAGATTCAAGCAGCCGATGTCTTCCCTCTCTCTATTACGAAATGTCTCAAGCATTCTTGAGATAGAGTTAAACACCTTCCCAGAATCCATGCCTGGAAACCACAAGCATGTGGAATATTGGAAGGTGGTAGCCCAAAGTTAGTTTGATCTCATCCACTTTGTCAGGTGAAGGAGTCATACTTCACAGCCCACTTTCTTATGGTATTTAATCATTAAGAAAAAGGAAATCTGAGAGGACTTCCTCTTAAGTGCCCCTAATTCCCTCTGCAAGTTATCACTGACGTTCAAATTTGAAAGCTTACACAACATTTTTACTGTAGTTCTTGGAACTAAACCCTTATGCATCACAGCTTTTGTGCAATACCTATATGCTAAAGTAAAATTAATATCTCCTGTTTAATCTGAATTCACTGGCACAATGCCTAGGGTGACTAAGGAAAGCAACTAGCATTCACAGAACAAAGCTGGAATTAATTCTGTTATGGAAACTGACTGTGTTGAGAAAAAGAGTGTGAGGTAGAAAACAATGGGACTCTTACTATCCACAAGAGTTGTCACATGTAAACTGGAGCCTGGGAGGTGGAGATATGATAACAGAGAATAAAGGATAAGATCCAAACTCCCTGACTGCCAGTGGAAGTCTATATGTTTCTGTCAGTGGAGCTTGGATGTCATCTGTATACATTGAGCTGTTACCAGTTATGGGGCCAAATTCTATTCTCATTCATCATAGTGTTAAAACAGAATGAATCAATCGAAATACAGCCAGATCCACTCTTCTTGCTATGGGGCAAAGAGTGGCTCCGTTGTAAGCAGTGCAGCCGTACACACCTGAATTGTATATTCCACCCCACCCATTCAGAGTGAAGGAAAGGAAAAAAAAATTGCTTAGCTTATCCAATAATATTCCAATATAAATATATTAAATGCTTTGGTCAAGATTTTGGAATATATGAACATAATTTAAGGATTTTCACAGCAAAGATTGTAAGGGTGTAGTGAAGGCTATCTCACTGTAAACTAGGTCCGTGCTGGGAAATAGATTTTTGCCACAAATTCAGTCATGAAAAATCATCACATTCCCAGAACTGGAAAGATGTTTGAAAGAGATGCAAATAAGCTAGCAGCAACTAAGTGCTGCGAATACTTAAGCAGTTTAGAATCGAGAGAGTTTGGGGTTAAATAATGTTCAGGAAGGAGATAATGGATATATTATGATGGAACTTGGGGAGAGTTTAGCTTGAAGGAAAATGGTGTAGATTAGAGAACACTTGTCTTGGAACCAAAACTTTATCACTGTTCCTGTAATAAATATTTTTGTAAGTTAATCACGGTGAAGTGGTGAGTTATGTTTCTTTGGAGTAAAAGAATGGTATATTAAAACAGTAACAACACAGAATAACCCACCTGCTCAGGAAAAACTGTCTTATAAACTACAAGCTACAAGGCAATCTATCTTAATGCCTCTGCATTTAGACAGATTTACTCAAGAGAATGTGACTATTTATTAATAAACTTTGCAGAATAAAGAGCTTTCTGTATGAATTAACATAGCCCACATAGATAACTCACTGACAAAAATGGGCTGTTTGATTGCTTTTTTCATTTGATGAAGCTACTCACTAATCAAACAGATCTAAATGCAATTTTCTTGTGTGGCAATATGTTGCTGGAAACAGAGTATTTCTAAGAGCAATAACAATCAGCAACCATAGCATGTGAATTTATAATTGAAAGAGTATAGAAGTCTCCTAGAAAACTGGTTAAATATATCCTTCAAACCTTGGAAGAGCTGACAGACAAGACCACAATGAGTTTTATGGTGCAAAAACGAAAGCAAGCTTGAAGGAGAGGTTTAACCATTCATATTCAGTTTGTGCAGGTCGTAAGATTTACCCCATCATTAGGCCTTGGCACTGCAGTTAATTAAACTGCTGGGGGCCAGGTCTCAGCTGTCAGTAAGACACCGTTTGAATGTTCCCATCATAAAATAGCAACTGTTTCTAGAACACCAAATTAAGATTATTAGGTGCGTTGTTGTTCACTATCAGTAGTTTACAATTATGTTTGTAGAGATGATAATATGTGATGTCTACTTCTCTTCTATTCTATTTAATAATTCTGTAACTACTGATTTACATATTTATTACAAAAATATGTGCCAGAATTAAATATTAATAGGTACTAATAAAGCCCATTTTAGATGTTTACAGCTATCAATATAGCATGACTCTGATAAAGCAAAGCTCTACATAAAACTAGATTTAGTTGGCAATTCAGTACTTCCATTCCTTTTTACTGCCTCGGGAGGAGGCTTCAAGAGGAAAAACTGACATGAGAGACATATCGCCCCATGAAAAAAGCAGAGAGTTGAAAGCAGTGCAGCTGCAACTCAACATCAAGGATTCTGCTGTTCATAGAAGCAGCAGAGGCCAGCCTTCCCCTAGGTGGTGACTGCTAGGCCACCATTAAGTGTCTTATAAGTGGTAAGGAGCACATTTATAAATTCTTGCTACACTTAGTTGCCTGTCTAATGCATTACTCAATAAATAATACTTTGTACTCTTAAATTGTGTAGATTCTGCTTGCACGGTCTCTTTATATAGAGTGAAAGTGACTTGAACAGACATGACCAACAAGGGAGGGAGACATGCCTGCTCCATGCCCATGCTGTCCCAGATCTTCTCAGTTTGCAGCCTGTCGTGGGTGTGACATGGTTTGTCTCTTTAGTTGTATGCAGATAACCTATTTCCTCGCATTTAGGTAAAACATTTGCTATTCACTACCAACTTTGGGCAATTATTTTTTTTTATTAAATATGTGTGAACACTTCTTCCAGTCTGCTGACATTTGTAGAACCATATATTCCTCATTTACTTTCAGAGCTTGTTCTAAGATACAGTCTGTCTTCTCATGAGTGGTTTGCTGTCACTACATGTTCCTGTTCTGCTGCATTCATCATGGCACAGCTTTTTTCTTCAGTCTTTGCTGTCAGCATGAAAACCTGCTTGCAGATAATTTCATGGTAATTACTTTGCACAGTGCTAACTTTTACCTTGAGTTCCTAGACAAAGTCTGAGATCAATTTTCAGTTGCTATACTGCTTTGGCAGGATAGAGTCTATTTATTGTCATAACTGTAGTTTTTACACAGAACTCACTCCTAAAAGATTTACTGAGCTCTCCAGATATTCTTTCTTTACTTCTTCAATCACAAGCTGAATTCACATCAGTAAGCAGTGTCTCCAATCCACTTTGTGAAACTGCCCAATTTCTTTTAGCATCTTCAGACAGTCACACTCATTTGATTTAGATTTTTCTTTGTGAAAGGCTGTACAACTGTCATACTTCAGCCAGGGATTTTTTTTTTATTATCATGATTATTACTATATGAATTGTGGGAGAGTTCAGTAACTGCAGTCACACTTCAAATCTATTTTCTTCATCTCTGTGAAAGAATGAAAAAGAGAGGTTATGATACCTTTGTAGCAGAGGCTAAATTAACTGAAAAAGGATCTATGATCAAGTCATGACAGCTTAAGATGTTGCTGTGCATCATCACAGCAATGGTAACTGCCCACATATGTAGATTAATTACAGCAAAAGAAAGGCAAATAAGGAACTAATTGTCATTTGTTCATGGAAACTAATGACATTAGCTCATTGCTGTCAGCCTGTCCTAGTTACAAGTCTGTGCAGGAACATTTACAGCCAATCAACTCACCTGCAGGAACCCATTAAACTATGATAACAAAATGCCTCAGGCTTAAACTAGGTATTTCATCTGCTTATTCTGATGACACATGCCATGACACACATGAGATGAGTGTCTCAACACTATACTATAATTTGTAAACATTCAAATGTATTGCAAAGGTCACCACCATATCAATGAAACTCCGAAGAAGAGTTATTTACTAAGTATGAAGTCAAATAAAACTTTGAGTCAAGACAGATTGCAATTTGAGCCTACAATATACATACAGGTAACACTTGTTATATCTACATTAAAGCATTAAAAATAAATGCTGCAACGCGAACATGCATACAAAACAAAGTGCATATTCTAATAGCGGTGTCCTTTCACTGGTGCCTGAAGCGTTTAGAATGCTTGCCAGACTCATTCGACTTTAAAAGGAGGCCTAGGTTTCTTGGCCTAGCACAGGAATGGATAAGCAGAACTGTGCATTTCCTAATCAAAGACAACAGGACTAGGCATTTCCTAATCAAACAACAATCATAGGTGGGTATGTTGCGGTTTGGTCCCAGTCACCAGACAGCTGCTGGATCACCCATCCCCTCCCCAGTGGGATAGGAGAGAGAATTGAGAAAAAGGAATAGTCAGGGAGGTCCCTGCTTCTTGCAGGGGGGTTGGACTAGATGACCTTTGAAGGTCCCTTCCAACTCTAACCATTCTATGATTCTATGATTCTATGAAAATGAACAATGCACGATTTCTCACCACCCAATGTCCCAATGACCGATACAGCCCATCCTCATCAGCGACCACAGAAATGAAACAACAAGCAAAGGAGCGAAAGTGAGTGAGAGAGAGAGACGTCCCCCCGACACTTCACCCCTGCCCCAGGCAACCCCCACTTATATACTGAGCATGATGTTTATGGCATGGAATACTCTCTTTGGCCAGTTTGGGTCGATTATTCTGACTGTATCCCTCCCAGATTCCTGCATCTGCACATTAGCGAAACCTGGGAAGCCAGACAGCATCCTTGGTCACATTAGCAACAACTCATATCTTTGGTGTGTTTATCAACATTCTTCACTTATGAAATCCAAAACACATTGGCTACTGAGAGGAAAATTAACTCCATCCCTGCTGAAACCATGCCAGGATACTATGGATATCTGTGACCTAAATGATGGTCACTAATAGTGAAATCACTCAGCTTTCTGGTATGAGACAGAGAAGTAAAACTCCAGAGCAAATCTAGGCGAAAGTAGGCAAAGTAGGGCTGTATTGTCTGCACAAGCAGGCTGAAACTGATATGGAAGAAAAGAGTAAGGTAATAGTAGTCTTGGGTTTTGTTATGGCCTGAAAAGAGAAAAGCAGAGCTTCTTCAGGAAGTGGTAAGGTTTGGGGAGCAAGGAGATAACCTTTCTGTCAGAGCTTTGTTTAAACTCGGAGGTGGTCCTAATGATGCTTTTGAAGCCATTTTGGTCTTCAAAGCAGTTTGTTTTTCCCAGGCCTTCCTCTTTCCCTGGCTTACCTTTTAGAAGACAATGTAAAGCAAAAACAAACAGCAATTAAGTTCAGGTACCACTGAATGTCTGACCTGAATCCACAAACACAAGGGATCTTTCAAGTTGAAGCTGGAAACTTCATCCCTAAGTCAATTGTCCCAGCGTGGCTGCAAATGCCGAGCTGAGATCATCTAACAGACTGAGACTACAGGTAATTCTGTAAAGAAAACAAGGTGCTCTGAGGAGGGAGTTAGCACTTTAACTCTGTACATGGTGGCTTCTGTTGGCTTCACAGAATACAGTATTTCCTACTCTTATTGCACGGCTCTGAAAGGACAGATAATAACATGATCTTTTCCTAGTCTGACAAACAAACTGTAACACCCAGCTTTGAGAACTGAAAAATCTCCATCTTTCAGGTGTTAACAGTTCAAACAAAAGGTCATGAGCTTATATTGATCTATTTGCTGTAATTTGCACAGATACAATGCAGGGGGGACTTTTCTTTTTGCTACAGGAAACAAGGAGTTTACATCAAAGAGCACTGAAAGGTGTTCTGTAAGTTCACAGAGCAAGAAACGCCTTTGGTCTACATATCTGGATGGAAATCTCATGAAAACAGTCTCTTCCATAACATTTCCAGTCATTTCTAATCCTAGCTGGCTCAGAAACATCAGAGTGAAAACATTTCTCAAGTTATTTCAGTAGCCCTGGTTTTGGTCAAACCCAGGAAGCATGTAAACTTCACAAACAAACAGAAGTCTAAAGACAGAGGAAGCCTCAGAAGAAAGGCTTACTTCAGATTTAGTTCATCTATGGGTAAAATTTTTTTGTAATATTAATAAAGACGCTTTGCACTTTCATCCCAGAATCATGTACCCCAAGGCCTAGTCTGTGATTCAGTTTTTAAACTATGTGATTCTGTAAGCCCTGAGTTCCTCACTGCTGTGGTTACACCTACGTTTTAAGCTGCTATACCTGTGTGAGGCATTTTGTGCTACTGTAGATCAAAATAAATCAAAATAAAACTCTATTTGGGGTATGCTTCTGTGGCTAGAGGAGGGAAAAATGTATATGACTCCCCACCAGAAGGAAAACAGAGAGAAAAGCATGTGCTCTTCTCTTACCATGCTGCTACCTTTCTGTTGTTTTTTTTTTACCATGATCCTTTCTTAAATGGCTGCAGTGCAGGAGGTGATGCTTTGTGTGCCCTTCTCTCCTCTTTGCCCATGTGCTATCAGTAACAAACTCTAAAGTGTATATGTCTGCTTACTCTTTTTTTATTTTATCCTTTGTTCATGCCTAAATTGGGAGTTTTGAATGCAATTCTCTCTTTGTTATTTCATAATCTACTTTTACTCATTCCAGGCTTTTCTGAAGCTTTGAAATCAATTCACTTGCGTCACAGTGGATTTTTTATTTATTTTTTTTTTAAAGATTTCTTCTCTCCCTCATACTCAGGCATTGCATTAAATGATGAATTAACTCTGTTTCTCTTCTTTATCAGAGAGTAGAGGTCAGTATGGTAGATGCTATGATATCCAGTAGCAGCCATATTGAAACATAAACGACACCTTTTCCGTACTTTGGCCTACCAGTTTGCAACTTCATTAGAAATGACATGACTACAATGGAAACAAGTGTGCCCAACCCACATCAGTCCAGTCAAGATAGAAGATAATTGCTTACACCACATAATCTTGACAGCTTGTGCATCACAGCAGTTTTCAATGTACTTTAAAAGAGAGCAAACTGCAGTCTGCAGCTCAGCATTGAATTTGCCAATAATTTTACCAGTCTGAAGAAAACTGAGATGTTTGTCATTTCTCAGTAGTGTTGCTCATTTGATTGCTAGAATAGTCCAGTATTGAGTATAAGTGACAAAACATTGCCAGGAGGAAGAATGCCACACAGGTCATTGAGACACAAATATTACAAAACCATAGAGGTTTGTTTGAAGTCTCTTCATGGAAGTATAGAGATAAGACAGTATTACAAATTAGAAACACTGCTGGTCTGTGAGCAGAGCAGGAGACTGAGTGTATGGCTGTGGAAACTCTTCCCCTGCAAAAACCCTTAAATTCCTCTTGGCTTCACAGGAATGGATGGATCTGACCTCTCAGCAGGATATCACCTTCTAGCCCTTCACGTCATTTCTCCATGTTTCATCCTTCAAGTCTGTCAGACGTGTATCTCAAAGACAGAAGGCTGTTGTGAAACAGAAGTGCATAATATTTGCCAAACAGTTTGTAATCTTCACATGAAGAATGAAAAACTTTACTACTAATGACATGAATCTCTAGTTCTTTAAAAATTCTCCAGCAATTTTTAAGAACTTCTGGTGACTGAATCTCTACTTTCTTCAAGTCATGTTCTATCCTATTCTTCAAAAAGTCCCACAACACACCCTGTAGATCTCAGTAGCAGATTGGGTAAAGCTGGAAAAAGTCATAACACAGTGTCTAATTGCGGGGACGAAGGAGGAAGTTTTATTTTGAGTAGTGCTAAATGTAGCTTAATAAAGTAGAGATATGCCTGGATATATATATATTCAATTCTGTTTACAAGCAATATTCTTGGTAAAAGGATACTCCCCACTGTCATGAGTGAAAGCATTTTTCAGTTTGGGTTTATTGCCCATTTAAGATGGCATCAGAATCATCTAACTCTTGCATGGCCAAGGGCTCCTCAGAACAAAGAAACAGAAGCCAGACTTCAGGAGCTATTGGCTACAGGCAAACCATGTGCTAATAAAGAGGTCTGAACCTAATAACGGTAAGTAAATTGAAAACAAATTTCCAACTGCTAGTTTGCTTTTAAAGTATAAGCCATGAGGCTAATAGTGCTTTTTATTTTCTTTTTCAATCTACATAAAATTTAACTCGTAACTACACTTCTATATTATGTGCTTGAACTCCAGTCACATCTTTCCAACATAGAAAATTCAAGCAAGAGAAAGAAACATGATCCCATTCCCCCTTGAGGTACCTGTTCACTCCACAGTTGCCAAGAGAGACCTCTGAAACATCAGTGCTCTGGTGCCAGCCATGGACATCTTCTTCCTGCTGCATCCCACTCATGGGTTTTGATCCAGACTCAGGCAAATCTCAGTTATCTGATGCTTATTCTAAAGCAGAGTCATCCCTGAGCTCTACCTGTCTCCTGAGGTGGTTGGCTGGCTGCTGTGACTGCCTTGGTCTTTGCTAGCAGTAGGTGCTCCTGCTCACAGCGCTCACTGCTAGACACAGCCCCACTTGTGAACGATCCTTCCCTTCCTGCCACTCTTGGTGGGTGCTTTTTATGGGCAATGTTTGCAGTTGGCTCTTCCCACTGACCAGGGCTGCTGCTAGCTGCCCTGATAATTGCTCTTAGCCGGTTGTTCCAACAAGGTATATTCCTAAGTAATCTTCCCCACTACCTATTTGCCACTTTGCCTGTTAATTTGCTGGCTGCTGCTCTAGTCTGTAGAGGACACAACAACCCCTGCAGTGATCCAGGTCTTCTATTATGGTTGTTGACATGCAAAATCCACAGACTTCTCACTTCAAAACCAGAGGACACCCTTTGTGCAATCATTGTCATCCTCTGAAACTTAAAAGCTGCCCAGCACTTTCTTTCCCCAGTGTGAAGAATGATACCATGCTTCCTCCCTTTAAAATCTGGCTGTTCATAAAAGAAATGGTCTCAAATACTGAAAAAAAAATGCTCAAATGCTAGTCTTACTTTATCCTATTCCATCAGCTTCTTCCAGACACTTTCCTTTAACCTCTGAACCTTTACCAACCGAAGGTCCCTCCCTCTCAGAGTACTCAGGTTATCTCCTCAGCCTTCAAGTGTCTTTGCTAGTATTGCTTTCGGTGACTTTGCTTTGACTATTTTTATTGTGTTATTATGCCATCTTCCTAATGATTTAATATTTTCCATGACTAGAACATTCTTAAATAAAGAACATTATATTACCAGAATTATGAATCTCTCATTCAGATTACAGCTAAAGAGATTCTTCTGAGTGGAAGCTAAACTTCTTTTGTAGATTCAAAAATAGAGGCTTCCAAAGTGTAACTAAACCATTCATGGATGAAAGATTCAAAATTATCTTCTTTTTATAGCACAACTCATTAGAGAGTAGACTCTCCAGTTGCTGGAGTTGAGAACCAGAGCTTGTAACAGCAGTGTCTTCTTTTATTTCTAAAAGAAAAGAGAAAAATAGACAGAATTCTGTGTGGACCTTCACAATGGACCTCAAAAAGTTAAACTTTATGTCTAGGCCACAAGAGGCAACAGAATGAATTACAGCAAAACTCTGTCTGACAAGAGGCTAACAGTTTGCAGCAAACACATACATGACAAAATACTAACCAATCTGTCAGATGTATCAAGAAAAATCAAAGCTTATTACAAAATGTTCAAATAGGCTTGATTAAAATGTTGAACAGTGTTAGACAAGGAACAGCCCGCTGAGGAATTTCTGTAAGAAACACATCCATTTGGTAACAATTCTCCATCCACAAATACTTTTTGAAATCTGCCAGTTGGCCGGAATTTAATCCATCTAATTGTGTGTGCTATATTGACATTTTAACTGCTATGGTGCTAAACCAAATGACTCTGCAGGAACATGCCTACACTAAATCAGAACAATTATGTTTATTACCCAATATGTGATCTCATTTTGAAAAATAGGAAATAGCAAAATAATGTTGATTGGCATGAATCTGTTCTATAATTCTTTATTAATTGATTGCATTCCATAATTCTTTTTTGTCTGATCCTCTGCTTTGTCTTTATTTCACCTGACAGTGAAAGTTACCTAGATTAAATTTAAAACTGAAATACCAGGAAAATATAGAAACTCTTTTAAAAATGATAGAGGAGAAAAAAAATCTGTAAATTAATCTTTACAAAGGATGATCAACACCAATACTTCTCTTTGCCAAGATGGTTTAAGGGTAAGGAAATTAGAAACACTGCAGTTGGGGGCAAAATTTTTCATACAAAGGGTAGGAGGATCATGTGTCATCGGAAAAGTACGTTTTATTACTTTTTCTCTGGAGATAGTTTTTACGAGTCATTTTCTTTTCCTTGTTCACTATTCGTTCTATTTTTTGGTATAAATTGAACCATTGTTTTTAACATGATTTATACTTTTCAGCTCTATGTTTAGATGGCTTTTAAGCTGTCCACCAAAAGTGATTGCATTTTTTTTCATACATTAAGAATAAAATAACTTTAGCACTGATTGGGTGCTAATTACAAGACTCTAGTGGACATGAAAACAGTTTGTGATTATTTATGGGTAGATTCTTCAGATACTGAGCTCCTGGGCAGTGGTAGTGTTCCCCTGGGGAAAGTCTGTGAAGAATACAATGTAATATAAATAAATAAAGATGAAAATTTCCCTATGCAGCATTCACTATTTAAATTAATTTAATTTAAATATTTGGTCTAACCATTAAATATTTAAATTAATTCTAGTATTTAAACAATAGCTTTGGATTTCAAATATTATGGCCTTGGCCAACTGAATTCTATAGCAAAAATCAACACTGAAAAGATTTACAGCTTTTAACAAAGATGCAGAAAAAAGAATGGCAGAGATAATTGCTGGAAACTTTGGTATATACAGTCCTAAGAGATTTTTGACTGAAAATCAGTGCAGTTCCAGATCACAATTCCAGCCAATGTCATTATTTGCCTTTTCTCCCCTGGAGATACTAACATCCTTAAAACTACATGAGCAACTGCATAATAAGGCAGGAGTTAATTGTGTTCTTATACAAATTTTGTACACAAATTTTGTGTGTTCTTACACAATTATTTTGTCTTCAGGGTCTTCAGTTACTGGATGTCTTCTGTCCAGTTCCCATCTCTGTTTTGGGAATCCCGCAGAAAAAGGAATCTGCCGGGCCTGAAGCACATCTGAAGGGCAGTAAGAGATACCCATATGGTCAAAAAGACCCCAGCCATTCCAGGTGGAGTAACAGGTGCAGAAAGTTGAAGTGTCTTTTCCAAGGACAAAACAGAAGTCAGCTCTCTTCTGTTGTATGATCTACTGAAGATATTTTACCCATCAGGCAGAAGTGAGTTGTTCTTGACATATAGATGTGATTCACTGATAAAATGCATTAAAATTTACATCTATGGATAATGTAACATAAATCAAGTAAATTAATTGTGACACGCCAGCAACATAAATAAGGGCTGTCCCTTTCCTTAAAAACAAGTAATTTCTCCTTCCCAGATATGATACTGATGCTGTCATTACGAACAATTAACATGGGAGATTTTAAACAACAAAGATTTATAAAAATGAGGTAGTGAATGGGAAATTGAAAAACCTTTACAGGACACGTGATTTGATGTCTGAGGAGTGAATATATATTTATAATGCTTGAGGATTATCAAGGAAAATAGCCTGGCTTGTTAACACCTAATCAGAGGGATTTACGTTGGATTGATAAAATAAAAAAAAAAAGAGGATCTTGTTAAAGAGCTGGAAGTTAACGGAGTGTTTTGTAACTGATAGTCTCATTCTCAGCAAGCCTAACAGTGTTTGTACAATCTAATCACAGGGGAAATTGGATACAAAACATTATCATGTCTTTATATGGGGGACTCGGGATGAGTTAGTGGAAGTTTCAACAGGCTGGGCAGGAAAATGTTGATTAGTAGCACTCACATGAATTGGAAGGTTTAAACTCTTACATTTATGAGAAGGTTAACTTTTAAAATAATTTGACAAAAGATGTGTGGCTCCCCGGAGCTGCTGTTGCTCCCTTTTCTTTAGAAATACTTAGAGGAGCATTGAGTGAGCACAGGCAGAGGAAGCGGTGTGAGCAGACCCAGGGAGCAGCCTGAAGCATTGCCAGCTGTGGCCTCCTCCTCCTCAGACCCTGGAGGAGCCACACTGCTGCCCACTGCAACCCCCGTGTCTTGCTGGGACCCCAGACATCCTGGATGTCAGAGCTGGAAAGCTCAGCAGTGACCATGGTCAACCCCATAGTAGGTGCTCAGCTAAAGCACAGCACCCACAGAAATACATGCATTTGGAGATATTTCAACCTTCTGAGCAGCTCAAGGAGACATGCTTCAGGTGATTTTTCACTCAAAGGGAGTGAAAATGGACAAATGGCTCCCAGCACAGACTCCTGCACAGAACAACCTCATTTACAGCACTATGGCCTCCCTGCTGCTCTAGGACCTTCCGTGCCCCATCCTGCTGGTGGGAGCCCCCTGGGACACACTAAGCAAAAGTGCGAGCTGGGAGGAGGATGCAGTGCTGTATTACCCTCAAGGGGAACCCTCCTTGGAGGGAGAGCAGCCTGCATGCTGCCCAGCCCTGACCTTGTCCCAGGCTACAGATATCCCTTGACCAAGCAGAGGAGACCTAGTAACCTGGTAGAGAAGAAATTTGAGAGGTACGAGGAAGAATGGGCTATCCAGTGCTGGGCTTGGCAGGTAACTCTGGGGACTTCACTTCCTCTTGGACAATGCTGCCTCTACACCAGAGAGGGACAGGGTTGTCTCCCCACGTCTCTGGTGTTGTCCATCTATGCTGCAGAGCTGGGCTCATCCTGTGAGCACTCATCCAGCAGCATCCAGCCAGAGTGAAAGCTTTCTTGTCCCATTGCAGGCAGACCTCTAGGTCTGGGATGTGTGCTTGACACCCAGATCCACAGCAAAGTGACCCTGCCATCTTTCACTGGTAAACTCCCCTCTAGTTGTGTTTAATCAACCCTTGAGTCATCTCGCAGCCGTGGTGATGGTGTATTGTTGACTGACCGCAGGAACTGTAATCACTGTGTCAATCTAACAGTTTTTAGATGAGGTCAAGATATTATGGTGATAAAATCACTTGATTTTGTGGAAGCATGTACGTGTATATGGCTGTATATGTTGATTTCAAAGCCCACTTAAGTCAGTGGGGAGTTTCCTATGTATTGCCATTAGTTTCAGCTTAAACCCCGTGGGACCGACATTTAAGGGAGGTAACAACTGGGCAGGGACCCTAGAGACCAGTTTATGAAACCGTTTTTTCCATTTGCCGCTTGATGACCTAAGTCACCTCTCCCTGTGACTCAATTTCCTCATCTGCAAAGCGGGTAATAAGTCTGATCTTCCTTGGAGAATTATTTATTTCTGAGGATGAAAGTCTACAGATAAAAAAGGTGAGATAAGCCTGCTATCCTTATTTTGCACTTAGAAATGAGGCAAGAAGTTAAAAATACATGCAATAAAAGAAAATAAGGAACTTAATCCATTTGATTAAATGTTTTTGGTCTTGGTGAGGAAGCTGAGCTCTCAGAATTGTTTTTTTTGTTATTAGTAGACAAATTTTTCATCGGCAGCTGCAGAAATTAGTAATCTGGGGCTACCCAGAATTAAAATCTATACTGTCTGTACTCAGCATGTGTCATTACCAAACCCCTGTTAATCAATCACTTAGTGCAACAGTGGTAGCAAAATTTGGTTCCCGGCCTCCAACCCTGACTTCAGTGAACATAAAATGCAAAACTCTCCTTGCCTCTCCTTCAGAAAGCAGCATGAGTCTGGGCTCAGGGAGAAATCAAGCTGGAAAAAGAAGTCTGGGCCCTAATCTAATCAATGGAAACTCTCCTCACCTCGATAAAGCCAGGGTTTAGCTTTGTATCCAAAAATAAATACCAATTTTCCAGTGTGTATCAGTGACTTTTAAGAATGAGCCTCGACGGATTTCCTCTGAGCGGCGGCAGCCAGGAGCGGTCTCGTCAGCAACGTTTATGAGTCTCCTTCATCAGAAGGTTGTATGAAATGTGCTTACCAACTCTTGCAGCTATCGCACTCCGTCAATAATATCACAGAGCTTCTGACCTCAGAAGTGTATTTAAGAACATTTTTTAGCTATGGCCAAGTAAAGGGTTGCTTGTCTGGAGGGTGTTTTGGAAGGTAGTGCAGCCGCATACTTTGAATAAGTGAATCAAGTAAATCTCACATGTCCAATAAAATTTTCATTGGCTTCTACAGCTACTGGGACAGTGCAAGGGAGGATACGAGGTCCAGTGACATAGCTGGAAACACAGAGGAAGACGTAGGATTCACTAATATCTCAGCTCCTCATGATCCAGTAACAGGAGTTCTTTGGCACATGAATCTTCCATTAACTACATTTTTGGAACCAGGCTGATGGTCAGGGAGGGTTTTGTGTTTGCTTGATAGATTTACGATAGGATTCCATTGGCCTTCTGCTCTGTGTTTATCTGGCTCTCATTTCCAGTTAAGCATTCAAAGCAATACCCTTGGGCTCTGACTGCATGAGAACCAAAACTGCTGAACTGAAATGGCTAAAATTTGCAGACCTTGCCTAGGAGTCCATGAATCCTTGGAGACAAGTAAGGAAGTCTTGTCACTGAGCCAGTTTGGACACTCAGACTGGCCAAAGCATCAAAGTGAGTCTCCATGTCCTGCCACTACATGGGGTGAGTTTTCTGTTACAAAACACAAAATATAGCAGTTCATGTAAAGCAAGGTGCACCATAAAATACCCACAGTCCTCTGTTACCAGCACAGGCAAGGTTCACGTGTCCCACTGAAGTTTAGTGAGCAGAAAAGTACAAATGGAAATGAAAAGCCTTAGAAGGAAAATGACAGTAGGGTTCAGGGAGCGTGAGGGAAAGGGTGGGCATCGGAGATACAAGTCACCAAGGCTGACCTTAGACCATGGAAGGAAATATTGTCATGGGTGCCAGTAATCAAAGCAGATGGGGATATGGCGTAACATTGGCTTCCCCATACCTCATTGACTAATAAAATGACCAATACCATAAGGATGTTTTTCACCACAAAATGAACAAGTGTCTAAAGACTTCAAAGACGATAAACTCATTTTGTAGATGACAAATATTGATGAATAACTCAATTAAGAGCCCCATAACCCACTATTCAAATTTAGAGCAGATTGCCCCAAGCTGCAGAATGAATTACTGTGGTATTATGTGAAACTTACTCCTTATTTTAATCAGGGGATATTTTCTTCTCCACTTACAGGAGGAATAATAATGGCTTTGTCTTATTTATGGTGGTGTCAATCACAAATTAAGGAATATAAAGGAAACATACCCAATGTATGTTAGCAAAAATAGTGGTAAGATTTAGCTATTTTGTAAGTACTTATTCTTGAAATAAATAAACAAAATTGAAAACAAAAGAGTTTGTTTGTTGTTGTGGTTTGTTTTTTTTTTGTATAAGGCTTTACACTGCTTTTTCTCTTAAAAAAGAAAAGCAATGCTTGTAAAAAAAAAAAAATTCTCTGCCTTCTAGCAACAGATGTAAGCCACATTAAACCTTACAAAATTGCCTGACGTTGATGCAATTGCTGATCATAGTTGTGTTGGTCATTTTAAGGAACCAGACCCACAACTTTGATTTGGAGTCACTGATTCAGCCAAATCCAAACACAAATTCAGCCTTGGTTGCCTGATGCTGGAAGTGTGGCTCAGGAAGCCACCTCAGTAACCTTGCTTATTCATTCGTTTGGCTTTTGTGAAAGGAAACCAGAGATCTGGGGTATTGGTTACAGAGGGTTGGTTTGCTTTTTCTACTGTGGATATTTATGTGATTTTATGTAGCCTCATGTCATTCAGATTAGGTCAAGGCATCCTGAATTTGTCTGTAAGCTGACCAACATAAAATTACAGAGAGATTCAAGACCACATTTTGGCATTTTTCCATGTGTATTTTGTGCAGATAAATATCACCTAAGAGAAGGACAACCATCTTCTATAGAATTGCAGATTTAATAGAAACAGAAACTGTGATTCTAGCAGCCTGGCTTAGTTTACACAGAAAATTGTGAGTTTATATGTTATTGCCCAGTTACTTATTTCCCTATTCTCAGGCATTTTATTTTTTATTTATAATATCTGCAATTGAATCCACATCTGTTTATCAAAAGACAACTACTTTCTTTCAAATTGCCTGTTCATGAGAGTTCCATCCCATTTTGTAAGTTATGGCATATTTCACGTAAAAAGTCAAGCTGTGTCTGTTTGCGGGAGAAAATAACTGTTCAGCTGTATGAAGGGACTTATCTTAAAAAATACAAATATTATTCCCCAATCCAACTGCTGCAAAATGAGTTCTCCTTCACATCATCTCCTTGTGTATTTGAACACATAGTCTTGACAGAGGGAGGCATCTTTCAGCTGATCTCTTCCCTTCCATTGCTCCAGCTCAAAACCAGCCAGTGTTCAGCCCAGCCATTTTCATGTGGGAAGCAGGAAACAAGTCATGCTCTGGACTATTGATCTGCACTTCTCAGCTGTCCCCCATTAGCATTGCTGAATAACAGAGATTTTGTATAATAATTATGCAGCATTTTAGCTCTACTGGTCACTTTTAACAAAGCAGATTTGGACTATGGTAAAAGCCAAGGTTTAGGGTTGAAGGATAGGCTTTTTCTCACTTAGCTTAGCTGCTTGAGAGTTAGGCACTTTCTTTAAATGATCACCCAAGGTTCCTCGTGAAACACTCATCCAAACAACCTTAGGAAGGGATGAACAGTCACCAACAGTGTCTACATTTCTCTGTTGAATAGTGAGGGAGAGCTTAAGTGACCATCTTAGGCTTAACACCTAATACATAGACACACAAAGTTAGAAGAGATGAACTCAAGCATGAGAAGTACATGTCAAAACTATGTAGCAGCTTTTGAAATTACAATTATACACGTAGCACGGACAAGTTGCACCTGGATATAGACTAAAATAGCTATCTCTTTTCTGTAAATCTACATCTACAAGTGTTAGAACTAAAAATCCAAGTCAAAGTGTTAAAAATAGGTGTGCCAGGTGTACATTTAGACATCTAAAGAAGTAGTAAGGGGTTTCTTTAAGTGTGTATACTGAGCAGACCCATATGGGCTGGAGGGGAGCTACTAGCATTCGGTGGTTTTGAAATAAAACTATGTGTTGAAACCTTTAAAGTGATGGATACGTCTATTTTATGGCATTACTATTATTATTATTGATTTGACCTTGAGGGTTTTTTTTATCCTCACACAGATCCACAGAAGAAGATCAGATCTTGTTGCTTTGTTTTGTATTAGAATCAAAGGACAAGATTCAGATGTCCTGAAATCTTACCTCAGGTGGGACATAGAGAGTCCAGCACCTCAGCCCAGGCATTCATGCTTACATTTGGTCAGGCAATTCTCCAGCACCATTACACTGCCAAGGAGCTATAATTCACTGTGCAAATCACTTGCATGTGCTCAGAAACAGCCTAGCCTGCAATGACCATACCTTAATTTTGCCTTTATTCATCTGCATACTCTAAACTCTGCAAGAATCTGCGGGAGCATCGTGTAAAAGTAAGTGTGCTCTGAAGAAGCCTAATAAATGCTAACATCAAGGGAGGATGTTAGCTGGACGGCAGCTGATGGAAGTGGGAGTCAGTCCTATCTCACCCACACTCTTGAGTAACACTAGAGCTTTCACTCGAAAATCTCTATAATGGATTCTTTTTCTCTGCTTCCAACCAATGATGTAGAACAGAAGGAAGAACACAAAGCAGGGAAAATGTCTGTGCATCCATGTGAGAGGTAGCATTTGTCATCTCTATGGAACTGGACTGATATTTAGAGACATTTTTCTGGGCTTCCTCATAGGAAACAGGCAAGAAAAAGGTGAGGAAACCCCTTCAGTGTGCTCTTTACCTGCCAAGTGATTAAAAATGTTAGATCTATCCAGGTAGATGTTAGATGCCTGTCCCAGGAAGCATCAGTTATATCAAAACAGCTTCTTAAAGCATGAATCTGGAAATACCTTGACAGATGGAGGCTCCTGGAAAGCTTTTTTATCTTATCATGCATGTAGAGATATACAGAACTGTCTATAGATAGAGAGAGCAATATTTTTTTCTGTTCTTGGTACTACCAAAGGCTTGGATCTCTTAAATTATAGGCAGTGACAAGAACCCAACTTGGATGATAAACCCCTGCACTACAAGAAAAATGCCAAAACAACAAGCACCACATTATTAGGACCAAAAAATAAAAATAAAATATAAAAGAGTAGATGGGGAGAAGTATTTGCCACCTCCTAAGAAGATTTTTAAATCAAAGGGGGACACTGTGATTAGATTAAGGTCCCAGAACGACAACAACTCAGCTTTCCCTTTGAACTCAGAGCGGCTCCCAGGATGAAGTGGTGTTCAAAGACAATTCCTTTGCATGAATAATATGGGGGAGGGTTTAATTACCACCTCCTCCTCTCATTCTTCATCTTCTGTAGCCAGAAAGCTCAGGTTTCAGTAGTTTTGTTTTTCACTGAGGCTGTGGTAGACGAGGGGGAAGGGAGAGAAGGGAGGAAATACTACAAGGCTGGGAAAAAAAGGCAGCAGCCAGTGAGCTGTAGCAAAAAGGACAGAAAATAAAAGGGCATTGCCTGCTTCAAACATAAACCAGTTAAAAAAAAAAAAAAAAAAAAAAAAAAAGAAAAAGAAAGAAAGAGCTATCCCACTTACGGTATAAATCTCTGGAAAGAGTAGTGCCAAAAAGCGCATCTCTTATGCAAAACAATACTATGGCTTAGAATTCATCTCACTCCAAGTGTTATGTTACAGCTATACGGGACCTGCTTTGAACCTGGTTTCACTGTGGCTAAATCAGCTTAAGTAGAGCTACAACAGCTCCAGACCAAGAATGAGTAAATCCTAATGCTCCCCTGTGTAAATAAAAACCAAATTCATGTTGCTTTTATATTTACGTTGTTCCTTATCCCCTTTTTAATGGATATGATATTATGTATAGCTAATGTTATGGGCCAGTAACACCAAACAAAGAGAGAAGTGTGAATCTGTTGTTTTTAACGAATTTTGGATCTTTTTGAATACAATTGACTTGAGCTCATATCATATTCACAGCTCAGAGCAGAGGTAAGAAACGCTCTTAGTGAATACTATTAATAGTTTACGATCAGCCGTGTTACCACTCACCTCTGCAGAATTCTTAATATATCTGCAATAAGAGTGCCCTCTTTGGACAAAAATGTAAGGTCTCCATATGTGCTGAAGAGACAGAGATCTGGTTGTATTTCCTCACTCCGACCAGCTCAAAACTCTCTCTGTAACACCCAGTGGCGAATCACCTCTCACGGCTCTCTTCCCACTCACTTGCCAGCTGAGGATCTCTGAAATGTGGTGTCCCCCGCCGTAGGAACCACACACCCTTCCTGACGTGAACTTTCGCTCGCCAGGGCTCTGCCGTCAGTTGGAAGCAATTACTGCGTTGTGCAAAACCCGTGTTAGGCAATAGCAGCTGCGTGATGAAGCAGATTCCTCCCAGGCTGCTCCATTTCCAGTGGTTTCTGACTAACCACCCCTGTTGTGCCAGGCATCGATGGGACACTCGACCGGGAGGGAATGGCTTCATTTGCTCTCCTCCAGCATCCATCTCGGGTGGAGGTAAAATGGAGCAGAGCAAGCAGTTAGAGTACACTCAGTTGGGTCCATCCAAATTCAGGGCACCCAACGACACTTGGGACCAGGAGAAAAGGGTCGTCAAATGCTTGACATCTGAATTATCAAGTAGAAGCATCTTAGAGTGTCAATGACTCTCTCAGGACCTTGATCTGAGCTCAGGTTTCCACATCTCATCTGCTCCTGTGCTGAAGAGCAATGAACTTTCCTCGAAAAGCCCTCAGGCAGCTCTGCCTGCTCAGCGGAGGCCATCTGAAGGCTCATCACACGGACATTGAAGCTTTTAGCCAGGCACAAAGTGCTGGAGTTCATCCACACTGTGGGCAGGTGCTCCCCCAGCCCTCCAGGACTTACCTAGAGAAGCACATGGGGTCAAGCCAGAAGTGCTCATACAGGCAAGAAACATGGGCAGAAGAAAAACTGAGACACAAGCCTGGTCTTGGAGCTGTTTCTGCCCTGTAGAGGCAGCCCATGAGCCCCGTCTATGGTGTGTAGAGTAAGGCAAATCTAACTGCACCACAAGAGGTGGTGCTTGGGTGATGATCTGCTCAGGAGGGCGAGGGGGAAGCGGGAAATGTTCAGTGGGGCTGCTGGTTTCTGCAGGACCAGAAAGAGACAGAAAGTAAAAAAAAAAAAAAAATTGTAAAAAAAACTTTTACATTTTCCTTCAATGAAATATTCTTCCCTGTTTCTGAGGAAGAACCGGAGATGAGCCAGTATAATGTATCACCACAAACTAGCTCTGCCCAGCTCCACACCTTGGGGGATTTGCATTTACTGAAATGTTGCCCGGCTGCTGAGGGGTCTGATCAACCACATAGATGATGGTGGAACAAATGACGCCAGAGGAGACGGTGGGTCCCAGTGGCAGGAACAAAATGAGGATTCAGGGTGCTTAGCAGCCCTGCCCTCCCTGCTGCAGCCGGCTCGAGCAGCCCACGTAACCACGGAACTGTTTTGGGGAAGGCTGGCTCCTGGAGGAGAAGAAGATAAAGAAAGAGACATGGACAGATCATTCAAGATTAATGACGGAAAAAAATGAAAGGACTTGTAAGAAGAAATTTTCTCTGTGCCAGAATCGTTATTAATCCCCTACAACTCCCTATGACTAAGAGCTGTTAAACTTCATTGGCATTTAAAAATGCAGATATTCCACTGCACAGGCAAAAAGGGGCTAAGATATTGGGATATGCAAAGGGATTAACTACAGTGGGTATCTTTCATTCATGCTTTAGAACAGTATTTCAAAAGTGTTTGTTACTTTGTCTTTTTAACGTCTGGCAAATTGTTTTTATCTTCTCTATTTTTAACTTTTTTGGTTTTTTTTTTTTTTAATCTGTCAGTGTTTTTTAGCTTCCATGCCAGTTTCTATGAAATTAATCAGAGAGATAGATAAGTTTCAAAAATATGAAGATATTCCAAGTACTGTGTCAAAGAAAAGACCAAAATACATTCCTTCGCTGAGATAAACATGGGCACAACCCTTAGTAGACAACACAGAAGCAAAGCTTGACTGGAAACAAGCCTTGGTGGTTGCAGAATCACTTTTTTGATACAAACTGATACTTACAGAATTTTACTTTTAACATTTTTGTGACCTTTTCTTTTCAGGGTTCCCTTCACAGGTAAATCTAATGCAGCATAGAATCATAGAATCATAGAATGGCTAGAGTTGGAAGGGACCTTCAAAGGTCATCTAGTCCAACCCCCCTGCAAGAAGCAGGGACATCCCTGACTAGATCAGGTTGCTCAGGGCCCCATCCAGCCTGGCCTTGAACGTTTCCAGGGATGGGGCATCCACCACCTCTCTGGGCAACCTTTGGCATCTTTGTCTCTCATTGCTTTGCACAGCGCATCATTATCCGAGTTATCTGTGCAAAGCAAGACTGGCATCCAAGTTTCCAATCTGTTCAGCTGTAGATGGAGTCCATGGGGACAAGGATCAAATCTTCTGCCTAACAGGAACAATATGACAGTAGGCACTACCAGACTGCTACGTTCTCCAAACCACAGTATTCCCAGTAGCTCGCAGCTGTAAGACCACCCTGTCTTTGAGTGCAGGGCTGGCACTGTGGCTGTACAGGGCTGTCAAAGCACCAGCGCGTGGCAAACCCTTTGCAACGTTGGGTTGGTGATGGGCAAAAAGCTAAAGCCCCAGGAGAGGCGGAAGGCGGAAAAGCCCCTCTGAGGTCGCAGACACCCATGCATGAGCTATCATCACTGCAAGCCTTCTCAGCCCTTGTGTGCCCCTGCAAACTCCCTTTGAACTTGCAGGTGGGGGTTTCTGATATCTTTGCTACCCCCAGTAGGGAACAGTGCCTCCTGAATCTTCAAGCTTACATTAAGCTTACGACGTTTGTCTGATACAGGGCTAAGAGGCACAAATCTACCTCTTGGAAAGAAAATGCTGCCAGTTCCTTGCAACACATGGCCCTTTACTTCCTCCGTAAAAGAGGATCTAGAGCAGCCAAGCAAACTCAAAGGCAGGATACAAGATAAAGGCAGCTTTGAGATGAAGGATTTAAGGTTTTGTTTTTCCATTGCTCCATTCTAGAAATAACAATCAAACCTCAGGAAGGAGTGAGGTGGCATCCTGACCCAACGGACTGTGAGTGTTGGTGCACAGACCCTATGGAAAGATCCTTAGCTGCGGCCTGGACCTGAGCTCGCGCAGGGAAAGCTCCTCGGGAATGGCTCAGTACTTCCCTAGGAATCAGTAAAAATATTATAGGGCTCTCCAACAACTGGTGTTTGCCAGCTTTTAAAAATCACCTATTTACATTCACATCAATGCCCACATTTCTCGAATGCAAGAAACAAGTAACATCCCTCTTTTTTTTTCCATTGTTACAAGGACTTGTAACTAAGGGATGGAGAAAAATTCCTTCTGTCCTGGTTCCCAGGAGAGAGAAACCCTTGGTACATCATTGAGCCAGGGACACCAGAGGGTGACTCTAGGGAAAAGTCACCGGCTGTTGTTTCAGAGAGCTAGGAGAAGGCAGGTTTCAGGTTCAAAGGACCCTGCAGAGGTGTCTGGCAGGGAAGCTGGGAAAGAAATGTCTGTTATCTGCGACTTCCCTTGGACCAGCATGCACAGGGCATCAGCAAAATTTTCTCTTCAGAACAGAGATTTATGAGAAGCTGTCCTCTAATCTAGTTCTGCATTTCCCATGATTTGTCTCTCTCCACTCGGAACGGGTCTCCTTCCAGCGAGGAGTACAACTCACGCAGATGAAGGAAAACCCTGATCTTCAAAGGGCTGCAGCACATTGCCATAATGCCGTCATAGCATGGCTTAGCCCCATCTATATAGGCAAGATCAAACAGTATCCTGCAGAGTCAGGATGCTATTGCATTACAACATGATTCTTCCCTGTGACAGTTTTGGCCAAAAGCCAGCCAGCAAAATGGGCCTGCTTGGAGTGAATGGACTTGGAGTCACAGACAGCAGTTAGAGATTTATGCTGCTGCAGTTGCTTCCATCTCCAGTATACTCATACCAGAAATCAAATCAAGACGTTGTCCCTCAGTATTTCAGGCTTATCCAGCCATCTGCAAGCCAATGGTATGAACTTTGTGCCTTGTATGTCATCATTGTGGCTAAATATCTTGCATTTTTCTTTCAAAAATGTGTTCATGGAGTAAATGAATCATTAATAATAGTTAATATCAGTTAATATTAATCTGCAGAAAAGGGGAGGGGGGAAATCCTTTGGAAATATCCCTATGTGAGCATATGAAGAAATCATGCCATGTTCTCATTTCCTGATGTAACTGCCCATTCAATGATAGCTTGATAGAAAGTAGCATAGGTCTTTTTGGTGGCACTTTGCTGCCAAGATGTTTTAATGAAAGGGAATCAGCAGCAGGTAGCAACCTGAAGTACCAAGCAATGCAACAGAATCTAGAGATTTTTGTGAAGAGATTTTATAGATCCTTCTTCATACATCTTGATTCTGGCCTTGAAATCATGAATGTATTTATTACTCCTTGCAATATTCAGGATGAATCCACCAGTACTGTGGATTGGAAGAGTGAGATGAAATGAGCCTCTTAAGGCTTGGTGAATCTAGCAGGACTAGCAGAGGGACTGAGGCCCTTAATGCATCTATGCTGAAAGGCCTAATGTCTGTCATAATCTGAAATTTGCCAAATGTTTACTGCATGCATGTAGGATTGAATACAATTGAGTTTATGCTGCGTACTCAGCCACTGCATCTGAGATGAGTCACAGCGTATGCTAAGCTCAAACCCATTGCAAAAAGCCAAAGAAACACAAAAATATAGATTAGCATGACCTGAATGAGTGCATTTGATTGAGTCAAGTGATGGGCTGAAAAATATTAAGCTGCTTAACTCAAATCCCAGCAGTCATACCCCTACTATATTACAAAGTCTGTATCTATCTCAGTAAAAGAAATTAATTAGAGTTTGCCTACTGGTCCTGAAGGGTTATGTTATGGTTTGTGTTCTCATGACTGGGCTGGAGCCTGCAGCTGGTTCTGCCTGGTTTGATACAGTAGACATAGCCTGACATGCTCTCAGATGAGTGCATTCAAAAGGAAAAAAAAAAAATCTTTCTTGACTTCAGAAAGCTGAGACCTCTGCAGGTGACATTAAATGTCATGGGAGGACAGTACTCTCTCCGGTAAGTACTTATTAAGTGTTGTGTCCAGCAGGACCCTGAGCTCCAGCTGGGTGGCAGGTGGAAGGTGGCACCTCTTACCACTGCTCATAGAACATGAGTGTTTGCAGAAATCACTGTTCAAATACAAGTATCAGAGCATTATGCTAAATTGTATGTTTGCCTGTACAGACCATTGTGTGAGATGCAGAGAGTTACTCCAGAAGGTTAATAAAATCAGTACTGTAAGGTATGTTTAACTTCTAGAAACAGGCACATGCCAGCAGCACTGAAGATATTTTAATAGTGAGATCACTGTTGTCTTCTCCAGCCACAGTGGGGAAAAGCCACTCACTAAAACATGGGAAGATGCAATGGGGGATGCCTGTTTAGCCATGATGCTCCTTTAAGAGGCAGTCCTCATGGCATTGCTTCTTGGAGGATTCACTCTTCCAGTGGCTGGTAATGGAAAGATGTTCCCCACCATAGGCTGGACAGTCCACACCACTTCAGACCACAGCGAGCACCAGCAGGAAAAGCTGAACTCTGCATAGGAGCACGTTAATGCTGCCAAATCTCAGTTAATTCACTGGTAGCTCTGATAAGTCACCTACTCCTGTGGCCGTGGCCAAGGAAAAGACCCCCTCGTCGCCAAGGCTTCAGTCCAACAACAAGCATGAAAGACCAGGGTCTTTGAAATCTGCCCTCGTAACCAGAAGTGGAAAACAACATTTTCAGTAAAAGATTAGGAGAGCAAGTTGAATCAGCAGGCCCTGCAGCCTGTCATCACTTGCAGGTTTGCTTTGTTATCCGCACGTACATTCAAACGCATATTTGCAAAAGGTCTGTGGCACAGTCGCCCTGTTCAAATCACAGAGGAAAGTGAGAAAATTGTTTTGCTTGTGTTTCCCTGTGATGAGGTCTTGCCTTCTTTGTGTGCAAGCTGCTGGGGATCATTAGTACTCTCTGATATTCGTTATTTGTAAGCAGGCCTGCTCTCTTCAGGTTCATTTCCTGCTCCTCAATGCAACACCATCAGACATTTTCACACACTCCGGCTGCATTGCGTAACACAAGGCAAAAATCTTCAGCAACTAAGTGACCCCCTGACCATCCAATAACCCAAACAGCTCAGCTGTCATACACAGCAACCCAGCTTCCCACCCAGACCGCATGCTGAGAAAATCCATGAGAGCCAGAGAGCTCCACAAAGTGGGACCTGCACCCTTCCCACAGCCTAACATCCTAGGCAGGAAAAAACATGGGCAAATCCAGGCTCCTGGGGCAGCAATTGATTGTTAGTGCTGTCATACAAAACATTGCTGTAGAGAAGTGCAATGGATCCCATCTTGAGACGCACTCCTTTTTGATAACGCATGCATGCCAGATACGTGGCACAGACACACTGCTGATGGAAAATTAGTCGCTACCTCAGACCTACTGCTCTGATGTGGGACTTCCAGAGAGAGGAGCAAGAGATACATGTGCCCCTTGATTTCTGCCAAATTTTCATACAACACAGGCAGAAAATGGGCCTCCAAGTTGTATGAGTGCAGCTACATCCCTTAGGATCTCCTGACGCAGCTGTACTCAGCTACTCACAGGATGGCAACCTGTCTCTCGCTGAGCTGGTGATGGTAAGGAGGGGCTGTCAATTTAATAGTATTCCCCTTCCTACCACTGATCTGCAGTATAAATCTTGGTCTTGTGAAGTGAGCAAAAGACAACATAATTATTTAGGTAAAATGGCAAGTTTGGTTGAACTGATTAGTAAGTACCAGCAACAGACCAAAAATCATACTAAAAATGAGTTAAATAAGTGTCCTGAGCCCCCACCCAAATCTCATATGCTCTAGGAAAATCTCACTCAGTTTTCATTTCAGTCAACAAAAATTTCATTTCATTGAAATTTGAAATTCAATGAAAATTCAAATTTCATTTCAGTAATTTTTTTTTTACTATTGTTATAAATAAGCCCCTTTGAGGGTCTAGATCCCTGTGTCTTCATTCCCATGTGGCAACTGAGGATGACTGCACTGCCTCCATTGGGATGTTGGGAAGACAATCCCAAACACCAAGCTGGCAGAGGCCAGGGGAATGCTGCAAGCTGGCTCAGTCCAGTTGCACCACCTCAGTGTCCTGCCTAGGCAAAGAGGCGATAAGTAAAGGCAACTACCTCCAACCAGTCACGGAGGCTTCTAAAAACCACTATGCTGATGGGTGGGTGTAAAAACCATTATTCTGTCCAGTTTCTTCATCTGTAGGCAGCTGGGAATGTACAGGAGTATGTTCCCACCCTGTGAGCAGCCCATGGAGGTGAGAGCCCCGACATCCTCTCGGGTAGCAAGCTGGTCCTCTTCAGGGATGGTTGGGCTCTCCAGACTGGTCAGGATCAGCCCTACCAGCAGCTTGACAGCAGTGAAATAGTGTGGATAAACATGTGCCGACGTAGAGCTGCCTAGCTCTGGTCAGTTCAGTTTACTAGCACAGTCATTGTTTGCAGATCTATTTTTCAACTGCATATGCTCCTTGTTTTATGTGGTGCTAGCTATGGATCCTACACAGAATATAACACTGCTATTTAAAAATAACATCGAGTCCTTCTAAACTGGGCTGTCACCACTGTCACATTAGACTATAGGCATGCGACTAAGTAATTTCTCTTAAATTAGACTTCACAAAAGAAACCTCTAACTGACCCGCTTTTACTTCTACTCCATGCTGGTTACACATTAAAACTCATTACCCCAAACCATCCTGAAGGGCATTCTTGCTGACAATCACAGCCCCTTCTAGCCAAGAGTTCGGGACACATCCAAATGTGCACGACTTGTTTCTACTCTGAACCTGTCTGCTACTAACTTCTAACTGTTGCTTTGCACTATGGCTTTTTCCGCTATACGAAAGAGAAATTGTTGGTAAGTTTCAATGTTGCAAGAGTGATTTTATTTTAAAGACCAGTGGTTTTCTCCAGATCCTGTAAAACTTCACTTATAAATAACTTTGGATTTAAATGCCCAGAACACTGGCAGCCTCTGAAATGGTTCTGTACATAGTGAAAACAACCACAGAGTTTTAGATCTGTCTGCACCCAGTCTTCATGAGCCTCAAACTGCCCACAACATTTGTATTAAAATCTACAAGTGGATTCTCAGTTGCCATAAAATCATAGTTTAGGGCATGATTCTGCTTTCATTTACACCCGTATCAGTTTCTGCAACTCTCTCGCTTCCAGCAGAATCTGCTACACATGGAAATAGGTGTGGAACACATCTGATGCCTCAGTCCGGTTGTTCGTAGTTTCATAGAGTTTAGGGATGGAAGGAACTGCTAGATCGCTTAGCCTGACATTCTCATTATGAAAATCCATTCAGTTCTTCTTGTACTGGGTCTAATAAATTGTATTGAAGTAAAATGTAGCTTCCAAAAAAGCATCCAGAGGATTTCAAAACATAGGATCCCACCACTCCCCTTCATTGTTCAGATGACTGTTAAAGCTCATTATTAAATGTGCCTCCTGTCTAGCTTGAATATGTCTACCTTCAGTCTTTAGCTTTTCACTGTTACATGAAAAAGATCCTCATCTCTCATTTTCTTACTGTGAAGACAACTGTGCACTGCAAACAGTTTGCTTCTTGCTTTTCTTTTTTATAAACTGCGCAGTAGCTGATCTGAAATAAGAGAGCGTGTCTAAATCCTTACCTTAGAGAAGATGTGAGAGAGGAGCCCTCCAGAGTGGATGGGTTCAGTGATGTCAGCTTCACTGGGGACCAGCTCCCTTTGCGTTTCCCTGGCAGCAATGCTACCGAGGACGCTCTTTAGGGCAGTCCTGCTGCCCTCTCCCATCAGCTTCCCACCCGAGAACATCCCCCAGCTTCCCTCACCCTGAGCAGCCAGTTTGTACACACAAGTAGGAAATGGCTTTCATGCTTCGCGGCCATCTTCAACGCAGACTGGGTCGCGGAAACTATTGGTTAAGCACTGCCAACTGCACTGGTTCAAGTGAGGGAGTAGATCAATGTGCGTGTATATGTGTGTGTGTGGTGTGTTTCGGGGAGAGGGCTGACACATTTGAGGGTGATAGGAAAGAAGAAGCAGGAAAAATGCTCATGGAGCCATGCCCTCAGAATAAAAGCAAGTACTCAACGGTTACTGGAGAGTGACTAACATGCCGCCACTTCATCCTCTGATTTGCTCTGTGCTAACCAATTTATTTAACCATAGCCTATGTCAGACTCCCTCCAGTTATATTTTGTCTGACCTCTGTCAAACAAACCCGTTGCCTCATTAGAAAATGAAGTCAGGTTAGTTCATTAAGATTATTCTCCCACTGCCGGTGATCATCCATGCCTGTGGACAGTGGCAGTCAAGCAGCCCCTTTTCCCCACTGCTTGTGATTATAAATCCCAATAAGAAAAGAGGATTGATTGATAATGGTAATGATGTAGACGTAAAATAACATATAACTGTTGATGCCAGATACTTCCAATAAAACACATCTACATCTGTTTTCTATAGCACTGCGTGGATTGGCATTAATCATATCCTACTTTTAATTCCTTCCTGGTAGGAGAACCTAGCTTCAGCGACCTACGTTATCCCGCTTGCCCTGACAGCACGATCACATAACATGAGCTATGAGAAGGAAGTAGCTGTGGACATGAGAGACTCACCACTCCCATTATGTCATTCTCTAAAACAAAGTTTCAGTGTGATTTAAGTGCTGCTATTGCTGCCCCTGTAATACAAGCAGGACACAAAGATCTGTGCCTCACCAGACTCTGTCTCTTGATCTCTGTTCAAACTAAACAGCATGGGATTAAGCCAATGGGACACTGTATTTCCAGAGTAACATACAGTCATCACTAAATGAGACATACAGCCTCCAAATTTAAACTATTAAAAAGTGGAATTTAAAAAAAAAAAAAGAAATTATAGTTCATTTGGACAAATGCTCATTTGAAATAGTTCATTTGTAACATTTGGTTGCAAAAAGAAGAAAAAAGCCAAACCAACCCACTCTTACCCCAAAACTTAATTTCAGAAATTATCCTAGATGTGAAGTCCTCTTTGCAGGACGTACATGTCCTTGAATCCAGACAAGGCAAAAAAGTGTCCAGAGACCCCAAGAGAGAGGCTGGCAGCAACAGCTCCTCAAGGCAGAGCTGTAGGAGTAGCCATGTTCAAGCATGGAGTTGGGACATCTGTGTTACAGCTTAATCCTCACCTGCCTCTGGCAGCACCAGAGAAAGTCTGGTGTCAGGAAATCATGAGTTAGGACTCACACAGACGTCTAGGACTTGGTTACATGTGTGATGGTAGCAGAGCTTGGTGATGGCTCCTTGCCTGGGTAAATGACAAGTGTTCACCATATTCTAAGCCAGGCTTACATTAGATATTTGGGTGGTAGGAAGGGCTAGTGTGGGCAGGAGGTTCAGTAGCGCTCTTGACACCTTTCTGCCCTCTGGCCGTGCTTGGAGCAGACGTTGCAGTTTGCCCCTTGTCTGATGAGAGAGACTTGCTGGGCCCTGTGGCAGGAGATGCTGCAATACAGACCATTTGGAGGTGGTTGGAGTATGGGAACGTTGCTGCCTAGGAAGGCCTGAAACGGAGGAATGTCTGAAAGCCCTGCTAGGCTTCACACTTGCTACGCCATGCTTTACTTTCAAAGACACTCTAAACCACTGTAAATCAGATTGCTGCCAAAAGCAGTTGTCCTGCTCAAGTTACTTGTTCTTACCTTTTTGCTGCTTACTCTCTCCATACGGCTATTTTCTAACCTAGGTTAGTTCTCCCAACACAGGGAAAGGGACAGTGCAAAGGAATGAGGAGCACAAAGCAGGAGGAGGGTGAGACAGCTGCTTTCACTGGCGCTGCCAGCTTAAAACAGCCACAAAGCTCTGGCTTAAGCTAGAGGTAGACTTGTTACTTGAGGCAGACCAATTTCTCAAGGAACCTGGCTTTGACGCAGGTCCTAAAGCTGCTCTTCCCTTTGGCAGCGGCCAAGCACATCCGAAAATCTGACCACTTCCCCGTGGTGCCCGAAAAATCTCCAGTCTAGGTAATCACCAACTTTAAACCATTTCTGGTGCATGAGGAGCCCCCAGACCGCCGCAAAGTTTTCCCACGCCAGAAGGTAACAACGGGCGATAGCTCGGCGAGGAGTCACCGCCGGTTTCCCAACAGTGTCTGGATACAGTCCCCTTTGTGGGCTCGACGCCTCCGAGCAACGACCTTTGTGGTCCTCGAGGAAATAGCACAGAGGAAAGAGAAGCTCCCTTCCCACCCCCACACCC